>VZTE01003397.1:435613-520408 GCA_013397775.1 Eulacestoma nigropectus
TTTTTTTTTTTTTTTTTTTTTTTGAGAAGTGCATAGAAAGGTTTTATGCATGGACTATTGGGTTCAACTAATTACATTAAGTGCTAATACGATTTCCTTGTTTATGCTGTTTGTACAGGAAGATGATTGTCTAATCCTTTAAGCAGTACATTTAATTTTGGTTTCTATTTCAAGACTTTAAATTGTGTTAACTACTTCTAGTTCTCAAGGTAAACATAGTCTCAGTCTTAAATGTTTACTTCTGAGTAGCTTCAAGGATGAAGCTGCTCAAGAATGTTCATGAAATGAACATCATTTCATGCCCATTGGTTCTAAGCTGGAGGGCAATGGTGGAAGAGGAGAACAAGAAAACTCCTTTTCTGAAGAAAGTTCGGGACTTAATCTGCAAAAGTGTCTCACAATGGGTGGCTAAAGTGCTCATTGCTACGCTGCTATCATTATTACTAATTATTTGTCTGTCATGTATGTCTAATCTGATCATCCATCTCTATCTAAGTATTTTAAATCTGCATGTGGAAGTAGAATGAAGTTATACTTGGACTAGAAAATCTGTGTACATTAATTACATTTCCTCTCTGGAAGTTATGTTTCTGTTGTATTTCTGAAATAATATTGAAAGGAAAAAAAGAGTCAAAAAAGTCTTGAGAAACAGACAAATAAATGTCACTACCTAAAATTGCATGCAGACATTATGGCTAGTCTTCTCTCTGTTTTTCTAGTTTTTATTAAAAATAAAAAGTAAATAAAATTAGGGATTCTGACAATTGTTGTATTGAAGACCTGGAGCTTTGATGAGAGTTTTACACCTCTTGCTGTACTTCACCATTGACTCTTATTCAGATTCTGTGCATAGATTATAAAGTTTTGTCCTGCAATATAGTCAAGTGTGATGTCCCAAGGTATCTTGGAACTTGGGCTGTACTGCACCCAAGAAGCAGTAATGATCCACTCTCTTTGACATTTCCTATAGGTCTTCTCTAGAAAAAACTTTCAGCCCATGATCCATTATTTCTAGGCAATTCTTGAAAGGTGATCTTAAAAACAAGTCCTTATAATTTCTCCAGAAATCTGCCTGGAAGGAGGTGCCCAGAAATCTGAATCTCACCTGGAAAATTTGCAGGAAGAGTCTGTAAAACTCCCCACCCTGAGATCCACTAGTTTCTACTGTTATCTGAGCATGAGTGTCAAGTGCAGGTGTGCCTGCCACACGCTAGATAATGTACTACCTCCAGATATTGGTAATAGAGACATCTACACCTGAACCAGCTGAGGATATAATTTCAGGACATGCTGTAAGGATAGACACATGCAAACAGAGAAATTAGTCTTGAGCTATCAGGTGTGTCTTAGATGAATTAGTTTAAATCACTCCCTTTATTTCCATTTCTACAAAAGAGAAAATGGTGATGCCTCTTCTCTTTCATTTATCTTGAACTCCTATTTAGGTGATAGACTCAATATCAAAGACATTCTTGTTTGGACATCAATTCTTTGTCTTAGTTACAACTGAAATCATAGAATATCTCAAGTTAGAGAGGACCCATAAAGATTATCAAGTCCACGATCCATTGAGCCTACCTAGTACATATTCTTTCTTCATTATGACTACAGGAAACACCCTGAAGGTCATATCCCTGGTGGCTTAAATTAAGCTCTTCAGTCCTCTACAAATTATTAAATTCTCCTGTATTAATTAAGAGAAGATTCAAGTGAATAAATATTATGCTAATTTTTGAAGGAGAGTGCAGAATTTGCCATGGGATTCTCATCAGAATCTATACTGGGACTTTCATTGTCTAACAAGGGATCTGGAAAACTGAGTGAATAACGTAGGGGCAAAGTTTGCTGGCAATGCAAAATTGGGACGGACAAAACTAAGGCAACTAAACTGGAGCAGAAGACGAGGAACAATAGAATATCTCCTGATACTGGGTAAGACAATAATAAAACATCCAGTGAAAACCAACAGAAAATAATGCAGCTGGAGACGCTAATTCTAGCTTTGCTATTTGGTGATTGGCCCAGCAGGAAAATTCTGACAAATTATCTTGGCTATTGCATATCTGAGCACCTTAAGCCTGTCCCCAGATCAACACATCCACCTCCTCATTTCTGTCAGTCTAAAAAAGCCCCTCTTTTCTTGTTTAATGGTAGAGGGTTTGTGACTTTTTTTTAGCTTCCAAGTATTCCATAGACCTGGGTCAGAGTACAGAAAGAAGAATAATTATGGTGGCAAAACCAGCAGGAGGTAATTTCTAGTAGGGGGGGAACAAAGAGCTATAAGGGGGTCATGAAGGGAGAAACAAGACAGATTTGCTGAAGTGAAAATTTTTCATAATTCAGCAAAAAAAGATTATGGAGTATATGTGGACATTTCTCTAAACTAAACAGAAACCCCTATTAAGCCACTGCATGCAGCCATGGCGTCATCTTAACTCCTGAGAGGAGCTCTTTTCGTTCTGTGCCAAAAAGGGGCCCGTTGAGAAGGGCACCAGAGAGAATGACAGCTTAATCAGAAAAGTTAGAATGACAGCTCTTCAAGGAGACAGGAAAGAGACTGAAAATTCATGGCTTCCAAGACAGATGACAGGGACCATGAGTGTACAGTCAATTCTCAAAAATCACATATTATGTAAAGAGAGTGAAAGAGAGATGATGAGTTGCTGCTTTCCACAGTCTAGGAGCAGAGGACACAGAGTATTATTATTGAATGTCAGAGCACATAAAACTCGGAAGAGAAAAACAATTCCCAGTAAGATATAACTAAATTGTGGACCTTGTTGTCACAGTATTTTATGGATGTTTATAAGTATTGATGGATTAAAATAGAAGTTAAATATGATATAGACTTCCTGGTACCTGTTAAATACTTTAATGGGGATGTAACCTCTATTTCAGTGTTTTCAGAAAAGAGGAGAATATAACACAAATATTTTCAAAAACATCCAGCATCATCTGGATCAATAAATATCCTCATCTCTGTCAGTCTAAAAACTGCCCATATTTTCTTGGTTTTAGATTTTTTTTTTTTTAACTTCCATGTTAACCTGATCATTTCCATTACTGTGATGGACAAAAGAAAACAAAGTCAACAGAAATATGCTCATCTTCACAGAGGATCAGGCTGCCTGACGTCAGGCCCAAGTTTTCCGGGTAGAGTGCAGAGCAGATAAAGGAGGCCTCCGGCTCGTTCTTGCTAGTGATAGCTCACCAGAAGGGGAGAGATGGCTTTCAAACTCCTGCCTCTGCTAATCACGTTATAAAATCAGAATTTTGATGAGACACAGTTTGTTGCAAAAGGCAACATAGGCAATTTACATCTTTGTAAACTCTTAATGACACAGTGTAACACAGCTGAAATGCTCCAGCCAGTATTAAAAGGCAGAATAAGTGGTGCAGGAGGCTACCTGGGTGTTTTACAGGTGCAATAGGTCTTATCAGGGACACAATCTTTAGCCTAATGTTTACCTTTATTTCCAAACAGTTTTGGACATGCAATTGAAAAGTAATACCTTAATCTATTCTTGAAGCTCAGACCAAACAGTTCAATTGGACTTTATCAACACTTTTATATTTCATATTCTTTTTAAATGGGAAAAACCCCCTCATTTACAGTCAAGTATTGTCTTGTAAACTGTTGATAAGTCTTTTCACGTTGTTATTTAAATTACCAAAAATTCCATTGCATTTGTATATAAATCATAAATTTGTAGCTGAAAAATATGGTGCCTAGTTTGTAAATTCAGGTCAATAACTGTTTAAATTCAAGTTGTACATTAAACTGATTGCTTTCTCTTTACTACCTACATCAGTAGTGTGGGTATTGATGCAGAAAGGAAATTCCTCAGAATTGCTTGGGCAATTTTTGTGATTTTTTCATTATTAAAATTATCTCCAAAGAAGTTTTCATTATCAACAATCTCTGAAGACATTTTCTTTCATATAAAGATTGGATTTGGGATGAAGGGAAGGAGAGGAATTGTTGTGAGGGTTTTGATTGAAACTAGAAAAGTTTTAGCTAAATTTTGATTTATTAGAAAAGCAATAATCTGTTTTGTTTAAAAGACATTTTCTTCAAAATCATTATGCTTTTATTGATCTGCTTCCATGGTTACACACCGTATTTCAATCCAGGGAAATGGACTCTATAAGACATCATTACTTCGGGCATATGATATCTCTTTTGAACACAGGAATAGATTGATAAGGTTAGCTCCTCACATTCCAGTGATTAACAAAGCTTTTGGCAACCCTTCCTCAATATCTGAAGGACAAAATAAATACATAAAATAAAAATTAAGAGGCAGGCAGAATTCATGTCTGGATTGAAGATTGCTGATGAAAAAAGCCTTGTACTTCATTTGAACACATTTTCCTTGCAAACCTGTCCCTCAGTAGCAGTGCTATCTTAGTGTAAATTTAGAAGGTTATAATTTTCAAGGTAAATTAGACTGGCTACGTACTCTAAATTTTAGGATTTTGCACATGTGCTTAGATAAAATATATTATACTTGTCATCTTGGAAAAGCTGTAGAACTGTAATAGCCAAGAAGCTATCTATCCAACTGAATTTAAAAAAAAAAATTGTCTGATCATAAAAAAAATTGTTGGTTTCCTAACAGGATGCACCAAAATTATAAGCCATTTTTACCTTTATTTGCAGGAGCATTGCTGTGATTTCAAAAGGACTCATTCCCTCAGCTGGTAAATATTACATATATGTTCTGATTATGGTCTCATGTTCAGGGTAAAATGTTGCCCAGAACTAGGCACACCAATGCCCTTAGGTTGAAAGGAGTTCTGTGATCTATGTAATCACAGCCCCCACATCAGAATGAAGCCGACTGATTTAGCTGCCCAGAGACAGGAGCTTTTTTCAACACCAGGAAGAATTTCTCTTCTGCAGAAGTGAAAAGGATAAATATACTCTAGTCAGACTTGGTGTCTCTCTGAAAGCCCAATTATTTTCAAATGCCTGTGCATGCTGGTGAATGCTGGTCAGGCAGAGATGTCCATAGGGATGTGCACTCCACAGCTGTGGCAAGAATCAGATCTCTGGCCTTGGTCCTCAGGAGCCAGAAAACCTGCCTGGTCCCACTGAGTAAGGACACAGGAATGCACTTTTATCCTGGGAAGTGGCAAGGTCTAAAGTTTTCTCTCAAAGAATTGAATGACCTGCTAAAAGCAGCATTAACCTTAAAAGAAGTTTAGCTTGCCCTGTCAGGGCTCTGGTCTCTGTAAGCTGCTCATTCCTGGGAAGCCCCAGGACTGAACTCAGCAGATGAGTGCTTCCCTCACTACAGAGATCATGACAGTGCCACGACCTTACCTAGGGAAAGAGCAACTGTATAAAATGGGAATCAGCCATCACAAATTCCGACTCAGACCTGGGATGGACAGGAAGGATAGATGTAGTTTTTCCATAAAGCTATTCAGGCAGCCTCTGGCATCAGTCTCAGAGCTGAGTGGCTGCCTGGTTCATCCTCATAAAACTGTGGATGAAGACAGTCCTGGACAAAGCTAAGATTCAGGTAATCAAGAGTTCCAAATTCCCCAGATCCTCTCACAATTGCAATCAAAGGTACCAACTAAACAGTGCTGGAGTCTCAAATTCTCTTTCTACCCACTGAGACATGTCCAGATACCACTGCTACTAGCTTCTACTTGACACAGCATATTCAAGAACCAGTTTTACTGAAACCTTCCCAAAACATTCATTTGTTTTCTGGAAGACGATTAAAAGTGACACAGACTTTCGAAGGACCTTGTGGAAAACACTGTATTAAAAATACTACTATTCATAGTAGGCAACAGTCTCTATCCTAGAAATATAAATAAAGATGGGAATATACGTGTATATCCATATACCCACACACATATATGGATCTATATACACATAAATGGGTACATAGGCACCATGCACAGATGTACACACACGACTTCTGCTTGATAATTGAGAAACTGGTGAGCTGAGGAGCCACGACTAATCCAAATCAGGAGAGATAGGCAAGGAACTACGCCCTTCTCCTGGGTCCTGGGTGGATGAACCATGAAATGATTCAGAGAGGTCACTCCCCCAGGAAGTCTCTCTCCCCAGGGAGCTGACACAAGATGGGCTGCAGTTCCAAGTGAGACCTCACCATACATTTGTTCAGCCTGCCTCCCTACTCCTCTGGGAATAGCCATCCCACATAGTAGCTGAACAACCTTCCCTGGCTGGGAGTTTTGTGCATCCTAGCATTTCTTTTCTTTTTTTCTGATCACCACAGAAAATACTACATTAAATCAGCATCAGCAGTAGAGCTTCATATTCTGGCACATCCTGGTGTGCCAACAGTTGCAGTCTGAGACCCATGCATCAACATGTCTTTCACAATAGTTAAATCATTCCTGACAAATAGATGCCTGCAGTAGCTGATGATAAATGGATGGGCTAGCTTGACATAAACAGGCTTTTGGAGAAGGAACTTACTGACTGGCTTGCAGAATTCTCTCTTGGTTGAGGATTCTCTGGTTCAGTGTATTAGTGCTGAGTTCTCCACTCATCACCCTACTGGTTTTTCTTATGCAACTTTACTCATTTTCCCCACTCTCTACTTTCTTCTTCACCTTCCTACCTTCTCCATTTTCTGGTATCAGAATGTCTGAGAGCTAAAATTCAGTTTTTCCTTCTGTCTATCAAGCCTTCAGGAGACTGAGACCTGCTCAGCCAGAATATTTTCAAAATACGCCAGTGCTAACAAATCTTAACCAAATGTATTCCTCCCTGGCTGTGCTGCAACTAACTTCCCCCCTCCCCTGTTTTGTGTGATTTTCACGAAAGTCATCAGCAAGAGCTATTTCAAAAGGTCATTTTCCACCTGGAATGAGGCAAAAATTAGGTGACAGGAGAGAGGCAAAGTAGCGTTTCATGAATGCAAACTTCCCCTTCTGTCTGAAAATACCACCAGCCACAAACATACATACTAGAAACTCCACCATTTCCCTCCTCTTGTAAAGGCATCACATAATGTTTGTTGATTTGCTCTGAATGACGGTCAAATAAAACTTCATGTGTTCTGCTGATCTCAAGGGGAAAAAAACCCCAACAAACTAAAACAAATTCACCAGCAAAGTCTGACGAGAAGTGAGCTTAAATTCTTTGTACTGTAGTTACTCTGACTTTAGAGTTTCCACAGGAAATGTCATTATCACACACTGCCCTTTGACAAACATCATGGGAGCTGAATCCATAGGGAAAAATGTCCCTTTTAGGAAAGGTAGAGCCCAGTTTCATTATTTCCACACCTGCAGAGAGCAGTTACAATTTTCTCTGTAGTGCCTTTTTTATGATAGTGATGACAAGAAAGAACACTGATTTTGAGTGGTGCTTGCAGGCAGTCAATACTAGTGATGAAGCCTTTGAAAATCAGGTTTCCTGCTTGTACCACTGAGCTACAGTCTTTGGGGAAATTAGTGACCTTTCTACACTCAAATCTGAGAAAAACAGGGGTCCACTTCTGCCCACTGCAAATCAAAAAGAGAGAAAAATAAAACCTAGTCCACAAAAACATGCTTTTTGTATAAAAGCAGACTCATAAGAGGAAGAGCTGTCCTGTGGTTTGAGCAGAAGCCTGGTTTTCTGAGACCAGCACTAGCTCTACTAACTGATCCATGGTCTTGAGAGACTGGGAATGTCCTGGTCGTGATGCTTCAGGGACGTTCACATTGCCAAATTATGGTACCCTTGATTTAGCCCCGTGTGCTCTTCCCTGAAATGCTCACCATGCACAGGGTTTTGATCATCTCTTTCAAAGACAGTACCCAAAGCACCCTGTGGTTCTCAGTCTACTTGCTGCTGGAAAAGGAAAGGCAGCAGATGTGTTTTGGTCAGGCAGGAAAAGTGAAATGCTTTCAGGACATATGAGGGGGAACAGCTGGTGGTGTCTGTGAGAAGAGCATGATGCTCTCTATTCCACTGAGGTAGTTTTCATCAGGAAATGCCAGCATGGCTGTGCAGAGTGAAAAAAGAAAGTGAAAAAGAAAATCAGAAAGATGTCAGACTCTCAAAATCGGGCAGGTCTTGGAGCACAGTAGCCCCATGACTTAGCAAGGCCTCAGAAGCAATGTCTTGGATGTGTTACTTCTGTCTGTCTGTCTGTCTCAAAAGGGTCCTATGAAAACAGATGCATTTTAAGGGTGCTGAGGTACACTCTCAGAGGACATGTATTTCTATATATATACATACACATACAGTTTGTTTCCTTGTTTGAAAGGAGAGTGTAATTCTCCAGAGTGGAGCATTTTTTCAGGAGCGCTTTCTAAGCAGTAAGGGAGAAGAAGCTGTTGCTGCATGATAAGGAAGTTTCTGAGTGATAATTTAAAGATAATCTTTTAAGATTTGGAGCAACCTCATTATGCACACTTCTAAGTGACTTAGATACAAGTTTTAATTATTCCTATCTCTATCTTGCAGTTTCCCCGAGAAGGCTTTTAAAAAAACCATACAGCTTATGGCTAAACTGGGGCCCTGTAATTCATAAACTGTATTTTAACTTTGGTTGACTGGAAATAGGTCTAATCCAATTGCATTCCAGCCTTCACTGGAATAATAATACTGAACAAATAACACCACAGGCAGTAGGACATTGCTTTTCCTGCCAATCTCAATTTTAACTTGATTGTTTCTTAATGCCATAGGCGATGTCACGGTGACTCAGGACAATGTGTTGTTGAGGAAGAATAGTCTGAAATATTACTCTTAATCCCATTTTATAGGTGCCTGTAAATGTTAGTGGTAAACCATAGCCAGATACCTGTGGGGAGATTTAATAACAGGGCATTATAGCCAGAGGACAAAAAATGGCAGCCGAGACCTTCTTTTTTCTGCTCCTCTGAGGATTTCTCACTTGAAGGAGTGAAATATATCGTACAAGGTGATAAAGTTTAGTTTAACAACAAAAACCTCAAACAATCCTTTTCCCTCACAGGGTCAGCAGTTGTGAATTCAGCTGTGAAGGAACCTCGGTGAGACAGCACATTTCACTTGTTGAATCAAGAAGGAAAGAAGGAAAAAAAGCCCCACAGTCTACTTTAAGATTGCACTGTCAGAAAAAGGAAAACTTTGTCAACTGCTTTTGTTCCCTGGACTAGAGAGCAGCCTCTGGATAACAGCACTGATACTTAATTCAATACTTTGTAGGATTGTGTTTGACTTTTTAATGTGTGGCATCACTTTGGTGAACAGTCATACTTGATTTTTGAATGCATCCATATTTTTCTTGTGTTGTTTCCATCTGACAAACTCAATTGTTTTTATCATTCTTAATCTCTAAACACACATATTTTATATATATATATATATAAAATATATTTTTTATTCTTGATTTCCATCCTGGCATTAAGATTGTAGCTGATTATTCTTTCTGTAGGATAACCTGACCATCTGTATTAACAAAGCTTTCCGTCTTCATTTCATCAGCTTATAGGCCTAAGAAGCGGGAGTGTGTTAATACAAGGTTATTATGGAAAATATTAGGTACAGTCAATTCCAAAATGTGGCCTGTATGAACTATATTAGTTACATTTTACAAGCTTCATATACCTCTTTTCAACATTGCTTGCTATCATCTTCTTTTTTTATTCTTTATTTTATAAGTTATTATTCCTCCATTATAACAGTGTTCTGATCTTCCAGTTTTCTCTTCCTTCTCTATTGTGGTTTTTTTTTTTCCATTTTTTAACCTATAAAATGCTTTTTTTAAAGCAAGAACACCTACTTTTCCTGTAAGGGAAATTCCCTTATCAAATGCGGTTATTGTATGATTTACTTTTGGAAAGTCCTTATTTTACTTGATCCCATCTTTCAGCTACTTTGATATCTTGAATTACTCTTCCTATTGAAGTGTTTTAAACATTTGAAGGCCACAAAGAACTAAAAAATGGGCCTGCATCATCATTTTTCACTTCTTAAATATGTGCTATTTCACTGCTTAAAAATGTGCTATTTGTTCTTCTTCAGTCTTGCACTACCACCTCCTAACACAACAGTCTAATGAAAATAACTTCCTATACATTAAAATTTGTTGGAAAAACTATTCTCATTCATGGCCATTCCCATAAGAAATGATATAGAGATTTTTCCCCATTTTGAAGCCAATTATATGACACTTATCCCAAGAAAAAATGATCAGACATACTAAGATGAGAAATTTTTCGTCAAAATGACCAAATTTTCATATTTTGTTTTTAACTGATGGATTAGACAATTTAAATAAATCTTCTTAAAAGTACTAGAGAGTTTGTGGGTTTATTAAATTAATCTGAGAAAAGGAGCAAGTATGATATGCACTATGCAATGTCTTTCAACCTCATTGCCTGCCTATTAGGCTGCAAGAAAAGAATATTTAAGTGTCTGTTTATTAACTGATTGTCAAAGAAACCTGATTATTTCCAGGATATAGCTTTGCACAAGAAAGAGTAAGATGAACTGAAGAGGAACAAAATGATTGATTCATTTCCTTTGGGGGAGGGGAGGGTATAAAATAAAATAATGAAACATAAATGTGTCAGATCCATTATACAGGATTGATATTTAATTTAGCTCCCTTTGAAGTCGAAATTAAATTTCTTAAGAGGTATTATTAAAAGGGAGATGGAATGTAACCTTCCATCAAGCTACCATTATTTTAATACATCTTAAAAAAAATGAACTTTTTTTCCTGAAGTGTGCTGGTAAATTGATTTATGCAGTTCTAAGCAGTAATTATGAAATGTGCTTATCTAGACACCTTCGGTTTCTATTGATCCTACACCTTATTCTGATGAAAAGATCATAATTCATAGCATTCTCGATGTTTAGAATTGTTGGAATTATTTATAACTCGCAGTCCAGGGGTGCTGCTAGTGAAACAGGGTTTGAAGTTTATTTGCAATGCACCAAATTGTCTGTTTTCAGGCCCTGAGCACAGACAGTTACAGCACTCTGCTTTGCAAACCACAAATGGAGGATGCAGCGCCACTGTGGAAGAAAAAAGACCAGTGGAGGGTAGGGAAGAGACAGTCTTTCCAAGAGTTTCAGAAAAGGAAAATGGCTAAAGCAGGAGATAAGAAACTAGAAGAATGGCTGCAATAGACAAAACAAGTGCTTTGATGGGTGCCAGGAAAAGAAATGATTAAATCTACCCTAATGTTCATCTGTTAGTGGCAGTCACCTCCTTCCAAAATCTGTGGTGTTTGTTTTATTTTCATCAGAGATTTCCTTTGAGCCAAACCATCTGTTGAAGTTGTAACTGCTACTACTACTAGAAACTGCTTGGGGAAAAATAATAGCCATTCCTTCTCTGAGCAGCAAGGACTGAACCAAATGCTTCCAGTACTTATCACAAGATTTGCTCCAAAAATACCCCCTTGTGCAGTCATTGTAGAGGAAGATGTCATGTGTCAGACCTGAGACCTCTTTCCTACTGCTCTGCTGTGACCTGAAACCCACACATGAGCTTTTGCAGAGGAAGCAGCCTCCCCTGAGTGGCTTTGCTGGGAGGGAGGAGAGTGAGGACAAGGGAAAGATAATAAGACAAGAAATGAGAGGACAGGTGATACGGCTCCAGCCATAGCCTGCTCTAGGGGTGTGTGAAACAGGGGTGAAGTGTCTCAGCATTTTGCTGTTCCTTGTGGTGCTGCTGGGATTTGACTGTCCCTGCCCGTGCTTTTCATGGGGATAAACACCAGTATTTGTGGCCCTGCTCTGCCAACACTGACTTCAGGAGCTACCTGGCTTTTCTTTATCCTTTAACCCCATCAGGGGCACACCTTACCAGAGACTTTTTGGGCACCTTCTCTATCTGCAGGAAGTTCATGTGCCATGTCAATTAGAAGACAGGATGGCATTTATGCTAAACCAGGTGGCAGTGACAGCAGATTTAGTCCATAGGAGGGACATTCTGAGAGAGAGAGCGATGGCAAGACAACCTGACAGCCATGAGAGTCATTATCATTTATCATTATGGTACCAGCCAGTAGCTTCAAGGACATCTCAAAAGTCCCTTTAATGACACATTTCTAGTCCTGTAGCAGAAAGAAAGCTGATTTATATTACCATGGAGATAATACTTGGAAATTTCTGGTCCACATCTAAACACAGTGATGCAAAAAACAAGATTTTTATTTTCCTGTCATTATTAGCCCTTTGAATGCTACTTAGGATTAGGATGAGGACATTTTTGGTCATTCAGACAGGCCTATCAAAGGCATTTGATAGGCCTTCTATAAATATGCAACTTGGTGTTATCCGGAATAAAATTATGGTCTGCCACAGGCTCTATGAGGCAACATTACCGACCACAGACGACCCAGAGGCTTAAGTTACCCGCTCTTCAATTAAGTAGAACAAAGCAGGGAATATCCACGGAGCTACCAGAAACACACGATGACACAATGAGCTACAGTGCTCTGAAACCAAACATGGCATGAGGATATTGTAAAACAATTCCATACAGAAGTACAAAAAGAGAAGCACAATTAATTATAAATACTAAACAGATGCAAAGCAGTTCTTTTAAAATCCAATAAAACTTCTAAAACTGCAGCCAATTGATGTCCCTATTGGCACTGATCTTCACATTTGATGATTACACTAGATCTCAATAAAACTAGGAAATTTTGACTGCTCAGCAAAAAGAAGTTAACCCGCCAATAGCCACGCACTCCATCTAAACAGCTGTTGGGCATGGCATTTACAACACAAATTTAAATTCTAAGGTAGTCAAAATTACCGTTATTTAAATTCAATTTGTGCTTTGTTTGGTTTTTTGTTTGCTTGTTTTTTTAAAAACTGATCATCAACATCAGAATTTTCCTTAGATGTGATTACGTAGCTGAAATTTCATTTAGGAAAAGGTTTGGAACAAAAGGGATTGGTTTTTGTCTCGTAATGACTTCTCATTTCTAACTCTATTGTCAGAAAACAGGCATTCAAATAAAGACAACAAAAGAAACAAAATATATTCAAAAAATTCTAATGGCTTAAGCTGAGACTGCTTTTCATTATCAATCTTCTGAGGCTTTCGGATTCATTTTGCAGAATTGTTCAAGAATACACTGAAAATTGTTTTGTGGAGCTCCTTTTTTTTTACAGTGACCAGTTATTTCTAATCCTGTGTTTGACCTGCCTGTTTTGCAAGCCTCAAACAAACCTACCCGTAGCTGATGCTAATCCCAAAATAATACACTCAACCACTCTCAGGGCATTGGATGGGCAAGAAACAGTGACAATGTTTATGAAGTCAATTATGTTAGTAACTGATTGCATTAGGATTAATTTACTTTTTCAAAATCACTATTTTCCCCCCAACCTTCTTTCCTTTCCAAAGACACCATAATCAGAATCTTTGGAAATTGCTGATCAGCTTAAAGGAAGCTTGATTCCCTCAACAACTTAACCAGAAACATGCTCTCAACTTCAAGTAAAAATTTGTTTCATCTTCTTTCAGAGCTTCTGACTCATTTAATCTCCAGAGACAACCTTTCTCTACTGCTTCCATTCCTGGTCACAGTGTATGCAAATTCCTGGGAAATGAAATGGACAGTGGGCTCTTCTCTGACATTGATCCAGCTGTGTTGCCAGCTGCCCTTGCTCTCTTGAGCTTTTTTTTGTGGGGGTGAGAAGAGGGAGGGACATTTTTGAGCAACATGATTCTACAGAAGCTCACCCAGGAGCATGGCAATGGGAAGATTCACTCTGATAGCAAGGAAGCAAATTAAAGTGTGGGCACTGTAGACTGAGCCAGAGTCTGGGAAAGTTGACGAGAACTGCTCTTCCATTGCCTACTGACTCCTGCATTTTGTATAAGCTCATTAATGATCTTCAGTTGATGTTGGTTGAATGGTAAAATAAAATAAAATATCCACTGAGCTTTAGAGACAAACTGCAAGGAACTAATTATTTTAATGTATTCTGTATCTGGTGTGTCATGGGAAATCAGCACAGAAAGAAAGGAAATCCCTAACTTAGTGAAGTGCAGGAAACCTCTCTCACAAGAACAGTCATAAACAGGCTTGAAGTTGAGGCTCCATGGTCAGTGTGGCCCTACAATCTTTGTCATAACACTTCAGGAAGTGTTTTTTAAGACATCATCTAAGAGGGAAAATTCTCATATACCTTAGCAAGTTTTCTTTAGAGCTCAGCCCTCAGGACAATTATATCTCAGAGCACCTTAGGGGGCTGCTGCCAATGGAGGCTTGATTTGCTGTCCATCATCAGCTTGCTGTATTTTCTTGGAAACTATTCCTTTAGGCTGGTTCATTATTTTACAATATACCCTGAGGTGACATATATCTATTAGGGTAGCAACGAGGAAAGGATATTGTGACTGAAGAGATTTGGTACAGAGTTTTGGTAGAGCATCAGAAGCTGAGTTTTGGGATAAATTGCTTGCATTTTAGGTGCAGAATCTGATTGGGTTTAGAAAATTCTTTTTTATTTAGTTTATTTTGCCGAGTAGAATGTCCAGCTTTTAGAGATCTATTTCAATTTGGCCAGCCACTGGATTACCACCAACACAATTGTGTATAAGGACATGTTTACCTTCTTCTTTCCTTATTCTCAAGGACTGTCCACCCGGTGAAAAGAAATGAACTTAAACAGCACTGCAAACACCATGACAGGTTTGGAGGCTGGTTTCTCAAACCAGTTCTTTTGGCTCTTTCCAAATCTCTATAATCTCATTAATTGGCAGAAATACAGACAATCCATCTTGTAGAACATGTGCGTGACTTGCTAAATGTGTTTGACTCACTTTTCATTAAAATATGTGTTTATAACATTGAAGGAACCCTATGTTCTATAGGCCATATTTACATGATTTACATTAATTTTACTCAACCATATTTTATTATTATTAAAAGCTTGTGGGCTTTTTCTGTTGGCTGTCTAGGTTTTTTGTTGTTTTGTGAAGGATTTACGGCGAAAATCTTACAGCATTTAAGCTAAAGTTGCAGTAATCTCTCAAGAAAAAAAATAGTTAGGAAAACACAAACATTCATATGAACTTTGAAAATACCCTTAGTGTAGTTAGGGAGAAAAATTAGGACCATTTTACCAGGAGAGATGTTAGATTCAGAACAAAAGTTCTTAGATGATGTTATTGGCTGAATAGAAGATTAAATTAACAGTACCTGGCTGAGATATTTGTCAGGCCATGAGATTGTCCAGTAAACCAGAAAGAAAGGGGGGAGGTTACAAATTATTCATTAAAAATTTTTATTCGTCTCTATAGTAACCAGACTTGGTGTTATCTTGACACACAGTGCCCTCTGTGACAAGGAAGTTTGGTACTAAACCCAGCCCCACAGTGAGTTTGTCCAGCACCAAAAAAAGTATTTTACAGTATCCCCTTATTTATTAAGGGAAGGGTCTTTGTCTTTCTCAGCATACTGAGTGCATCATGGGTACTTCTACTCCTCCTGCATGTTAAAGTTAAACAACAGCATTTAGCCAGGAGAAGGTCAATACAAAGGGAACATTCCAGAAATACTCACTCTCTTCTCCCCTGATCTGAAGTCAGTGCACCTTCCTGCAGATGTCATCAGCAGATGTCAGCTGGTGCAAGCTAAGGCAGTACACTCTGATTTCCTTATTAGCCACTTGCTGAAATTAAGCCACTTTAAAAACTGCCCCTTGTCACACTCCTGATGGTCTGAATGCACTGTGAATGAGCGGAATTGAGTAATTTATGCCCAGACACATTTCTTACAGTCTTCTAGCTGTCTCTTAGCAAATTTGCATGTATGAAGCCTACTGCAGAACTTCTCCTAGATACCTTTTTTTTTCTTTTTCTAATGTACATTAAAAGCTTGGCATTGATAACTGAAGTATAACTAATCTCAACAAGAAAGATGACTTAAAATGTATTTGTTCTGAGACATGAATCCAAGTCTGGAGGGAAGCAAGGTAATACTGAAACTGGAAAAACCACCCATGTAACTGTACACATGGGAAATTTCCAGGAAACTGGTCTATTTTTTGACTGACACTAAGCTGGCACTTAAATCATGAGGAAGAAACCTTGTTTATTTAGGCACAGCTAAGAGAGCCCCTTGATTTTTCTGGGCATAAGAGGACAATATTAGAAGGGGCCAATATAAAAGACAATTGTGTTTGTGGTACCTGTTGCAGGGAGGGATTTCACTTCAAGACTATTCTCTGTTTCTCCCCATAGATCCCGCTCTCTTTAAACAGCAAGGCCAATTTGTGTCATGTGAGCACGTCCCCTTTCTCTTCTGTTCAGGATTTTCCTTCCTCAAACAGCCTGTGCCAGCATATGCTGTATTGTAAACAAATCACTAAGTTCCAGCTTATCCCTGTCTTGCAGACATTGAAATAACCTCAGCGTTCTTTATGATGCAGGTTCAGCTATGCCTGGCCTTAGATATTTTATTGCTGTATATGATTTCTCCAGACTCCCAGTATGTTCTACATACTTCTCCCTGAAACTCAAGTACGTTTTTTTTCTGCCTGTCTCTTCTCCCAGGAATGTTTCTTTTCCTGTTGCCACCCATTCTCTGCCTCTCTCTGAAGCACAGGGCTCCCCAGACCCTTCTCTCTCTCTCTCTCCCATTCTGGTTGTCTCATATGAGTAGACTGGTAGCTGTACTAATTCAGCTAAGATGGTCCTTCAGTAAAATCTGATATATTCCATGTATAAGTTATATATGAGCAGAAGGGAGAGACACCACCAGATCCCCACAGACTCTTCACTGGGCAGTACAGTATTATCTTGCTACCTGCCATGAAGAAAAAAATCTATCGTGTTTTGAAATGTTAAATAAGACTGTTTGAAAGCACCATAATAAAAGAAAGAGAGAAATAAAGCAAAGAGTAATGAGATAAGCAATGAACAGCTTTTCAGAGAAGCTAGAAGAAAAAACGAAAAAAGGAAGAAAAATAGGAAAGAAGAGCTGATGAAGCCGAGCTGGAAGAAAGGTTGCTCAGGCATGCTGTTAGAGAAGAGGGCTGCAATAGTATGCAGACTGCTTGAAAGGGCAAAAAGTTTTTCTTAAGCTAAAGTATTCTTCAGCTAGAGGAAAAGAGGAGGATATTTATTAACTAACAGTATCAGAGAGTAACTTAGGATATCTCAATTTTCAAACCAGAATTTATAAACGATTTCTAGTGAGGTGCTCAAACACATGACATGCTACAGTATTTAAATCAAATTGAAGTGGCCAGAGTGAAGTAGAAAAATTTCTGAGTTTCAGCTCTGAAGAGCTATTTTAATCCAGTAATATCTTTCTGTATTTTTCAATGAAAAGACCAGATACTAAAAGTTTTCTTTGTTGTTTAATATGTCTATATTCAGCTTCAGCTGAAGTCAACAAGAATTTAGCTCTTCAAAGAATAAATATAAATTATATCCCTGTTAAGAAAGATTATATAAAATACAGCATGGGTATATGGTGTGCTAAATATCACAGTTTGATAGCATAGCACAGAAAGAGAAGAACCTTTATTTTTTTAATTATCAAAAGGGAGAAAATTGACATCCATGTGCCTTGCCGAGTTCCTTAGATTCAAGTTAGATCTGCTGTGCTAACAAGAAACTTATGCTAAGAACATTTCTCCTTTTTAGCATGCACAATGTGACTTCACATCAAAACAGCAGGATCTGGCAGTCAGCAGCACATTCCTATGGGGAAATATTCCACGTAGTTGTTTTCTAAGGTGAAACACAGGCTGGAGGGACTCAGTTGTCATACCAGTTGTTACTACCTATAATTACTTTCAAAGACTTACGTCCTGTAATGATCCAAGACAGTCCTGTTATCTCTTTGCAGTGATTGATCTGAAACATCTGTCGTCTACATTCTCCTGGCTAAGAGAGCTATTTTGCTAAGGAATGATGGGGAGAGCCAACATTGTCATTGAGTTACAGTACGTTATGCATGCAAAATCAAAAATGTCACACAGCAGTCTCCAGCTGAAGATTTAATGGCATCTAAATTGAAGCCAGTAGCATTTTTTTTTACAAGGTGGCAATGTAAACATGTTTGTTTACAAGCCTGCTGCTCGGCAGGTCTGACGTGGCAAAGCATCAGCAGAGGATGACAAAGTGGAGCCATTTTCTGATGACTCTGCCAAATCATTTCTGCTCTCATAGAGAAGGACAGATTTAGAACCTGCCCCCTTTTTGCTAGTTTAAATAATCTGTTAATTACTCTTCCTATTTATTACTTCTCAGAGTCCAAGCTGCAGAAATTTGATTGCCTGGTGAAACTTCCTATTGACCTCAAAACATTTGTAGGATAAGCTTCTGCACAGATCCAAAAGACATTAACCTATACGTATTGAATTTTTTACTTTGCTTTAATGAACAAAGCATGGCAAGATATTTTTAATGTGTAATTAGTAAACACAAGCTGGCTCCTCCAGATTAAATAATAACTGAAGGCCAGATTGTAAACAGAACTCATTAAAGCTATTTGGATTTGCATTACCTCAGAATGTAGCTCTGGTACAAATTTTGGCTTCGGATTCAAACCAGGCTGACACAGCTTAGGGGAAATTGGCATTTGTTTTGTTATTTCCCCATTCACCTTTTCCCATTATGGAGAGAACAGGAAAGGAAAATCTGGAGTTGATTTTTTCTGGCCTGACTGAAAGGCTAGAGCAGGGAAGCTTTGCCTCACATGCAACTCACTGTCCAGTTTCCAATGGACGGGCATGAACTTGATGAGTTTTTCAGTTATACAGAGCTAGTCAGAAATCACCATCTATTTGCTGCAGAGAATCAAGATTATCTTTAAAAACTGATTGATATAAAAATGCCAATAAACCCAAAAAAACACACCTAAATTCCAGAAACATGCATTTTTGTACGTGTTTGTTAGTGTATGTGTGTGCTCATGTGCATGCATTTGAAAATGTCTTTCAGAAAGTAATATATATTTTAACATATCAAACAACTTTCGAATTCTACGCATCTGAAGACATAGGGAAACATTAGCTTTGATCTTAGGGTCTCCTCATAGGAACCACAGGGAAATCCACACTTGCTTTATCCATCACTTACCTACGCCTATTGGAAGCAAAGAAATCCAGTTCACATAAAACTTATGCAAATGAACACCATGACACATTTTCCATCAAAGTTTAAATACTGAGAAAATGTTGCACTTTAAGGTAAGGAGCTCTCATGAAACTGGTACACGAAGAAAAGTATGCTGTTCATAGATATGAATCACGATACTGTGTATCAAAAAGAAAGCAAACACCAATAAAACAGGTTCCTGAAACACTCATGCTTTTATCAAAATTCAAGGAGTCCTGCTGCAGCGGTGTTTCCGTTTTAAGCAAGTGTTCCCCAAAGCCCCAGCCAGGATGTGTGGGGTCCCTGGTAGTGCCCAGCCCGCCCTGCTGTTCCCGATCATTCGTGCCATCGCCACTGACACCGCTCGGTGTGAGCGGCTCCGCTCCGAGCCACGGCAGTACCGAGCTCCTAATGATGCCCTCAGCCCAGAACATGTATTTTAATGATCTTGGGGGGAACACTCAGTTCTCACAATGCAGGCAACCCTGGCAAACACTCAAGGTTTTGTTTTGCTGCTGGACCCTGGAGAGGCACATACACATCCACACATCCATATTCAAATATCAACCCATGTCGGAGAGGGAATGTGCTTTGTTTTATTCTGCAAACTCACAATGGCTGCAGAAATCCACATGATGGTGTCAGGAGAGCTTAGGGGGCAGTTTATAAATGGGTCTGACAATGCGTAACAGGGAGAGTGAGAACTCTTTTTTGCTATGTTCTGGCTTTGATGTTTTAATATTTGATATTATTGTAAGGGAGCCTGAAATGCAAGGGGAGCCTTTTGTGAATGTTTTTAGGCCAGAGAGTCAACTCAGTTCCCTATTGCTAGGTCAAATGATGTGGAAGCTTTGCAGTAGAACAAGTTTGCAGCATGTTAAGCAAAAGCAATGTAAGCACATCCTTCCTTCTCCCCCACTCACTCTCTTTTTGCCTTTTTTTTTTTTTAATTTCAATTTCAACTAAGAGTGGACCACAGATCAATAGCCAGTGGTTAAACACCTAATGGAGGAACACAGACAGATCAAATGAACTATTAATGGATATATGCACAGAGGGCTGGCCTCTCTGAAGACCCAAGGCTCAGTTTTCCATGTTATGAAATACCACTGTTGAGGCCAGATAATTTAAAACACATATGACTTTTATTGAAGCAACTCGCTACACAGCAAATTTTCAAGAGTGATCATCACCTAAAAGAGACAGAAAAAGAATAGCTGCAAATTCACTTTACAGTGCTTTTTACCCCACAGGCAAGAAAACCAGATTAGGATAAGCATCAAAACACACTACAGTTTTGCTTCACTTCACTGAACTGGAGGGTTTATAATTTTGAGTACTTGAGGGAGGCTCTAGTCCTGTCCATGTATCTGAGACTTCCTTTCCTCATCTTCACACTTTTTCCCCACTTCTAGCAAGAGCCAGATCAGAAGTACCACCACCTCTTCCCTTCTGCTCCATTTGGGGCATTTCTGGCAGGTTGAAAGTATGTCAGGAGGGCTGAGGGCAGCAGCTCTGCAATGCCAGGAGTGAGTTGCTGAACAGAGTCTGCATGAGACCTGACCAAAATAACACTCTGGACCATCAGAACAAGTGGGGAGACAATAAATTACCTTCCCTTACCATCCTTCCCACATCTGCTGTAAATATGAGGGAACAATCCTTCCTCCATAGCAGTGATCATGAACAATTTATTGTGGAAAGGGGAACCTCACTTTGTGTTCCCCATTGCTACATTCTCCTGCAGCTGTGAGGAACAAATAATTATGATTTAAATTATCAAAAATCTCTATTCTTTCAAAGCAAAACAAGCCTAGAAAAAATGGATGTATCCTGTATTTGAGCTGTTGTGTCCTATAGCCAGAAATTTCAGTTAAAGGCATCTGTATGAAAATAGTGCAGATAACTCTTTCCCTTTCACTGATGCTGAGATATGAGGCACACACAAGAAGACAGAACTTCAGAGGAATCAGATTGCTCATGGGCAGTGTAGAGTGCTTTTATTACACAAGATTAGGGAACTACTTATCAGCTGCTGAAAGCAACTCAGGAAACAAAGGTAGTTAAATTTGTCCTCCAAACAGGCAGCAGCAAAATCAAAAGCGGTTTCCAGACAAGATGAGCATGTAGATGTGTCCTGTCCTCCCTGACTGAGCTAAGCACAAGAAGAAAAAAGCCATTTTATTCGTATCAGGCACATCTGTTTTCTCAGATGTTGCTGAAATACACATCTGCCCTCTTCAATAGGAACGATAGCTGTAACTGATTTTCACCATTTTCCTGTTTCTCGTGGCATCATCACCAGGGATCCTGATAGTTTTCAGGATGCAAACCCAGAGAAAAACATCCTTTTAGTGGTACTCCTTGAACAGACACAAGGGCTTTGTTTTTTCCTCTCTCCTTCAAACAGTGATGCCCCACTGACTGTTCCACAGGTACAGTAGAGACCCCACAGTTTAAGGCTGCACACACAGTGACCAAAACTAACTAATTAGAGAAATTGCTCTCGAATTGGGAAATTGTCATATTCAGCTTGGTGAGAAAGCACATGGTGCTAGTAGGGAACAGTGCTTGTCTTTGCCAGTAAATGCTTTGCCTGTCAAACAAAATACAGTGGGGAACTTCTGGTGAGGCGGTGTGCTGCTAATAGTCATCTTAGGACTGGTTTACTTTTTTATGCTCTTCAGGTTGCCTAACATGCTGAAGGAAGATGAAGTGAGAGGCTACTCTCCACATGAACATTCAAGTCTCTTTAAAAATCAGATATTCACGAGATTTCTCAACTGAAGATGTAAGACTAGAAAGCAAAAGGACGAGGAAAAAAAGTCCCGAAAGGACAAAGAGAGTTTGCCATATCTTCCTGCCTTTGGGGTCAAACTGTGTTGTCAATGTCCTTAAGGGTCAATGTCTGCCCTTTATTTGTATTAGAGGCTTATTTAGAGACTCAGCTCAGTTTCTGAACAGCCATCAGCCTGTCAGACATTAGGATTGATTGCATGATTAATTCATCAGACTGTCACAGGAACCATGTGTCCATGCACAGAGGGCCTACGGAAATCAAGAGAAGAAACAGAAGAAAGAATTAAATGTTGAAAAATGAAGTTAACATGTATTTAACTGTAAGTGAAAGTTTTTAGGGATGTGCCTCACAAAATGGTTCATATGTGACGATTATTGCATATGACAAAAAAAAAAACCCTAAGCAAACAAAAAACCTAACAAACAAAAATTAAAAAACAAACAAACAACCAAACCCTGCAAATTTTTCCAAGAGGCAGATGAAGCTGTGCAAGATTCCACAGGAGCCATTTTTAAATTTCATTGTCTACCAGTGGGTCTGAGGAGAATAGCTCAGATGGACGTATCTGTACTGTGATCACACATACAATTACCTGAGACAGCTCATCCAAGGCTTACTTCCAAATTATGAATTTTTTAAGAACAGGTCCTGGGGTCATATGTTGGACTTTTGATTTTTAGACTTTTCAACCATTTGAACTTAAAAACCAAACTATAAATCAACTGCTTCCCACAAAACCAGCTGTGGATGTTTCAGGAACATGGTGCTTTGACTTATTCTTCTGATACAATCACAAAAGAGACTTCTGTGTTTTTTTATGTTGTGACTCTCCAACAACTGTGTGCTAATGTGGAAATAAACAGCTATGGATTTTATTTTTAGAGCTTTCTCTCTCATAATCCACTAACATTTGGTCATATTTCTCACACACAATCATATGTTGTTTGTATCATACACACACACACACACACACACACACACAAACCACACACACAGTCTTTTCCACAAAGTAGGAAATTAAAATTCTAGTCTTTTTAGAATTAAACTGAGTGTGGCTTCAAGTTCTACAAATCAAAACTGTGGCAGCTTGCAACTATTGTCACATTTAATGAGTTAATGTCTGTACAGAGTTTTGAGATATTGTATAAATTGTGTGTATTATAATAAATTCATTTGATTTCATGAAAGGCTGTACATTTCACAGGATCTAGGTTTGACACATCTCTAAGGACTTATCTGAATTAAAAAGTTTTCCAAAGAAAGTGATCCTAAAAACTCTCTCAGTATGGATGATATTTATCCTAGAAAAGAAAACAAGAAGAGAAAGCCAGCACAAGTCAGCATTCTGTTCCTTTGCAGAAACAGCTAACAGTACTTCTCTGAGCCGTACTGATAAAAAGATTTTCTTGCCATTACTCAGGCAACATATATGCAATTTTCTTGCATATATAATTGTAAGAAATTTATTATCATCACCAGTGTGGATATAGCCAAATATTTCACATATATTCATTTCTAGTATGTGGGTGAGTGCCCCAAACAAACTTCCATAACCTGCAGCAAGCCAGGAGCTGTAACACCAGGTTAAATTGGGATGGCTGGACTGATCAGTGCTCTCTTGCACGTAAGGAAAAATGTTTTGACAAAAGCAAAAAATATCTTTGTGTTGGACATTCCCCATGTCTTGGGATTCCTGCATGAGCATTTCATAATGGGGTACCCAAAATCTAAATACCAACCAAAAATGTATGCTCAAATTACTTTTACAGCCATTTTTTAAGCAACCTTTCCTTTTCTCCTGATCTCTGTAAATAAATAAATAAATGAATAAAATGTTAATGGTCCTTGCTAATCTGATAGTATATTCCAGCCTTTGATCTCCATGAAGTAAGGATGACCAGAAAAGCATATAATGTATGTCAAAGTCTGACACTGATCGTGTTTGTGCTGGTTCCTTCATTTACAAGATTATGTTCATGTGGCAACCTTGATGGAGCAGCATTAAATAAGATAAGCTACTAGAGTCTCTTGGAATGACATGACAGCACTTTTTTTGTGAAGATATGACTCAGAATATAAAAAAGTAAAAACCACATTGAAACTCCTTCTAAAAATATGGTCTGGGGTTATTTATTTCCAAGTTAAGGCTAAGGATGGAGGAAAAGATCTTTTTAATTTTCCAGTCTTGGAATGTAGTTTGTTAAATATTCTTCAGGGACTGTGCATTCACCTCAGTGAGGTACAGAAATATATTTCTAAAGAAGAGCTCAAGCATGTTCTTACCACCAGCTGTCTCTGATATTGGGGAGACAGCATAGTCCCATGCTTCAAGAATGCCATCTCAATCCACTCTGTCCCAAGAGCAGGGCAGCACAAGCAAGGAACAAAGATCCTAGGTTTTCCTTTTCATTCTTTCTTACTCCAGAAGAAATAACAAAGTTGAACAGAAGGGCCAGGACCTCCATCGACTCCAAGAGCTCTACAACTTTAAAATCTAGAAACAGAACAAGATGCATTTTCTCAAAGGTGAAATGAGGCTGCGGCTCTATTTTAGCAGAAAGGAAGCTGCCACAGAACCTTCTACCTCATCTATATACCTGTCTGTATCTGACAGGACATACAGCACCAGTCTTCTCCAGCCCATGGAAGACTAGTATTCCTTCTTCCTCTTTTCCCAGAGCAAAATCAATGGAATATACCTGTATCATTAAGACCTCCTGTTTCCAGAGAAGAAATCTGCAAAGACAAATATTTTTATTTACTGAAGTTCTACTGCCTTGTCCTAGTTTATTCTGTGATGCTCCAAGTTTAACTCATACTAGGGACACAATAACCACAACTCCAAATAAATCTCTCTCCTACTTGGCTTTTTCTCAGCACCTGGAAAATCAGGTGGCTCTTCCTGTATTTTGACCCTTGGAAGTCACAATTCAGTCCATTGCTTTAAAACCAAGAGAGCTAATGGATGGCTAACACAGCTAATGGATGTCTCACATCCACAGTTACAGCAACATTTCCTCCACGGCAATGATTCTTTCAAGAGGATAAAGGTTGTTATTGCACAGAATTTAATTATTTTAGGTCCTGCACCAAGACTGCATTAAGGAAGTATACTAGAAACTGAGAACTGCTGGAAACAATCCCATCTTCTCCAGTTTCACTCTCTCTGTCTCACGTTATCATTCTCTAACACAAATTGAGAGTGACATGGATATTTTTCACCTAAAAAAAAAAGTTTTCCTTTTCTTTCAAATCACTATCAAAATAAGACAACAATGCATAAACCAAGTAGGAGGCTGAAAAAACAACACAGAAGCAATGAGTCATGTTATTCACTGGGATACTGATAGATACACAGCTATTACTGGAAAAAGCATAATGCAAAGCCCTAATCAAAGCAGAAATGCAGCTACTGCTGGGCTGGAACTAAGCAGCAAAGTACATGTAAAGGGCAGCAGGAATGAAGACATATCACTGAAATTCAAAGTGAAAGAGAAATTAGGTTCTGCCATTACCCCAAATGGCAAAATGTAGCTTGAGAAGGAGATAGTGGAGGGACATTATCATAGTTGGAGGTAGGCAGGGGTGCAGTAGCATCCTTCTGTCAGATAAACACCATTCCCTGCAGAGGCCTCCAGTTCTGCAGGCTAATATCTTAGTTAGGCAATCAGCTTGTGAGAAGAGAAATGACCTCTGAATCACTGGATTTTCCCTCCAGTTCCTCCATTAAAAGGAGCAAACTCTTTCTGACTCAAACATGTGAGAAGGGGTGATAAAACAGCACAACCAATCAGAGCTACAGAACCTAAACTTTTATGGTCTACATCTTTACTATAGCAAAGGTAAGATTTAAAGGCTCCGAGGGTAATTTAGCCTTTTTGTTGAGGAAGAAAACAATTTCCTCGCTTGACATAATTCTTCACACAAGGCCAATCTAAATATATAGTTTTATTACCATACCACTTACAGTTCTGAAGGAAACACAAAGCTTACCCGTCTGGACATGATCAATATCTCCCAGTTACAAAAAACAACACAAAAACCCAACAAAACAAAAAACCCTGAGAAGAATCTCATGCATTTTCCACCAGCTGCTGTATTTATTTACCCCCACTGTCCTCTCTACAATGCACAGGCCCCTAATGCAGGCACAGGAGACACAAATTGGAGATTACTCTTTGACCCCTGCAGGCTTCAATCGATAGAATCACATGAGATCTGAAAATTAAATCCCTGAGGTTTTTGCACATGTGAATGAGAGTGGAAATTCCAGGTCTATTGACAAAGCCATAATCCTCTTGCACAACTGTATCACTTCAGCTGAAACAATATTAATATTGACATTTGGCAACGGATGCATTGCTGGGAGGGGGAGTGGGACACGAGTAAAAATGAAGGAAATCTAATAATCAAACCACTAATTCTGTAGCACTAGGATTTATTCTGTTGTAAGTTCTGTACATTCTGCTTTGTTTTTCATGCTACTGAAATATGTTAGAGTTTTTTCTTGCAACACTTATGTGTAAAGGAATTTTAAATACCATTAAAGGATACAAACCTAATCAAACATAATCTGTGCTGTAAATCCACCCAATCATTCTCCTTGGGTAATATTAAGCAACAATCAAAGTTACGTTATTTGTTTATGACTTGCTGGACCCAATTCTTGAAGGAATGTTGTTTCTTCCAAAGAGCTACTTTCACATGGAAAGAACTGCTTGTGGCATCAACCAGGGTAGGTTCACCTAAGGACAGACTTTGTCTTTGGCTCTCAGTGGTCTATATGGGAGTCTCAACTTCACTGGAGTGTGAAGGTAACAAAGGTTTCTTGGCTGTTCTATAGGGATCATTTGTAAAGCCCAGTAGCACAGAAAAAAGAAAAATAGCTGAAGTAACCAGTCTTGGTAGTGGAGCTAGATGATGTTACGAAAATGCAAAGTATCTTCTGCTGTTACTTGAATCATTATCATGATCAGAGAGAAAGCTCAGAGGGAAGAGATCCACTCTGTGGGCTGAAACATTCAAGCAAGAGATAATGTTTGCATCAGTCTTCATCTTTCTCTGGCTGTTACTGACACCTCTGATAAGATCTGGGTTGATCTTTTCACTTTTTCCTCATCACATATAACTTCGTGGTACCTGGGTGAGAACAAATCCGAGGTCAGAAGCTCATGAAACCTGGCCACCAATACATCGGGCTGGAGTCAGGGAATAAGGACCTTGGCATGCTGAGGGCAAGGCACCTGCAACTTCTCTCATTTAGATTCAGCCCTGTGAAAAGGGTCTGGGAACGTGAAAGGCAAAATGATATGATGACCAAACAGATCCAGCCAACTCATTAGGCAGTGCTCCATGGATCCTCTTTTTTTAAATAAAGCCTCCCCCCTTAATTTTCCACATTAAAATTGAATTAACACATCATATGAGCAGATTCTCTAAAGCTCTGACATTAGTATGCATTTTAATAGCTAATTAAAAACTCTCACTCATCTCTTATAATTGCCAATAAATTCCATACAGGACCTTCTTCTTGAGCTCCAAGCCAAGAGGGAAGAGAAAAGAAGGAAATGAAAATATGCCACCATTGCAATTCTAGACAAGATGCAGAAGCACAGATTTTTATGTTACCTTTTACTAAGGACTCACGGTGGGAATCTGACATTAATTTCAGCCTAGCAGTCTTTCAGAGGAGTTATTTATCTTTCTGTTTTGGAATTGTGGATGTCACACTCATTCACACTAATTTTTTATTTGATTATTATTTTCAGAACCATAAAGGCCGAAATTCAGATTTGCTCATCTTTCACAACTCCCGTTGTCTTTAACCGCACTGCAACCAGACAGGGCATTCAGAATAAGATTAGAGGGAAAAAAATTAAAAAGAGCTATTTCTGCTTTCTCTCACAGCATTCTAACAGATTTTATGATATCACTGTGTGATGGTGGCAATTACTTGTATTCCAAGAAGACCTGAATATCTATACAGGTGCCCACCTGCATCAGACTTCTGAAATTTCCTCTGGAAACTCTGTACACACACATTTCAAGTCCCAAGAGAGTGGAGAAAACAATATGATGTTTACAGAGTTTACGAAGAGAGTTTACTTGGACTTTTATCATTAAGGCTCTGTAGTTATGGTAAAGTCTATTTTCCTCATGCAAAGGAACATAGAGCAAATATAACACCAAGGGTTTTACAGATGAGTTCCTAGGATTTGATGGAACTGCTGCAGTTGGATTGTCTTTGTACTCACATCTTGAGAGGAATTTTCTATATCCTTTGTGGCTGCTTGTACTATTTAACAGGTAAAAAAATCATTGTATTTAAGATATTATCATCTTCTCTCACCATCTGATCAAAATTGGTCCAAGCAGGAAGGTAAGCACGGGCACAAGCATGCTGTGCTAACAAGTCCAGTTTCTTTAGCTGGAAAGGAGCTGTATATATATACAGCTATACCAAAGGCTGTAAAAGGTACTGATGTGCTCTGGAGTTCTCACATGTGAACCTTGGCCCTGCATACATCAGGCTTGGAACTGCTGCACTAAACTGATTTTTAATTTTTTTTTTTTTTTTTTTGGAAGCCGCTGGATTCAAGGCCAACATCTACAACAAAGGCAGATTTCATAAAAATCAGGGTTCTACACACTCATACAAAGAGGGCGTAGGACAAAACTCACGGTAAGGGAAAAGCACACAGAGAGCACTGGTCCATAGCTGGCAAAGGGCATCACTGAGCTGACATCCTGTGGTTTTATATTAGGCTCAGACCCCATGTTTCAGGTGGGAAAGAGAGGGCTTCCCTGCCTCTCCCTTAGATTCAGATAAATATTCCTTTCAAAAGTGATTCAATAGAAAAAGGAGACACTATTAGAATCTGCTCATACCTTACACTGCAGAGAAAATTTAGCAGGAAAGGATATTTTTGAGGGAGAAAAAGAGGTAGAACTTAAGATACATTGAGCAAGAGTTTGGAGAGAGATCCTAAAGTCCTGTTTGGATACTTTATGGAGTCAGTGCTGAGCTTTCTGCAGCTCCTTCTGATTCCAAACAGGTAAAAGATCAAAGAAGGCATCAAACCTTCCATGAAATGCAGGACTCTGCTCTTTGTGTCCTACTTCCAAACCAGCAAGATTAAAGCTACCATACTGAGGAAGGTGCAGTGATGGGAAATGCTGGAAATTACACCTGTATTACAAAATGCAGAACCACGTGCCTTGTCATGCTCCCCTTGAGGCTTCATTGTCACCAGAAACAAAACAAAAAAAACAAAAACAAAAAAACAAACAAACAAACAAAAAAACAAAAAAAAACACTGACCAAAAAAAAAAAAAAACCACAAACAAAACCCCCCCCCCCCCCCCCCAAAAAAAAGCCCACCCAAAAAACCCCCCAGACCAACAAAGAAAAATTATTTGGGAGAGAGTGCAGAATCTAAATTCCCATCACAACAGATTTATGCAAGAGTGGTTTTTATGATGCATCTAGAAAATTCAGCAATGCCCCACCCACAGGGTCCCACTGCAGAATTCCTGAGAGACTGCTCTCTCCCCAGGGGGAAGGGCTTTTTCCATTTCACTAAGGTCGTGCGGGAATTAATACCGCTAAACATAAACGAAAAAGGCATTTCCCTCTCCTGGTATCTGCTGCATCTCCACCAGGGGTCTCTGCAGACGCAGCTACGGCTGCAGGTGCTGCACCGTGGACGGGCAGGCGATGGGAGGGAGGATGCTGTGGGTGGGTGATGAGATGGGGATGATGCAATGGGGGTGATGTGGTAGGGGGTGATGTGCTGAGTGGCTTCACAGCTACACCAGCTTTGATGGAGAAAAACTAAGGAAGACACCAGGAGCATATGGATGTGCTTTGCCCTCTCATACCCCACCCCAGACCCAGAGGCCAGCGACAATTGCAGCTCTGGGCATTCACTCGAAAGGAACTGCGCACAGATGTGACGGATAAAGTTTTTCTGCCCTTTCCTTCACTGCATTCTTTTTCAATATAGACGGAGTAAAAGTAGGAGTGTCCAAGGCTTTTTAGTTCCTTTGAATAGCCCTGGGGATCCTCTTCCTTTATTAATACTTCCTCCCATCAGTAGTTTGTCAGTGCAGGACACTAAGCTGCTTTATTGGATGAGACAGGCTAACTTCACCATTATCTTGAAGGATGCTCTACTTTTTCTTCCATTCTTAACTTCTAAAAATTAGCACTGCAGGCATTGTGATCACACTCTTCACGTCTATTTGCCTGTGCATGTGGCTTCACATTCAGCTGTCAGATAATTAGTCATTTTCTGTAGCATAATTTTGAAAAATATAGAAAATAGAGTCAAAAGAGACCTCAGGATTATTACCTCACCCAACCAGCTGCAGGAAGCAAGAATCAACTCTATGTAATGTGTTTTTTATAATATCAACACAAACAGTTTAATATTTGTAATGGTGGTGATTTCCAGCCCTCTCAGGGAGATAATTTCCATCTCTCCCAATAGAAGAAGGTCTCCTGGTTTCTCACCTATGGCTATTCTAATACCTTTTAAACCCATGTGTCCTTGCACACTTGACCATTTACATAGAAAAAATCTCAATCCCTTCTTTCTTCCCCACTTGGCTAAGGACATGCCATGCTCTTCCCTGCCAAGCACTGAACTGCGCTCATACCAACAGGACTCCAGTTGAATCAAAGCCGAGGCTACCCTATTCCCCTTGACTCGCTGGGATGGACAGCTTCTCCATTTAAACTGAGATGTTTTTTCTATATGTGCAATATGTATCCTTTGAATTTATCCACTTCAATAAAAGACTTGAGGCTTCAGTATGAAGCTGGCATATAAGCAGTATAGGCACTTCTCTTGCCTAACTAAATTTTCCAATTAATTTCAGCTTATCTCATACCTTGAAAAACTACACTGAAACATGCAAATCAGAGAGGCTTTCTCTACTATTTTTCTTTAAACATTACTGTGTTTAGAGAAAAATTGGAGTCTTTCTCCTCAGCTGAATCAGAAAATCAGATCTCTATACACTGAGAGAAGCAAAAAATATCTGTCCTGGATTCAAATATTCCCCAATGATGTTTAATCTCAGACCTCAAACACAGCTGCTTTCTGTGATACAGAATTTTCTTTAGTGTATATAAGCTTTCCTGAGCATAGAGGGAAAGGCTCAGAGTTTAATACTCTTATTTTCATGTTGGTATTTTGATACAGAAAGCTGATCAGATAGAGGTGAAAGGTTATTTGACACTTTCTTAACCTGATCAATATTACAGGACTTCTTATCTCTTTAAGTAGAGTCACTGGTCTGGAAAAAGATCTTAAGGTGCAAGACTCATCCCACCTGCTCAACTAAAGTAAAAGGCATCCCAAATCCTAGCAGCACTGAACATAAATGTTTAAGGTCTGAAACAGGTTCTGGTTCTGCAAACTCCATTTTCCTTAGTCCCCAGCAAGAGAGGGCATCCAGAGCCTCACAGGCAGAGAGAAAGAGAAAAAAAAAAATGAAAAAGAATCCCAAACAAAAAACCTACAAAAAAGTAATTGAACAAGCACTTTCCTGCTTCACTGAATTTCTATCCTACAAAGCATTAACCATTTATAATATAGACAGCCTTCTCCCTGAAGGTTACCAGAGCCTTTTGCAAGCATTTTATGCAAGACTCAGATATAACAGTGCTGAATTCCATGTTTACAAAGCTTGACAACAATTTACTTCAGATTTTACAATAAACTCTGTGTGTGTATGAGTATGAGGAGTTTGAGGTACATATTTTCCCATGCTGCCTTCTAATGGCTTTTTCTTAAAGAGCAGGTGAGGCACTGTATTCATATCTACTGTGAAAATGTCTCATCTCAAATACTGTGGACTTTAACACCAGGCAAGGCATTGAATCTCAGCCTCTTTATTTGAATATGTTATTCTAGGAGTACTCTCTTGGCTTTCATAAGGAAAAAGAAGACAAAAAACAACTAGTGGAGCCAGGACATAGAGGTCTAAAAATATCCCAGTGAAGAAAAAGAAAGCAGACATGCAGACATATACCTATTATCTTTTTCCATCAAATTTTGTGTCTTCCTTATGCACATCATAATCTCTAACATTCTTGTCTGGATTTGTCTGCTGTGGTTCATACCAACACTGCTCCAGGAAAACGCATGAGTGAGCAGGAGCCACTTTTGTCAGGAGACTTAAAGCAGCTGCATGGATACATTAAACTGCAATTCCCTAATGCAAGAAGGGGAAGCAGGGAAACTGTCACCAGGAGAAATCTGGTACGTGATGGGAATCTCACAGCCCCACTGAAGATCTGGAATGAAGTGAAGAATGCTCAAGCTGACCTAGAGTAGTAAACAACTACTCAAGGTAACTTGCATTATTCATAATCTTTGCTTCCAAGGATAACAGCACGTTTAACAACTCAATTTAAAAGCACATTTTTGGAAACTTACAGCCACTTCTGAATGATGGATCTATATTAGACCCCTTTGGGCCCTCATGGAAAGAGCTGTTTTCTGGTTAATTTCCATCCTTTAAAGAAGGTCAAAGGAAGATTTGTAGAAAATAACGTCAAAAAGGAAGTGCATGAACCCATTCAAAACACACAGATCCACAGATTCAGTGAGACAGGCATTGAAACATTTTTCTGGTCCCAACTATGCCTCACTAGAGAATCTGGAGCTCTTTCTCTTCCAGTCTGCAGGTGAACAAATGCCTCTCAACTAGTCCACATGGATTTTAGTTCTATCTATATAATCCAAGGGGATGAGAATTAGTAGTGACAGGGGCTAATTATGCTGCTTGAACACAAGAATCTTAATTGAAATAAATCAATGTCAGCAATGATGGTAGGAAGAAAGAACTGATTGAAGAGATTTTAAATGGAAAAGAGGAGACTGAATTACCCTTTTAAAGTTTCCTGAGACTCTGTGGCTGGTTCAGAGCAGAATGCTTTTCCACAGGGGAAAAAACCAAAACAAAACAAAGCAAAACAAAACAAAGCAAAGCAAAGCAAAACTCCCCCCAAGCTGCCACCACCACATGCAACTTCTCTGCTTTATGTCACTCAGAATTATTGCCACAAGCATTTTGCAGATTTGAAATTGGGATGGGTTGCAGTTGTTATGACTATCTGGCTCAAAAATTCAAAGAGATATCTAAAACACGAGAGAACTGGAATACAGAAGACAAAGACTAATCAAGAATATGGGCTGTGTTGCAGCTCTCTTCTCCCTAAACCATGTGATCTCTGGACAGATAGTCATTTGAGCTTTTCTGGGTCTCTAATGTTCCAGGAGTTAGAAACATCTCAGAAAAAATTCTCTTCAATGCTTTCTTTCTTTTTTTTCATCTGTAACGAGCCTAGTAGAACTCATAAAATTTTTTCTTACTCAGCTACCTCTCATCAAAAATGAAAACTAGTCATAAGAACTGCATAATCTTAACTTCTTCCCCAACTCCTAAAAATTTTGGTGAAAAAGCTGTAGAACAGATTACAGGCTGATAGAATATTTTCTCAAGTTTCATTCTTGTTTCTGCTGCACCAAATGAGGAACAGTCTAGTTTCCAGTACTTTTGTTTGTCAGCTTTGTCACTCACTACACAGGTACAGTCTCTGGGATGTGTAAATCTATAAGGATTTACCATAGCTTCAGGTGGACAGCAGTGGCACAAATTAAGTAGACACCATCATCTGTTGTTGCCATGGAAGGGTCAGAGCTGGAGACCAGAGTGACTCAGGTACCAGAAGCCAATCATCAGCTATCCATCCTCCCACCCTGGTAACACATTTAGCCTTCAGAACTGGAAATGGCAAAATCAAGTTACGAAAGATCAGCTGGCAACTCAGAATCTGTCTTTCCTGCTTAGACTCCACTTAATCGCAGTCCATGGTTTGCTTTGTTTTATTTCTTGTTCTACTCGTTTTCCCTCCCTTGTCTGTGTCTCTCTGAAGCAGCACTGCATGTTACTGACTCTGACAGATGTTTTTATTGTCATGCATCCTCCTTGTTTATTGACACATGGCTAGACAGCTATTAGAAATTAATTAGAGGATTAATTACACCAAAGTCTGCTCCTGCACACAGCATTAAAGGCTATTGCCGGAGCTGGGTTTCAGGTTTCATCACATTTCTCGGATTAGCCATGTGAAGCAGAATATTCCTCTGTTTAGCAGGGATGGCAGTGAGGGTTGATCACTGCTGAGGGTCAGACTTGAAGGCTGCCCTCAGGGCAGACATCGATGAACTTCACCACCAGACTCCTCAGGCTGGTTTTCACCTTCCAATTTTCGTTAATGGGGCTGATGTGCAGAGTGTGACCAGGTCAGCTGCCCGTGGAAGACAGAGACCTTTCCCAGCCTTGCCTCCATGTTCATTTAGTGTTTGCATTTTTCATTATTTTTACCTTAAGAAATTATTCAAACCCTACAGTAAGAGCTAGTATCACCTGACATTCCATTTAGGAATTTAGGTCCATTTAGGAAGCAAATCCAGAACTCATCGCTACTGGTTCAGAAAGTTAAAAAAGCTGTTCTGGGAAACAACAAAACTGAACTTTACTCCACTTTTTCTCATTTCCTTCTACAACACCGATTGCTCTTTTAGTGCAAGAAGAATGTTTCTCCCATTAAATTCTCATCAGCTGGCACATATTTTTTTTTGAAAAACATGAGTTGTCAATATGCTAGCAGCTAGATTAAGGTTTTATTTTGCATGACCCAAATTTGGCCATGAATGCTTTTCCCATATATATCTGCATAATATTGCTGCACAGAAATATCTGAGTTATCTTTCAGTTTTAATACCACTTATTGGAAATACAGAGGTCAACAATTAATAAGCTCATTAAAACTTACAAGCTGCTTTGATTAATATTCCTTGTCTAGTTCCTTGAGAAATGTACTGTATCTCCCAGGCTAATGAAGACAAGGCAAAATTATTTAGGTGTTTGTTAACAAAGCTGATTTGCATATAATTAACTGAAAAGAACTCTGTATTTACAAGAGAAACTCTGTGAATCTCTTTTGCTAGGGTGTTTTATGTAAACAGACGAAGTCCATGCCAAATTAACAAAGCAAGTTATGTTCTTAAAAAACTAAATTAAATCAAAGGGATACAATTTTGGGGGCTATAACTGATAAAAAGTAAAGCACACATTAGAAAACAAACTGCCTTCTTTCAAATGCTGTTTATTCTGTCACGTGGGATTTTTTCTTGTATACTCTCATTCTTTTAATTAGTTAGATTGGTTTTTAGACATTTAAATGAACAAAGACTCTCTTATTGGATTGCTCTTTCCTATGACCTACTTATGGAAAAAATTAGTACCATTTCAGCAAAGCCATGCTTTTCACAGATGTCTTCTATAAGATTGCTTATTCTACACCTGTTCTATACCCTGAAGCTCTGAATATGAAATATTATACAAAATAACTAGCACTTGCAGCCTGCAGGGTGACCAGACCTTCATTTAAAATATATTTCAATTCAGACAAAAATAATGGCATAGGCCTTTAGTCATTCACTTCCCATTTTGTCATCATGATTTCTTCACGAAAAGGGTTGTCAGGTGTTGGGAGAGGCTGCCTAGGGACAGGGTTGGGTCACCACACCTAGAAGTACTTGGATGTCGTGCAGATGTGCAACTTAGGGACATGGTTTGTAAGTAGACTTAACACTGCTGGGTTGGTGGTTGGGTTAGGTGATCTTGGGGATCTTTTCCAACCTAAACAATTCTGTGATTCAGAGGAACACTTGAGGAAGCAAAATCACCCCAAATTAACAGCTAACTATCCAGTGAGATCTTAAAAATTAGGATCGTGAGAGGTTGCACAATAACAAAACACAACTGAAGGTACGTAAATCTGTAGATCAAATAGCAGAGAGGGACCCAAAAGCTCCTAGTTCATGACCTGACCATGCTACAAGATCCTGTATGACCTTGGTTGTGTCATTTTTCCTAAGGCTAATAAGAAATAGATTTAAAAAAAATTAAAAACTATAACCCTATTGAAACCTTATTTATATCAGGTTATATAAAAACTGTCTGATCTCATTGATTATGTTCAGCTTCCAATCTGCCTCTTCTACAACAACTCCAATTACTCGAATTACTCTATTACTTCACTGCCCAACTTTATACCCATTTCTCCCATTTATTTATGTACAAAACGTTTAATAAAAGAAAACAAAAGAAAAAAACATCACAAGCCAATTCCTGCCAGTGACAAGAAGTTTCAGGAAGTCTACACCAAGAGAAACTCATGGAACAGGACAAGGCATTTAGGTCTTCAAATAAATAAAACTCTCTCTTAAAGCAGAGACAGAAAATGATGAGCAACAGAGCTTCCAGATTCCCAAAGTTTTCTCTGCTTTAGTTGCTACCTTAGCAGCAAGCAGAAAAAAAGAACATTAAAGAAAAGCTTGTGGACACACTGGTACTTCCAGTCATGGACTTGCTACATGAGATGGACAAAATCTGCCCTCTGTGGGGAAAAAATAAATGGCAAACAAACAAGCAAACAGCACCCCCAAATAATCAGTAATTTCAAAAACCATGCTTGATCAGATCTGAAGAGAAAGAAACAACCCACAAAGAAGCCACAGAGGAGCTGGAAGGAAACAACGAGGGGAGTGAGAGCAAGGTGGAAACATTTTGATGAGTTTGAGGGTCTTCCACTCTGCTGTTCTCATTCATTTCAGAGAGGCTTTCTCAGCTGTCTCCATAGTTGAGAAGCTCAACAGAGCCCTTTTCTACTGCTGACAGCCTGCTGGTGCATGACTGAGAACTGACCTATTTGCAAAGCAAGAAGAGACCAGTAAACTGCAAAAAAGTAGCAGCTGGGGAAGCTGTCATGGTCTCTGTTACTGGTCTAAATCATAGCCAATGACCCAATGCAGATAACAGAAAAGGGCAAACTTTCCAACAAAATGTCTGGTTATATCCATGTGAAAAGGCTCCACACCAAATTAAATCATTACAAGTAAAAAACAAATTAAAAATAGTAGCATTAGTTTTGATTTTGGAATGCCACAGGGAAGTCAAAAGCTTCCTTTTGAAACAGGTCTAAATAGGCTAATAGGTCTGCTTTGAAATAAGGTATCCTATAGAATATTTATTATTGCTTTATTTTAAGTGTATTAGAGCTGAAACACCATTACTCGGCATCATTTTAAGCTGTTGTGTGAGAAACTACCCTGGTGACTTGTCCTACTGAGTTGAGTACAAAAGCTAGTGGTGTAAAATGGACAGACCTGTATAAGAATCAGTCTTTAATTGCAAGAATAATTGTCAGCTGTAACATGGATTATTCAATGGTGCTAAGCATAAAACCACTGGAAAGAACCTGAAAGACTAGAGAATGGTATTAAAAGGCAATTCACCATTTTCTTCTGACCTAGATCATTCCTATTTTCCCTCCTACAACATTTGTAAAACTTTATCACCTCATACATAATTATTGCTAAAAAAAGAGGAAAAAAAAGGAAAAAAGAAAGAGATTTACTGAAGAAGAAGAAGAATACTTTACTGAAGAAAGTATTTCTCCCACTGCTACTGGATAATTCAAGTCACACTCAGACAAATGGACATACATGAGTTTTATGCCAACTCTCATTTTGCCACTTCATTATTAATAGTAGGATACTTACTCTAATCACAATTGCTACTCTCTAGACAGAGTCTGCAAAATACAATAAATATGAATCAAGCCATTTGCAAAAATTTACTGCTGGAGAAGGATGAATATTCCGGAAAAAAAAATGTCTGGCACTGTAATGCATAGACCACGTGAGACTGATCCCAGCCTTAGCATCTCAAATCTGAGAGACCAAGACTGCTGTCACCAAGCTTTTTCTAGGTAGAACTGTGATAAATACCCATTCTCTAGGATTTTTCTGCATGCATAGTTTATTTAGAAGTTAACTTTAGTATGGCAAAATTTGTGCCGCCTTAGAAAACTGCAGCAGTTAATTCAATGCTGTAAGGACAGAGCTGCAGAAAGGGGCTCAGATGGAAAAGGATCAGGTCCCAAGAACCTCTCTAACAACCTGCCTTGCATCGACCTGAAACATTGATGCAGTGTTTACTGGTGTGGGTAGGCAGTCCACAGTAAATCTAATTAAATTGAGGAACAAAAGGACCCTGGGGTGTGCAGAACCATGAATGGAACCTGCCTTTTTGGCCATTCACTATGAATGATTGTGTGCTTCCAAGGCTTTCAGAGACTTTCTCTTCGGAAACAACGAAAGAGTGAAAAAGGGACTTTTCTTCCTACTGCAAGGTGAGGGAGTTAGATAATTCACCTCATTAATTACAGGGAAATCATCACCACTGCACACGAAGCCAAAGAAGAGGACAGACTGACTTTTTTTTTTATTATTGTTCAGTCACAGTGACAGAAAAATAAGTAATAAATCAGAATCAGAGTGCACTTGATGGTTTTATTTTGCAACTCATCTTGCTATTGTGACAGCCTGACACTAATTAGCACTCAATGCACAGGGGATGGATTGCTGTGGCCAATGGATCTCATTAACTGCTGTGAAATTTTCATGCCAAGACCAAGCACAACAAAGAACAGAGACCCCAGCAAATTGCCTGTCAGCAGCTGTAAGCATCACCACAGAGCCATGGGTGCATAGATCAAAGGGCACAAAGAGGGTCCACACAGCCAGCTGCCTAGATTTTCATGGATTTATTAACTTGCTATCTCATGAAGGCAGAGTACTTGCCAAATAGAAAATCCCAGTGTCCACAGTCTCTTACCACTGTTTGAGTCAAGGCAGCCCATGGAGAGGGAAACTGAGGGCACCTCAAAGCCTGTGGCACTGCTCTTTCATGTGTCTGTGTGTTAGCAGATGTGCCCTTCCAGGGGTGACCCAGTTTGTGATCACCTTGGGGACAGGGATGGAAAGACACATTGTGGGCTCCCTGCTTTGACCAGCTGCCTATTTGCATTAAGCTTATAAGAAATTGATTCTTTGAGACTTGTCAAGCGTGTTTGGCACTGCCCAGCAGCTCCATTAATAAAAAAGGAAGGGCAGGAGGGAAGAAGAGTCAAGAGAGATATCAAAACAATCACAGTCACAAGCACTGCGTGACTGCCTGATCCTCCTTTAGGAAATGGGGCTCCCAGCCTGCTCTCTGTTCAGCTGTGCCCATCACCTGTCCCCATGTGCCTTCCTCGCACAGGCATTGTCTGAATCATCCTGGACACACCACTGAAGGCAGACGACTCTGCTTTATGAACAAAATCCTAAAAGTCAAATGAATCACTGCAATAGGAGAAACTCCCTTGGTCTTTTTTGGTCAAATGAGACCCAGCAGTCACAAAGTTTCCCCCAGCAGCCTGTGTTTTACCTAAACCAGCAGAAGAGGCAACAGTTTAGGCTCCTAGGTGATCCCATATTAATGGTGGGGTGTGACAGCCCCAGACAGTGTGACAGTGTCTGAGTTAACTGGGAACCCAGAGGGATGGGCTTTCCTCACTTCAAATCCCTGTCTCTGGGATGCAGGCACAGTGAGAGCTGTCTCACAGTAATTAAGGTGATGACTGTAGTCCATACCAGACCTCCTCTGCAGTGGCAGAGGTTTCCTAGCCCAGGACTACATGCTTGACACAACAGCATCTCCCTTATTGTGTAGCTCTTCTAACAAATGTGAAACCCACTCTGCTTAAAAATACGTTTTAGAGAAAAGCTCATCTAGGGGCTGGCAGGTCCTTTGGATTATGGCAGCTTGCAGGAGGTAAAAACTCAATTAAACAATAAAACACCAGGACTATGAATGGATCCATTTTCTTAACACCCCTTCAAGGAATAAAGCACTTATTAGCTTAAATTTTTGTGCTGAGTGCATAATTAGTCCTTGCTTTTTTTTAAAAGGTGAACTGAACTGAAAATTGAAATAAACTTTCTTCTTAAAAGATGATAATTTCAAGTAAAAAGTCTATATGCAAAAAAGGTTGCTTTTAACTATTTTTTTTTCTTTCTGTTTGTAATTTCAAAAAGTAGTAACAGATCAGAATTGGACATCCAAGTAACCTCAGTGATCTAATGGCTCTTGGATTTCCTTTTTCCCAAAGATGTGAGTCAAAATGCAGCATGTAGACTCTGGCAGTAAGAAAGGTCATTAGTACCTTTTATTTATTGTTTTTGAGATGAAACGCAGGTATGTGTATTCATATTCCCTTACAGAGATTGCCTGGGTTATTTTAACCAAGAAGCAAGAGAAATGTCATCTTATGTTTATTGTACAGCAGCCAAGAAGGTAGAGGTCTGCTATCTAGCCACAGCCTTCCAGGCTCAGCTGAATAGATCATCAAACAGAAGACAGTTTCTGGCACACAGAACTGGAATATCTTGGACCATGCTGTTTCTGGTCAGGCCTGTGTATGTAGCTTATTTATTTATGGCATTTTTAATAGATGGAACATCAATATTTGATGACGTCCTATGAATGATTAAAAATCAAGAAAATCAAGAACATGAAATACAAACATCTACTTTTAAGTGATGATGGGGTTGTGATATCCATAAATAAATAATCTGGTGGCCAGTTCTAGCTTTATGAGATTGAGTTAAATGAACAAGCACTTCAGTGGATTCACAGCATGTTTACAGCCATGTGTGTGGGAGCAGAATCTGACCAAGGGATTTCAAAGTTGAGGCTAATGAAGTTATCCCAGAGCAGTGTGTGAATTTTTAGCTCCTTAGAAAATGTATTATTTAAATAAATATATATAAAATCTTTGGTTAGAAAGGGACAAGCAAATTAAATTTAGATAGATGTAGGTCTACTTTTGCTTTTTGGCTTCTTTATGATGAAAACAAAGGCCTAGTTTTACCTCAAAGAAATTTGCTCTAAAAAAACTAAACAAAAAAAAGCCTTTAAAACGTGTGAAACAATATACTTGATAATAATTTTCTGCAGCTGAAGGGTTCTCCACACTTTATGCTCTTGTAATTTAATTGACAGGTAATATTCATTAGACTTGTTGTTGTTGTTGTTTAGGTGTTTGTTAAACAAAATGTGTTAGTTAGCCAGTAGGAAACACTCTTTTTCTTTGCAGCAGTGAACTGAGATAAACATCACAATAGGTAAGAGTTGTTCTCGTATATAATAAGGCTTTACTGCCTAGAATGACAGAAGACAAAACATTGGGTAACTCGAATAGCAGTTTCACAGATGTGGTCTGATTCACAGAGAACTAAAATAATTAAGTCTGGTAGAGCAACGACTGAATATACTTCTCATAGATCCTCTGGCAACAAGAAAATTCCTTTGTTCCATCACAGTTTGAAGAGTATGAAACTCTGCAAAATACCACCCTCTTTTCTTTGTGGATAACAGGAAACCAAGGAAGTGTGAGAATACAGAGACAGGAGACAGAGAACTAGGTTTTAGGGCCATTGAAGTTAAAACTTCTAGGATATTCATGTCAAAAACCACCAAACTACTAGTGACAACTCACCATAGACTGCTGCCACCTTTAATGGAAGATACCATAAGCCAAAATTCAGATTTTTCCTGATGTGTTTTGAATTACCACAATCATATTAACAAATTGAGTATGTATTTTCTGAAACCCAGATTAACTTTTTCCAAATATGCTTGTGTGTGCTTGCGTATGTTTATAGTTTAGGAAACAAAAACAACGTATTAGCACAAGTAGGTACATGCATATGTGCAGACAGTGAATTTAACAAGTGCCATTTCTCTGTTTCTCAGCACTTAAGCAGATGCCATCTCTTTCTTGCTTTGTTGTGCTTTATTACTGCTTTGTGAATATATTTCTGAACCCTAACTTCGACATCTCTGACTTTTCCAGACATGGAAAAAGAACTATTTGTTTCTGCAGTGAATTTACCTGATTCCCTCACATTCTATGTGCATATATGCCAGTAGGACGTTGTAGTTGTGCTGGTTTTACCAATATGATAGTTTTATGTGCAGATCTCAAATTCCATTATAAGGCTGTATGGGTTGTTATTTCCCAGCAGATAATACAGGGATGTGGATAAGTTAAGAGAAATGACCAAGAACTGACAAAGAATTAATGGGTCAACCCATCACTGCCAAAGTCTTTCCAACAGATCTGTGAGCATCAGTATCACGACAAAGTGCAAACTGTCTTTTGCCTTCGTAACTGAAATATCAGTCCTTAAATGAAAGGACATGGAACTTGCTTGTCTAGCAGCATCTCTTTCATCCTATCTAGAGCTTGTACATTCCCAAGAGATAGACAGCTACAGTACCATTATTCATGTCCCTCAGAGAGGGAAGGGGACTTCACATGACAGTTCCAGCATGTAACCTGACATGAAGATGTCCCCTGACACACAGATTTCTATTAAAGACATGAATCCACTGAAGAATCCTGCTGGCAATATTGCAGGAGTGACAGCAATTAACCAGAATCCATCTGACACAGGGCTATCTTAAAGAACTGCAATTTTAATTAAAAGCTGCAGCTCGTCGCAGGTTTGCACAGTAGTCTCCTATCTGGTTACTCTGTGGTAGTTGCAACTTACAGATACCCCTTCCCTACATTTTAATTAAATGTTGTTAACCTGACATAATTAACTCCTCTTAATTTTGTTTTTTTGTTTTCTTTTTTTAAAACAGTCATTAAAGGAACAGAACTCAAGTGCTATTTAGTATTTTCCAGATTTGCTGGTGGTTAAATACAATCATGCTTGTCATTAGACGTCTCAGGGTTAACCTGATTAATTAATTTATCTCCTTTGGAAAATTTCCCTCCACGCTGACAAAAGATCAAATCACAGCAGAAAGGTTCTCTGCTTGCCAGGCACAAGCGTGCTGTCAGTGTGTCAAAAGCAGCTGGTGCTGGTTCCATCTAAGCCACGGCAGTGGCCTGTTCTGGGGACACTGGCTCCCTGGCATTGCTGAGCTGCTTTGAATTTCACAGCTTCACTGACAGTAAAGTCAGGGAGCTAAAGGTCTGCAGCAGCAGATTTTTCCTCTCTTTGTTCACCGTCTCTCTTTCCCAGGGCATGTCCAGGTGGGTAGGTTTAGCTCACGCTTTTGCTGAACCTGATGTCTCTACTAAAAGGCCTTTTACTTTGGAGGGGAACATTTCCTCCTGCTAATGTTCAGAACACATACAGCCTATTCTTTACAAAACAAAACAGATTTTGTCTGATAAATCCAGTGCAGTGTTTTAGGACAGACCCTAAGGCTAGAAGGAGGAAAGGATCCATGCAGACTGCTCTTCAGACTCTGACCCTGGCCAGAAACCTGGACAAGAGCAAAAGAGCAAGTATACAGAGTGCTTTCCCAAAATAACCTCCAGTCTCCAAACAAGTGGAAGGTTGGAGCCTTTTTGAGCCAGACACAGCCTCTATGTATTTAATAACAATCAGTGTTCATATTTGTCATTAATTTGCCCAGCACCGCATTGAGCTGTGCAGTCCTTTGTCTTCTATTCCTTCAACCAGGAATGGGGGAATACTTCCCAAAGCCTCATCACCCTTAAGGATGCTGGGCAGACAGGAGGGCTGTCAGCAATGTTTTCACACTTTTTTGCTACACTGTGAAACTGAGACTTTAATGCCTCAAATTCAAATATTACCCCATTTTGGTATTGTTGAACTTCAAGCATAGATTTTGGAAGTTAGGAATACATTTTGGGTTAGGAAATGAGATTCAAGTGAAAGTGGAGAGAGGGGCTGAAACTGCTCCAGAAAGTCATACAAGGAAATTTAAACGTTAAACATTTAACCGTCAGGGAGTGTGGCAAGTTTGATATTGGCTCAAGGAGGAGCCTCTCCATCTAACAAGAGCCATATGGATTGGTCCCTCTGTTTCAGGCTTTCACAAGTTCTTGCTTTCACAAAAACCTGAGTGGTCTGCCCAATCAGTATCCTACCTGCAGCCATGGCCAAGAGCAGCTGTTGTGAGCTGTCTCATTTAATTTCCATGAGGACAGTCAGTCACAGCATCCAGCTAGAAACTCCCAGGGCTTGGCTCTGTGAAACCACTCCCAGGCTCCTCTTTAGGCTGCTCCTGAAATAGGACCCGTGAATGAGGTACTTTTCTAATGCAAACTTCTTTCTTTAATTTCAATCTCATTTTCCTAAAGCTTCTCTGATGCTGCCTGGCATCCTGCCAAACACTCACTTCTTTGCCTGTTTGTCACACATCAGTGGAATTAATGTTGGTTTTGTTTGGTTTCATTTGTTTTTTTAAAGAGGTTAATTACAGGCTGATTCTAACGTTAGGTGCATACAGTCACTTGTGCAGAAGGAAGCAAATTTATGCATCTATAGCCTTAAAAATATCTATTGTTTTTTATTCTCCCTCTACTTCCAGGTTTGTTCCTCTGTGGATTTGTGTAAATCAGTCTCCAGGGCCAGGAATACCATCTTTGGCTGGCTTGATTTGATCGATCTATTTTAGAGCTCAGAACACCATCACAGTAAAGCAATATTTTCTGCAGTAAGTTAATGGGAAAATGGAAATCACTAATAATAAGAGAGAGGAGGTTTTTATTTTCGAAATGGCCCTTTGCCTACATAAAATACCCTGGGCTGAATTATTCTTCCTGCCTAGTTAGTAAATCCAGCTTGATTACATTTACCGAGGTTGTAACTGAAGATAGGATTTAACCAGGCAAACCTACCTTGCATTTTCATATCTCCTGCTGTCAGTGATGCTCTATACTTACAGCTCCTACATCCTTTTGAGAGTGCAGAAGGCTATGTAAGTGTTCATTATTGTTATTACCCAATTTACATCCCTGTACCACATGCCTTTTACAGCATATGGTCCCCCATTCAGCAAGTTACATAAGCATACGCTTAACATTAGGCTTCCTAAGTGCTTCTTTTAAGTAGAGATAGCTGTTAAAGCAGGCTGATACTTTTACCTAAAATGTTTGCCTTAGTGTAGACAGGGCAAAGACCTTCTCTGTTCAGCTGCTTTAGGTTGAAATTTGAAGCTGGGAATCTACCTCGAACTGATTTTTTGAGGGAGTATTTGATGAAAAAAAGATTGTGAAAGAATGCATCGACCTTCACAGACCCGTGCCCTTACACATAATTGCTCACTCTGTCAATTAAAAAAATAAAATACAATAATTCTGGCAACCATATAAGTAGGAAATCGTGGTGACCCTAATTTCTGGAACAGCCACTTGGATTTTTGCACATTTACCCTACTTCCTGCCCAGAGGATCTGGGGATTGCCTTGGGATAGATGGAGGAGGGTTTTGTTGGGTGTTTTTTTGGCTAAGCCAGCCATCTTCTTGGAATGCTCTCCTGATGAATAGAAAGCCTCAGAGCTCAACCCAGGGCCTCCGATGCAAATTCCAGGTAGGCAGGCTGCATCCAGCTCTGAATACATGAGCACTCAAAATCGGTAGCCTCATTTATTTTAAAAATTAAATTGTGGACAATTTCCCTATGCTTCAATTTCTTTTTGATAAACTCGAGGTTACAATGTGTCTTACTCCAGAAATGTAACACGGAAAGAAGCACTTTATAATTTTCACTGGCTTCAATACTAAAAAGGAAGAAAACTACTGCCTTCAGGTTGGTCTGAAAGGAAAGATATGATACATCTTTTTGCAACTTTCAACCAGTGATTCCTGATTTATAGCCAGGCACTCCAACTTTTTGTACAGGGTTTACACACACACACGAGAAACACCCAAAGCACAATCTGCCTGAGGAAATAAACAACCTCCTTCATCAGGAACCAAGAAAAACCACAATGTCCAATTAAGGGAAGAGCCATTTTTCTCTTTATCTCCATCCTTGATCTGCTTAAATTTTAATCATTTCAGATGCTAGCTGTAACAAAGGTCTGCTTTCACCAAAGGTGTATGATTTTTGTTTTGACACTCATCACTGTCCCAGGGAGAGAGCAGCTGATTAATTTCTTGGCAGCAAGTTCATTAACTGGAGGCTGTGTATTATCAGCCTTCCACCAGCTCCTCTCTGCTCTGTTTCACTGGGCTCCAGGTACCAAAATTGTTCCCTTTCGCTATGCTTTTTAAAAACCTCTCAAATTCAAATCCATTCGGTGATCACATGCAGTTTGCATGTAATTGAGTGGGTCAGGCTTTCAGCAGACTGAAAAAATCATGGGTCACATCATCTGGGAACTTAACAAATAAGAATAACAAGGAAAGTCAGTGGCAAACAGTATTAATAATTCACTTGTTCGTCACTGCAGCTCACAACTGGGGGAAGATCCTTCCTCCTCTTGATAGATAGGCAGGAGGAAAAGCCCTGTCTCAAATGATTAAAGGAGGTGGTATATAACAAGCTTTCCCCATGCTGAGAGTGCCAAGAAAGAGGCTGGTCAATGGTATTTAAACACACATTATCCTTCCATCTTCCTGTCATTTTGTTCTGCAAGCTGTTCAGATTTGTCTGTGCCAGTAAGGTGGCTGTGAAAAGCAGCTGAGCAAACAAAGAGAAAAATCAGTCTGAGAATAGGATTTGGATTTCAGAATCTGTCCCTGGATTTTTTTTTCCCTATTTCCCTTCTGTTTCCCTCTCCTCTCTTTCTGATCCAACATCCTATTAACTTTTAAAAACATCAACACCCAAGCAGAAGAGAAGCAATGCAGCCAAGCGGAGAAAATACTGCTTTATGAAAGGATGAAGAGAATTTTAAGGTGAGGAGGAAAACATAGCCCCAAACTTTTAAAATTTCCTCTCAAGACAGTGTCTGAAGCAGTGGTGGGATTTTTTTAGGTCTGTCTGTATGCCCTCGCTTCTTTACCCCTTCCCCAGCAGGACCAGCCTGTTGAGCCCTTCTGGACTTAGGCACAGAAAACACTTGGCCACTGCTACTGCCCAGTGCTCTGGGACCACTGACTCCAGCTGTCTAGTGATACAACACCTCTCAGATGTAAAGTTGAGTTTCCCTTATGTTCTCATTAGATATTGCTTCCTTCTCTGCAGAAAGGACACTCAGACTGGTGGTTACTGAAGTGGTGCATGATCTCTGCCTCTGGAGGGACCTGCCCCAGCCCTGCGCCCACCAGACATGCAAAAGGATTATCAGAGAAGTTTCCTCTCTGAAGAGATGGGGCAGGGACAAATCTGGGGACAGAAGCCTTAGCTAAACAGGACACACTTCAGGATTTATACCAGCCTGGAATAATGCCTAGATTTTATTTGTAATGTGAGTAATCACAAAGGCACTTAAAACCAACATGTAATATACTAGAAATGGCTAAACTCATTCTCCTTCCACTTGGACATAAACTGACATCCACAGAAGGCAAAGGGGGTATTTACTGAGCCTTTATAACAGATTTTCTTTTAAGCTTTAACATCAGGTTGGCTATAGAAGAAAGGGTGTAGTTGACTCACCAGACAGACCTGGGTGCAAAAGCAGTCCTGGTAGTTAATGTAAGAGATTTGCACAACTCAGCACAGCAGTCATGAAGCTTGACTAATCTCTTAATTTCTAAACTTTATTATTCTTGATGAGCCGCTTCAGGTCTTTAAAAGGCTGAGGTTCTGCCTCTCCCCAGGATTCATTGATGCAGGCAAGAGAAATCAAAGTTGGCAAAGAATTTAGTAATCTTTGCGGATTTCAAAAGTGTTAACCCATAATATTTGGGGGCTCACAGTATCTTTTAATATGCTTCAAAGCTCAGGCATAATGTGAAATAATTCATATTTATTTCATCACTAAGAGAGAGAGATGTAATTTTGTTTGCAGATGAAAAGGCCTCTGAAAGAACAGAAATTATAATAGAGGTTTTGAACCCCAAAAATGTCATGCTGTTGGAAAGCAACTGCATGTATATAAATCCATCCTTAATCAAAAAGTGCTTATGACTCCCTTGATTTTCAGAGAAGTATGTACTTAGAAACTTCTCTAAGGTGAAATGAAAGTGAATGAGGCAAAGTCAGAGCTTCATTCTAAGGTTTCTTTCAGGACCTCTTATTCTGTATGTTTGTATGGAGGCTCTTGACATTTGTAACAGCTGCTAACCATATCAGCTGCAGTTTAGGAAAGATTAGTGATAAGATACCTTCGTAATAGCAACCAGCAGCCCAAATTAGATCTGAGAGAATAAAATGCTCTTTTGATTTCACAGTCACACTGAATGCATTGGTTTAGAAAAAATCAATTCTTTTGGAAGCAGATTCAAAAATTCTGAACTTCAGGAAGTTGCTTTGTTTAAGGTGACTGTTCTGATCAGAAGAAAGGAAAATTCATTCAGCTGCCCTCAAAATAAATCCAAGAAAAGAAGAAAAAATTACCTGTTTGTATTGGATTGGACCAGCAAAATGAGATTTCTACCACATCAAGTCAAGTTAAAGACTATTTTACATTATTAATAGCCAGGTTTAATTCTCTTTAAAATTAGTGATTAGGGGGTGTCTTATTAGTTGAGCTTTGTGTTCAAAGTACACTGTAGCCATTAAGCTGTCTCTTTATTTTACATTTCAAAGATTTAAATAAGATACACAAACACAATCTATGTTATTTACTTTAATGGAGTAGCTTAATTGGTCCCCCAGCTTTTCTGTACACATTATAAATAATTGCAAGACACAAATAGAAAGCAAAAGGAGCAGGCACATAGATGACACCATAACCTTCTGGTGACTCACACTGCCACTCCTCTGCATTGAGCACTTAGTAGCATACATAAATGCACAGTGCCTCAGACATAAAAATGTTCAAGTCCAGGGCAAGCTACAGATTTATTTTCAAAAGGAAGAAAAAGATAGTCACCCCAATTATGCCACTGAGACCAAAAAGCTGTCAAATGGAACACCTATTAGTCACGGTTTTATTGTTGTTACTCCCAGCCGTGGATCTGGCAAGAAAGCCATGGCACAAAATCGTTCCTGGCTGCGTCTGAAAAGATGATACAGACCACAGCTAGATATATGTGTATGGTGGTGGGAAATGCTTCTCATTACTCCCTGCCGAGTGGAAATAAGTCTCTCCTCCTGGAGCTGAGGAGAACATGCACATTGGAGGCTTTCAAGGAAAATTTGTAGAGAGTAAACCTTTGGTGCAGTGGTAGATAGAAGGTGGAGGGGTTCACACGTTACTGCTCATTTTGGAGCCCTCGTGCCCCAGAGGCTAAGCAGGAATGTCACTCGGTTGCCTGGCAAGGAGATGCCCTTCTGAGGTCAGGCTTTCCACACATTTGATGTTAATGCCTTCGGCCTGTACTTCTCATGAGTTCCCTCAGGCCTCCCTTCGCTTTGTTCCTCTAAGGAAATGGCACACACAGATCCATGTTGAGTCTGAAACTGATGATAAATGTTAGATTTTCATAACATTGGGCTTGATCTCATGGAACAAGCTCAATTACTCAAGGGAAAGTTAAGACTTTCTTTTTCCTGCACAGTCTGAGTAGAGCTACTTAGAAGAAGAGAAAAAAATATCCACAAACAAAACCACTTTCCTTAAAGAAATTATCTCCTGCTGCAAAATCAGCTAGATTTTTCTTGAACTGTATTTGGATAAGTGTATGTGTATGTTTGTGTGTGTGTGTGTGTCCCTGTGTGTTGGGGAGGAAAGTCTAACAATTTCAAGGCATCCTGCTTCAGCAGTTTTGACATTAAATAATTTGATTGCTCTATCAAGAAAGCATTCTGCTGAATTTAATTTCCATCATAACATTTTACTCTGCATGATTAAAAAGGAGAAGGGAGGGTAGAGGCAGGTCAGTGAAGCTTGTTTGGATATATAATGTGGAGTTTCTGATGGAGTTTTTTCCAATTTTATTTCGTAAAAGATTTTTTTTTTTAATTCCTTTTTATCCGCTAAGGATAGGAAAGCAGCAAATATGGAAACCTCAACATTGTCACATGAACAGTGAGCTCACCTGAGAGCTGCAGAGCTTCAGGATTTTTTTAACACGATTTTAACAGTTTTTCTCTAGCTGGAATTTGTCAACCTGATTGATCCTGAGCTTTGGTGGGACTCTGGGTGGATCTAGTTCCCTGGCTGTGCTCTGTTTACAGGAATTGGATCTTTTCAATCCTTGAAGCTGGCTGAAGGAGTTGTTCAGGAAGCCTCTGAGCCAAGAGAAAGATGTCTTTTAATATCAGGGAGTTTTAAGTCAGGTCCTATTATCAAATATTACTGGCATGAGAGTCAGAAAATGTAGATAGGCAGATGAAAAGACATCACTAGAATTACTTCAATATCTTTGAAATAGCTAAAACAAAGGGATACAGAACACATATATTACAAAAAGAAAGAATCAAATTTGCATGTTTTCTGAGAGATAATGTGTTCAATCATGTGTCTGCTCTTTAGCCATGTTATTTTCACATTGAGCAGATGATATAAAGCTCTTGTGTACCTAATCAAAGCTTTGTCACTTAAAATAATAAAGACTTATTTATATGACAGTCATGGTAGAAGACTGAGTATCTGCAAGGCCAGGTGGAAAACTGTGACCTACTAAACCTTCATTAATTTACTTTACTGACATTTGTTCATGCACACACACACACGCACACACACAAAATTTAAAAAAAGAAGTAAAAGCTACAGTGACACCAAATTTGCTTGATTCTAGTATACAGCACTTTAGTACCTCCTCTACTCCTCTGATTTGCCACCAGGTCATCATTATCATGACATAAAAGTGCATTTCCAAACAGCAGGAACTGCCTTTCATCAATGGAGTTTGTGTCACTTGACTGTGTAGAAAAAGCCAGCAATTCACAGAACTTCCCTTCCACAACTGCAAATTCTATTGCTTCTCTGCTGAATTGAGTGAAAGTGCCATCTGCCTGCCTAAACCCAGAGTATGCTTTTACGTTTCTTGTGTTCTATGCACACCTGACAAAAGCAGATTAACATTCCTCCAAATGGAAAAATGTGACTGGTTGATCTTGGAATCTCTACAGATTTAGATTGAAACCACGGGTAAGTTGCAGTTGGCTTTCCAAAAAACGTCTCCCAGGAAGTGTCAGAGAAAAAAATCTTCACAAAGGTCTTCATGAAATACATGCAGAATAATTGTAACACACTGTGACAACAAGCCTTGTAGGATTAGTTTTTCATGTTGCAAAGATACTCTGTGGTCAGTCTCAAACCACAGGGAAGTGATAGCCGTTATTCAGAGGAGAAAGATATTTCTTATTCATAGATGGGATAAGATGGAGAATCTTGTTGGGACAGAATTTAGATGGTGATAAGGGCCTCAATTAAATAAAAATATAAAAGAAAAAAAAGTCCTAACATTTGAGAACACCACCTCCCTGACCCACATCTTCCAAAACCGCAAAGCCAGCAACTTTACAAATCCTTAATCTGACATTGGCATGAGTGATTCATACATGAATTTGTTTTAGGAAGCAGGTGGATGTCGTAAGTGTTGCAATTCTCTGCTATCGATAGAGGTGGAATGACTTGCTATCCAGCAAGACCATAATACTTCACTGATGTCTGTGCAAATACTCCAGATCAGCATTCCCATGATAGATTAATATTTCTCCTAAAGCTGGGACCTTGATTGCTGTTGAATTCTTGACTTCCTAATCATTCACTGCCATTGCATTGAATGTCATGTATTTTAAAACTATCAGTTATTCCTCTGTCTCTCTCTTTTACTGATTTTTCCTTAAAATTTAAAAGGTGTATCTTTTCTGAATGACACTAAGATTGACACCTGGCACCCCTCTCCAGTGCACAACCTGCATCATAATGAAAATGTACAAAGCCATCACCTCACACAGAGGAAAAGAATACGTTAAGATGGGACAGAATAATTTCTTCCTTTGGCTCACTGCTTGCACCTTTTCCCTTGAGTCATGAGACGTTGCACTTTATGAGCCTACGAGGTCAGCAACAGGGAACTTCTCAAGCATTTCCCAGTAATAGAGATATAAAGAAGGAATAATCTTTAACTTACAGTAATAGGGTACTTTTTTTAAAGCCAGGCTGTTATCACCATTTGATTTAGATAATAATGGGGCACTTACATAAGAACAGAGCTTGCTCGGTATAGATCATCTTGGAAAATTCCCTCTCTCACCCTCAAACTAACAGGCCATATTGGATGTCATTAATTCAGCAATTCTGCTAAGCAGCTCTAGGGCACTCTTGAACTTCAACCCAGAATACAAGGGAGCAGAGGCAGGCTGCCAGCTAGTAATTCACTGAAAGGAAGAATGAAGCAAAAAAGAAAAGGGGAAAAAAGGAAAGGAGGAAAAGAAAAAATGGCCTCAGTTAGACAAGGATTTTCATCTAACTGAAGATGAGCTGTCCACATATGTTAAGAGTTATGGACGTGAAGGAGAGAGAAGTGCTTTTAAAAATAAATTGTGCTGGAGAAATGCCTGTGGATTCCTCACCAACCAAATTTGTTTTGCTAGGCTACAAGCTTGCAAACAAGTCTGAGGCAGAAGGTTGTGTTTTCTGGAGTGTAACTCCATCCTCTTGCAAACACGGGATTTAAAATCAGCAAGCAAAATGTTAACATTTATCCTCAAGCTTGACACCTTCAAGCAAGAATCTGGAGAGACCAAGTCTGTCCTCCATTGCCCCAGCAGGAATCCCAGAAATTCTTGAAGTGTTGGATTCAGTGAGCTCTGGAAACTGATGGTTTCCAAGTCATTCTCAAAGAGCCTACTCAGGAGGACAGTTTGACTTTCAAAAGTCCTAACAATGACGTGATTTTGTGGCTTTGAAGAAGATGGGTGGAAAAGAGCTATCCAAGTGATTATTTGAGGGAAGCATTAGCACTCCTTTCCAAGACAAATATTTTTCACTCATGGTTGTGCTGAATTCAACAAAATGGTGAATACGGGTGGATGTGCAAAGTAGGAAAGGGAGGAAATAAAGAATATATGCCAGTCACTAAGCTTTCTTAGTAAAGAATAAGTGCAGTAAGGGAATCATAATTGGAAAAAAAAAGTGTCTACCACTTAGTGGTGATAGGTGGTAGCAAAATCCAGCATAGGAGGTAACAAAGAACATTTTCACACTTCTACAACTGCTCTGTAAGGAGAATTTTTAGAGGAGGCCAGAGGTTCATTTCTGACCTGGTGTTAAGCTTCACCATAATTCGTCCAAATCATTAGTCTGTGCACAGGTTTAATCTTTTCTGACAGCAGCTTTACAGGGGGAAAGATTTAAACTACTGGAACAACAGATCACCTCAAAAAAGACTTGTGCTAGTTCCTAAAGCCAAAGCAGTCTCAATATAATATATGCCAGTTATGCTAATAGATTTCCAAGTGTTTTATTTAATCAGCATGGATTGTTCAAACAGGCCTGGATTTCTAGTGAAGCCACTAAAAAACAATTTACTTACAAAATAAATAAATAGAGAAATTAATCTCTCTGTGGAGAAGTAAAACTGTTAATTAGCATCCCTGTTAGCAAAGAGTAGCCACCTGTACACTTAACAGAAGGTGGTCTCTAGCTGCAGCAAGTCTGTTTTCTAAGTGCTTCCTGGATTTACAGAATAATATTGATTGGGAAAAACAAAACAAAAAAAAAAAAAATGCAGTCAGTGAGAACTCTAATAACACCTGAAATCTGTCATTACATGAACTATTTTCCTTCTCAGTACAGAAGAGTTTTACCCCATGTTTATTTTGAATGCATTCTGTTGTGTCCCAGCTGTGAGTTATTTTTTGCAAATGAATCTTGTGGATTGTAATATTTGAACCATGGAAAGGGAGATTCTACATCCATGATCATTCCCTAGATCTTTACAGAATCAGACTCCAAAACAAATGTGTGTTAAAGTGTACAGAAGAGGCAGAACAAAATACAAACACAACGTGGGCCTTTAGAAAATGAAATGGGAATGAGACTGACAAAAGCACTAACACCAGCCCACCCACATTATTTATTTTTACCATCACTAAGTCCACTTTTTGCTCATTTTGAAATTAAAGTCGCTGTATTTCCCACGGTAAAGAATGCCAGATCAAGCATCTCTTCCCAGAATAATGCAGATCAGAAATTATGCCAGATTGCATTGAGGCTCTTTAAAAACTCTTACAGCAGAGAAAAATTAAGTATCTCTGAATTATCTTTGCTGTTTGAATCCATCACACTGAAAAAATGCATCTAATGCTTTCTTCAGAGAATATAACTCTCACAGTCCTACAGGCCACTGATGACAAATGCCACTAACTAAATTTCCCCCACTTGTCAATTCCATTCATCCTATACTAATATAGTCCTTGTTTCTGCTGCAGTGACCACTGTGGTCCACAGATGGGATTTGACTTGGGACGGGCATATCAAAATTATGTGTGTGCTGATTGCCATTGTAGAGTAATCTCCAGCACTTTTTCCCACAAGTCACCTCAGAGCTGACTATGTTCCTGTGTGAAAGAAAATAACTGGAGAGGCTCTCAGGAAGATAGAAAAACTAAGAAAGTTGATCTTGCAGATCAACATATCCCTCTCCAGGCTCTTACAGTGCTTTCCTATTGCATAAATCCAGCCTGAATTTCATAAATACCAAGGTTGCATTTCTCATTATATATAACCTCTTTCAAGGTCAACAACATCAAGCTGGTGCACTCACTCCTTTGCTCTTCAGCCTCATGTGTACTGTCATCATCTTGGTCAAGGCATGGCTAAAGCTCCAGTACTAAATGCTGCAAGTTACCCTGTGGATTCCCCACAAAGAACAGAGAGACCTGAAAGCAGCCCACAGCCTGCATGATACATCCATCCTCTTCTGGGCAACGTTTTAATACAGCTCAGGCTGTATTTTGCTTTAAAAAAGCAAAGCCAAAACCAGCTACAAGCCTCTCAAAGAATTCCACAGAAGGTTAGAAAAAAAAAAGTACTCACTGCTGCCACAGGGCACAGGTGTGCTCTGCATGTGAGGTATCCCTCTGGAAGTACTTCAATTACAGATAAATTGCCAATAGATTCCACTCAAGATTGTATATTTCCATAATAGGATCCTGTAGGACCAGTACAAAGGGTACAAATGGGATGTGGTTTCCTCTCTTCAGCTTTTTACCTGAAACCTCTCAAGGCAATCCACAAACAAACACCTACATCCTGCCTTTGAAGCAAGGCTGACCACCACCCCTCTCTGCCAGAGCTCTGGGACCATGCAGGGATCACAGTCCTTTTCTGTCATCACACATCCTCATGCTCTGTTTCATAAAACATGGACAGACCAAAATAAGTAAAAGAGGCATAATCCAATACCATCCGTAATCAGGAGTCCCAAACTCAGTTCTCCCTAAGCAAAAGTAATGAATGACAGCCTGAGAGACAGTAATAAGAATAGTAAGCCCATGGATAAAATGGGATTATGCTAATTCAAATCAATTTTAGTACAAGAGACTTCAGCGATATCCTGAAAAATTGTCAGGTTAAACACAGACATACCACTGCAATCTCTTCTGTTTAATTTATATTTTTCCTCCTCTGTGTTAGTGAAATCTGTGCAATGTAGTTTCCTACTTTGTTATTTGCAAAAGTTTTTGCATTATATGACTGAGCCAAATTGGCCTGAAGCGGCCACAATGTAATCAGCTCCTTTTATTACCTGTGTGAAGCAGAGTTTTTGGTTTTTGTTGTGTTTTTTTCTTTTCCCCCAATGCAATAGTTCTTCGAGTTATGTGGTTAAATATATTAACCTTGCCATCTTTTAAAAAAATAATCCACTGAATTGTTCTGAGGTTGCTTGACCTGTAGGAAAACTTAAACTTAAAAAGAAAGTGTCAGCAGAAGCCTGATCCACTTTGTACCAGGCAGAGACAAATTAAAAGAGACTTTGAACCCATTGTTACATTTTAAAACTCATGGTCTTTAAGCCCCTTTATGATAGAAGCTCCTCCATCATCTGGAAGGTGTGTGATTTGCAATACCAAAGTGTTACAGCTGCAGTCCCAGAACTAATCCATATCCCTGCCCCTTTTAGGAGGCTCATGACCTGCAGGTTGCCAGTAACAAATGCAGTGTGCGCTGGGGAGCAGGTAATGGATGGAACTGTGCCTGTGGAAGGGAACTCCTCCTTGTCCTGCTGTTCAGTCTCTGCACATCAACCTGTCTTTTTGCAACCTACTCATGTGAGTAAGGTTAAATACATGCTATGAAAGGTGGCAAACTTCCTGGGATCATCCTAGTGCGAACCTATATCAAATAGAGACCCAGCCAAATCAATTAGGTGCAACTGCGGTTACGATTTTCTAAGCTGATTGTTTCCAAGCCATATTCTCTCTGTCTTTTGTCACAGCTGTTGTATACAAACCATTCTACCAGATCTGGTGTTTTAGTTTTCAAATTACTTATTGATTCATATACGAGGAAGGGAGTACGAGGGACAGGTAATTTAAATCTAAAAATATCTCTTCCACTCATAAAAAGACACAGATTCTTTTTTACTGGATGACAGAGAAGAATAAGTGGTGTGCTGTGATGTTCCTTTGACTGAGGCTTGAGAAGAGTGTTGCAGGGAACCTCTACTTCAGAATGTCAGAACTCAAGGTATTTCAGCTAAATCAAGGACTTAGTTTTCAGAAAAGGCCTCTTCTCTTGCTTCCAAGGCTCTTAAGAACGCTAAGAACATACAGGTCAAAGAAAGCTCTCTTGATTTTGAAATTTTTGGGTTTGTCATAAGAGCTGTGCTGTGCTATTTTTTTCCCCACCAGGAAATGCATTGCTTTCTGTGAGAACTGTAAATTTGCAGCTTAGCTCCAAAACTACATAACAAATCAGCAGATTTAGAGATGCAGTAAGTGCAGTAAACAAGAACAGAAAACCAGCAGCACCACCAACAAAAAGACTTCTAGGGAGAAATCGGTACAAACATTCTTTAGCAATAGGAAACCAGCCCTACATCCAGCACAGTAATACCCCTTAATGTTTACCATTAGTCTTTGGTCAAAGAGGTTCAAATCCTAGACAAACATTAAGGACTATTGTTTCATTTATTCATTCAGTTGTATTTGTCAGCACAAATATTTAAAAATCCCAAAACTGACTCATAAGCGTTTGTCATACCCTGGTAACACCCTTCAAGCCAATTTTTCACATCCGGTTTTATCAAAATAACACTTTCAGATCTACAGCCCTGCCTTACACAGGTAGCATAGCCAATACATAATAAAAGCTTGTTCTGGTGGAAGTTGCTGAATGCAACAACTGTTTTTTTAACCAGTAATAAGAACCCTTTACCTCCATGCAAATAAATAGCATTTGGAGAATCAAAGTTCCTATTACCTCATTAAATAATCGAGTCAGCACTGCTTTTCAGGCTCAAAGACTGTGTTCAGTAGAAAAAAATCTACAGACAAAGAGGAGATAACTGCTCAAGGCATGAATGGTTGATTATGGCAGGGGGACCAAAATATGCAGTTTAGGTAACTTGGAGGTAGCAACAGGTTTGATGATGGAGAAAGAGCTGTGAGGAAGAACATGACAGGAAGAAGGAAGGATGCTTCGTCTGGTGCAGAGCTCATATTTTCCACATATACTGCACTCTGGTCAATTATAAAAAAGAAACATCTAAGGGCTGTTTGACTCAAACCATCAGTGCTTCCACTTAAGAGAAATAGCCTTGCAAGCCCTAAATATTGGACAACTTATAACACAGGGAAGTAATCTATTTTTTAAGAAAAATAATTATATAGAAATAAAAAGAAAGATCATTCATCATTTCTGCTATAACCTTGTAAAGCCTCTGTGGGTCAGTTCATACAGTAAAAGAGAACATAGTTTTTAATATGTTTAAATTTTCTTACAATTCCCCAGCATGGAAAAAGCAATCTTGAGACCAGAACACTCAAAGGGAACACTATGTCTTTCCATTTCTGTCCCCTAACGCCCTCAGTAAAGGCACTTGAAATAATTTATAGCTAATTTTTACTAAATAAAATAGTTATTAAATAATTATCTACAAGATACATTTTTGCGCTACTAGTAATTTTAAACTAAATCTATATAATAAAGTCATTGTTAATTAGTTAGCATTGAATGTGCCCTGTATTTTTATAAGGAAGTACAAGTAAAATGTGAATAAGGTGAGTCACGAACATTCATTATAAAATACTTCATTCCATGGGATATTAGCTGGAAGATTAAAGCTGGGACGGGCAATCTTCTGATTTCTTGCCACCCACTTTGAGAATCAGTCTGAGAGTTGAACTTTGAAAACTGTCTTGAAAACAGGTGAGGAGACAGATCTACCCTTGTGGAGGTACTTAAGCCTAGTGACATGAAGCAGGTCTTTGAGCTCTGATGTCCCTCTGCAACAAAAGGAACTGTATGATAAAAAACAAAAACCCAACCAACCAAACCAGAAAGAACAAAAACCACCCAGAACCAGACCTAGAGGATCTTATATATTAAAGAAGAGGTTTCCAGCTGATTTCTCCTATGACTACCTGAATTTCTGCTTGTTTCTATTTCCTTTCCTGGGATCCATGGCTTCACATTCCAGTGGACCAACAAATCCACTAAATATCAAAGAACTGGAGCAGGACAGGGCAGTGGTTCAGCAAGGGCATGTGCTGAGGGGGCTGCACATGGACCAGAGCAGAGCCCTCTGTGTGCCTTCCTGATCACACAACTCCAGCAGCACACAGCTTGCTAGGGCAGCACACTGGAGACACTGCAGAGGGACTGTCTTGTTTTAACACTTCCTGATGTCTTTAGTTTTCAGTTCTCTGCTTCCAGAGACAACTTTTGCCTTATTCATGAAGAGGAGAAGGAAAGGTCATCCTTTCAGGCTTGTTTGGTTGTGGAAAAGTGTGTCTCCATAATGCACAAATTGCATCTGGAGGTACTCCAGGGGCTCAATAGTTTTTGTAAAACCAGGAGGAGGGTTTCTAGAGTTCTCACAATACTGTGAGCAGAGCACTATGGAATGCTCACCGTTTTTCAGTGCTCTCATACTTTGCCTCATATGAAAGAGGACAAAATACGACTGTTATCCACTTGTACTAGAAGGAGGTAACAGCCCAGAGAGCAGTAATTCTGCTAAACTACCTTGTCTCTGAAAAATAATCTGCTTCATACTCTAACACCACATGAAAGGGATTTTCCAATTCAGCTATTAGATATTCCCGGCTCTTTGAAACACTGGAAGTTGATCAGCATAGCAAAAAATCTCAAGTAACATGGCAAAGGACACCACTGCCACTGCCCTTAAACAAAACTTAAATCTTGGGAGCATGCTTAAAGAAGCTAATTTAAAGATATGTTGATGATGACAAAGATAAAATGATATCTCCCAAACAGATCTACAGCTTAACATTTCAGACTGAATGGACTGTCAGCAAAGCCTACACTTGAGAGAAACAAGTGGCAGCACTGAACTTAATATGTACTCCCCTTTCTATAGGAAGTATCACTTTAACACTCACAGGAAATGGCTGTGCTGTTGAGAAGTCACTAATCTCTGTGTTTCATTTGGAAGATTTCCATTGTAATGCCTGTTAAGCTCGGATTATCATTGCTGTTAGACTATCAGAGAGCAAACAACAGGGAAATGAACTTCTGATCAGCATATATTACTTTTTCATCTCTGATTAATATTAATGAACAAGTAACTGCAGAGCTACTGCCATGCAAAATCCTGTGACAGCATTTTGCTGAAGGCTAGGTGGGCCCAGGGACCAACATAGAGTTTCTCTTGTTGGACTGTCCTGATGCTGGTGTGCAAGTGTTGAGGGAGCTAAACATAGAAACATTAAAAAACAAACAAACAAACAGACAAAAAACAATGAAAGAGTTACTCAGTATGAAATTTGGCTTGTCTACCTGCTGATCAACATCTGCCAGATATCACATGGGATTCAATTAATTTTATCCAATTAATTGAATTACATTTCTCCATCACTGACTTCCCTTGGCACTCTGAGCACCAGCACTGAGAGGTGTGGAAGACACTGGGTTACCTGAGAAAGTGACTCTCAGTGTAAGCATGCTCGGAAAATAAGAATCTGTTGTGCTGAATAGCATATCCTGACCTCTTTGGAAGATTCAGACATACAGCTATTGAAAGCTCCATCTAAGTTCTGAATGTATAATTCCTGCAGCACAAGTACTCCTAAACACATCTTTGATTAGCTGAAAATGCAATTATTTTTATAATAAAGCTTTGCAGATAGCTTGTAAGAATATCAATGGCCTTATTTTTTCCCTTTCCTTCTCTATTTTAAAATCAGTCTCTGTTAGAGGAGCAGAAGATTTACTGGAGAAATAAGTGCTTCACTTGCTTTTAAACCATGTAAAAGACAGATTGGCTGTGGTTTTAGACACTTGCATCAAAGTAATTACAGCACTATATAAAGTATTGGATTCATTAAGAGGCTCTAAAACAATTTTTATATAATATTAAGTAAAAGGCAAAAGAATAAAGAATAGGAAACTATAAACATTACGACTTGCTTTCTCTGTCAAGTAAACTCCTCCTAGCTTTTGTCAAGGAACAAAGACCCCTGACAAAGGGTAACATGCGATGCACAATGAGAGTAAATAAAGTATTGGACTGGGTCTCTGGAGGTTTATACGCAGTGTCCATCTCGAGAGGGTTCCTATGTACAGTAGGGCAGTCAGTCTGTGTATCCATGCAATTTATCCTGTATTCAGCTCAACAAAGGTAAAATTTTCTTTCTGCCTGGTGCCTTCAAATGGCAGTCTGTTTAGGGAGGTCAGAGTCTCATTTTGAGCATTTATTCAGTGCTTACAGCAGTAGGACATTGCTTTTGCTTAACTACTAAGATGACATGATTCTGCTTTTTGAAGACACAAGCAGCAATATGTGAAAAGACACTTCAGAAGGTTCAAAAAAGCCGTAGCACAAACAGGACAAAGTTAGTGAAAAAGATGGTTATCAAAGAAAATATTCGGGTAGTGAAATCTCTAACCAAGAACACTGTGGAGAATGTCTCAGGTGTTCAGATGAGAGAGCGTATTCTAAACTAGCTTGTGCAACACAGCTGCAAACATTACAGAAGCAGCTTCAGCTGTGGGGTTGATGTTTGCTAATGTCTGAATGAATACATCTGTCTGAGAGATGGTTACAAGAACTACAGACTTACCCTGGAAATTCAGGCCCTAAAACCAAAAAGTTTCCTGTGAACAAACTTGATGCAAAAGAAGTGTGCTGTCTCTTTCCTTACTTGTAACCTTCATCCTATAGCTTGACAACTGGGAAAGAAAAAGAAACATCCAGGGACCAGCATGCCTTGAATGCTTTATTTTGTCTACTTTACACATTAATTTCCCAAGTGTTTCCTGATTCTTATTTGGTTAACACATTAAGGTATCTAATTCTTATTTGCTACGCGGATTGCTCATTTGCAATCACATTTCCATCAGTATTTGCTATCTTATTATCTTGGTTAACATCACTTTTGCACTTTACTATTAACTAGAGACACATTCTGAAGAGCAACCCAGTGTTATAAGTTGAGAATACCACGGTTGTGTTTTTCTAACAAAGAAAATTGCTGTAATGTCACTGGGTCATTCCAGTTATCTAATCCCAGCATCCCAAAGGTTTATCAAGCAACCATCTTAGGCTTGCAGTTTCACTGCTTGCATTTCTGTGAGCTAATTAAACCTCAGTAGGACAAAACTGGAACTGCAGCAACTGAAGTAAAAGTCATCTTCACCTCAAACTCAAAGCCACATTGAACCCAGAGAGAGTGGTGTGGCACTGTCTGGTGTCAGATCCTCCACAGCTCAGGTGTGTGTGTGTTCTGTAGCACCATGACAGTGTCAGTGTGGAGCTCTCCAGAGATACCTTTTTGTGAGTATGACTCAGTGTAATTCTCTTTAGGGCACTCCTTCTCCAAGGCCCAAAGATTCAAGCTCACATGTAGGAATCACAGCTGATACCAGTAAGGCTTTTTGGTCTCATATCTGAGAACAATCCTGTGAGAAGTAGAAATTCTACTGACTTAAGAAAGACGCCTAAAAGTGTAGACAGCTGTATCCTTAATTAATAGTACAACATGAAATAATTCCTAAAGCAATATTATAGCTGCACTCTTCACTCTTTACTTCCTTTTTCCCCACTGCAAGGCACCTTCACTTTTCTTCATACCCACAGAACTTCAGCCTGTCATTTTCAGTGCATTTCCCTGAATGTTCCTAGGTAATTGTACTATCCTTTTGGTTGGACTTAATACTGCTTTGACATCTGAGCAACTTATTCCTTCTTATGCTACTTTTGTGATGCATGAAGCTTTCACCTTCCCTCCCATTCATTGCCAGTGCCTGACTGCAAACTAAGGAGAATATATTGTAATGGGAGGAATGCAATAGAGAATGATCTGGGTAAAAATGAAAAGGTGAGTTATAGGAGGAGACAGCAAAGCTATTGAACCACAGATGAATTTGTGTAACCCACATTTTCAAAAGTCTCTGACAAAAATTAGTTTGAGATCTCTGTGAACACAAAGTCACTAATTTTGAATTTACTAGGAATATGGGCTGTCAGATGTAAAGCCATCTAAAAGAATCAATGTCCCAGGTAGCCAAATGACAAGAAAGTTAAAAACCAACCTCATCAAATTTGGCTTTTAATTTTATCCCCCAGGCTTATCTTGGATAATTCAAAATAATACAGATGGGCTTCCTAACCAATGAGATGTGCTTTTGAGTCCTGGAAAAATAGCTGTTATGAAGAAGAAAAGATTTGAGAAGGGTGTGATGCTACATACATTGAACCAAATTTTTCCTGCAGCTATTAAATTTAGAGCCGAGAGACACTGAAAATACGGCAGTCAGTGGCAAGATTTACAGTAAATTATCCATATTTTGAATTAGGGACTTCGAGATACTTAATAGTAATTGCGAAAGTGTTATCTCTTGGTAAAATGCACATTAATCTTGCTCTTTCCCACTTTAGGAAGGATCATTCCTTGGTTATTATTCAACTCAATGTTCCAGCGATTTTCAATCCTATCTTCTCCCCTACCCTCAATTTCTGTTGACACCAGAAGAGAGGCTGCTTCAGCTGCGTGTTGCTCTCTGCTGGTTTTCTCAGGCATTAGGATAGTTCCCATAACCTGGGGCTGTGGAGTGTTTTTGCCACATTTTGGAGGTTTTCACAGTGTCCGAAGTGGTTAGAAAGGGCAAAGCAATGCAGAGGCTGACTCTGACCTTCTCCGGGGGTAACCTGGCTTTCTCCCCGTGCCAGCCAACCCTGCAAGGCTCCCCAGTGCTCCCAGCTGTGTCTGCAGGATCTTGCCCTGGAAGCTTGTGGGAAGATGGAATGAGAGCTGCAAGGAGCTGAAGGCAGCTGGAGAAGGGCCCTCCTACTCTTTCTTGACTATTAATTCATTTTCCTGCTTGCTCAAAAAGTGGGTGTTACATGCTGATATCCCTATATACTTACTAATTAGTGTCCCATTAACCTTGAACTGCAGAGCTCCCAGCTGCCAGCTGCAGCTTGTGAAATCTTGAGTACGTGTTTGATGAACTCTGGAGACATTTTCATCTGTTAAATATAGAAAAGCTGAACAGCTTCCCAGGACAGGCAATGCAGCACAGAATCATATGCTTGTCAAGGCCATGTCTGCTCTCCTGACTTCAAACTAATAGAGATGCAAAGTTAGTGAAACTGCAATTCCATCTGGCTCAGACCCAGGCTAATTTCCCAGACAAATATCCATGTGACAGAAATTAGCTGCTACATTGAGCATTTAACCACTGCTTGCACTGGTTTGATGACCAAGAACATACCATAAACACTGTGCCAAAAGCACAGTTAGACTTTGGTGCAGTTAATGTCTTTGTTACCATATTTATTATGCTGCCACTGTAAATAGCTAAGATACCAGCAGATTTCTTCAGCACTAAGAGGAATTAAAGAACAAGGTCAATACTTCCACGGAAATTAAATGGAAAGGAAATACCACTCACCATTTACACCAGATTTTAGAAGATCAAGGTGAATATGTATTTTTCAGGCGTTTACTCAGTATTTAACATGTATTTAACCATTATATGTTAACATGCAACTACACAGTTGCCACTGAGGATCTGGTAGAGCCACCTTGTACTTTGACTTTCTAGCAGACAAGAAATAGGAAGCCATGGGCAGATTCTGTGCTAACGTACTACTGAAAATATTAGGAGGTTAAACACATACTTTACAATTACAAATAGTGGTAAGTGGTCAGCAAATTAAGTCAAAGCACTGCTTTGACTTCAACTGTTCTAAAGAAAACAATAGTCATCTATTATGGAAGGATTTGTATGAGGATAATGAGGTGTCCTGACTGTTAACCTTAATGCCTCAGCATGTGTGCGAGGTAAACAGGCAAAGCAGCGAGACTTTTGATATTTTACTTCTTCTGTTTCTTCCTTTGTATCTAGCTATTGCTTTGGCTTTTTGTGAAGCTTCTCGCTTCTCCAAAATAGACCAGACTCCCTCTGAAATAAGAATGCTTTGCTCTTGCCCATGGAAAGGGATTGTGATTGTTTTGTATACCGTCCATTCAGAAATATTGCTCTGCGCTAATGAACAGTCATTTTAGTGTCTTAGGAGTGTGAGGGGAATGCTTTCTTCAAGAAAATATTAACTGTTCAGTTTATATTACTATATAAAATATAAAATAAAACCAGAGGCTATGACATGATGTGTAATTAATTGAATTAGGAGAGATGGCACAGGGAAAAAAATAATTATATTTCCACAGTAATTTTGTTTCCCATCCTGAGGTAGTTAGAGGGGAAAGTGTCCAGTAAAAAAGATTTTGCTAAATTATTAAAAGTGAAAAAATACAGAACCAAAGTAACATGGATTAATGGAGACACTGAAATCAATATTTTATTACAGTTGCTAATGAAATATTTACCAGACTAATTAAAAAGATACAATCCTTACACTAACACCTAGGCTGACATGCTTTTTCTTATATTTGTGTTTATATGAAAGCTGACTAAGTAAATTCATCTGTGACAACAAGATTCTTATCTATGGATTACACTCGAGCCTTTTGTTTCCATGGTACCTTACTTCCACTTCTGGCTAATCTTACAGAGCATTCTGAGGGGATTGATCCAACATCCATTGAAATGAATACAAAGAGCAAACACTGGAGAGTATGAAAATCAATGCAAAGACTTTCATTAACTTCACGGTATTTTGGCCTGAACTCATCACTCTTTAATGACAGCTATGAAGAATTGCCGTCAGGAATAGACTCTTAAATGCAATGTTGACCGCCTCAGTATGAAAACAAAAAAAACTGTTAAAGGCTGGCAAGAATCGAATGTTAGAAAACATCAGAAGCAACCTGTTGAGAGATGCAAATAAACTCCCAGCCTCAACACCCACTGCCCTGACAGTGACCAACAAGGTGAAGGCGGACAGAAAGGATACCTGATGGAGTAGAAAGTACCTTCTGTTCTCCTCAGTTGGTTTAAGATTGTGGCACAAAAGTGGCACAAAAATATCTTTTTTCATGCTGTATACACACAAGTATTTGGTGCAGGTCACATATTTTAAACAGTTACACAAATATTTTAGACATATTAGCTAAACAAAAATAATTCAAGAGCATGCATGCTCTTCTGCTTGTATAAAGTTCCCTTTATGTATATATGAGTGAAATAAAAGTAGGTTCAGAGGGAGTAAAAATACCCACAACTGATCAACTGGAGACTTGTCCAAACATGAATTAGGATATTTTCTTTCCATAGGAAATAAAACATCAAATACTTTGAGTCAAACACTGGAGGATCTTCAAGAGTTCGAGTTTATCACTAAGCTAAAACTACAAATTTCTCTTTTTTTCTTCAGGGGCATAAAGTTGGAGTTCCTAATTCTACAAGACCGCTGACTTTCAGCCTTCACAACTCCTTCAGGAACACAGCAAGATCCAAGTAGGAGTGATGTTGCAATAAGGGCGAAAACTGGAAACATATCTCTAACAAGCTTTCAAAACTCAGCCTAAAAGGATCTAATGCATCTGTTTGAAACTGCAGCAGAATGAATCAATCTCAGTGGGGAAAGCAGAAGTGAAATAGAAATGCAGGAAAAGCACAACTTTCCCACTATCGCTGCCTCCGGGAGCTGTTCCTGTGACATGGGAGTTATTTATGGTGCCCATCTGCAGTCGCCTGTGCGCAGGCACATCCGTCACAGGAGTAGGATCCAACCTGGGACTCCCAGGAGAGTGTGATCCTTATTTCTTGTTTGAACCCCTTTGCTGTATCTCATGGATACAGGTCTGCACCATTCATGGCTGCCATTCCAATCCCTTTCTTTTGTTCCAGATTTCAATCGCATGCATATCTCAAACCCACTCTACACAGCACCATAAAAATACAGAGTAATTACACTAGAGCAGAAAACAATACCACCAGAGGTGTCCTACATGACACCTCCAAACAGAAAAATAATGTGTTCTTCTCAAAAGAATTTGAGAGTCCTGTGATACAGGGAGATACCAACCTATAAAGCTGATAAAATACTCTACAGCCAACACTCAATCTACTTCTTGACCTCATTCAAAACTACACCTTCCCTAATACCAAAGTACTCTCTCTGCTCCTTCCCTTCCCACCCCTGTTTCTTTCTCACTATTGCTGTCAGGACCTTAGCAGCATATTTGGAAAAAGCACTCTCCATGCTGCCATTAAAGTTTTTCTTTGACAAATTCTTCTCCTTATGGCTTTCAAGCACACAGGCTGCAAGGATGATCTCTACATAATTTTGCTTTATTTTTTACTGAAGAAAGGCAAAAGCACAGCTTGGGTTAAACTCAGCAGTACTTTGCCCAGCACATCCTCTCTATTCCTTTTCCATGCTAATTGCTCACTGATACTGTTGTAAGTCTTCTCCTTCACATCTTATGCAATACTCAGAAGGAATAAAAAAAATCTTCCTGCCTCAGTTCCACATTTCTTTTCTCACCAGTTTTTTTGTCATTCCCCTCTTTTATCTCATCTTGAGATCAATAAACTTACCAGTGTTGTATACCAAATGGACATAACAATACACTACATTTAGCCCCCATAATGCAAATTTTACTTTTACCACAGATAAAAATCTCTCCCTTTTAAAGACTCACAGCCCAGACAGATGACATGCCTACTGAAAACATTTCTAAATCCCAAAGCCAGTCATTGTGAATATAACCATGGCTCTTCTCTGACATAAATATTTCCCTGCAATAGGCTATATGTTTAAGATAAATTTAAAGAGCATTAATTAAGAAGCAGGTATAAGGAAAGTGAAGAGAGTTGATTTTCTTGCTCTTGATTGAAAAGACAAAAACATCTGCCACAGCGATGCCTGGTTGGTACACTTCTCAGAGCTGATATGGCTGTAAGTCTTTACCAAACTTACAAACCTACGGGTCCCAACACAGCACCGGCATTCTTTGGCAGGTATTGCACATAAAGAAAACTGTAGGAGCATAAACTGTTATTTTAAAATCACCGAACTCTCCTTCCAGGAGGCAGCTGGAACAGAAGAGATGTACCCACCTGCCCAGATGTGATCCCTCCTCAGAAAGGCACCTGGATTACAAAATGCTACACTCGTTCTATCCCCAATGGACAGGTAGACAAATGCAAAAGTACTCACCTGCTGTCTCCCCTGGTCCTCTGGCTCTGCCAGACTGCCCCGAACAAGCCCTGCTCGCCTCCACGACACATGCAATCAAGAAAAATTTGGTGAGTTCCTGGTATTTTCCTCATTAAATCTGGGGCCACACTTACAAAATTGGCATCTGCAAAGACAGACAAATTGGGGTTTTTTGGACACCCTGAAAATTAGCTATGTAATGAGAAATTAAGTGGTTATAGAAACCTACTTTAAAGGTAGCAATGAGTCTGCTATAACCACAGGAGTTGTGCTTTTGCTACAGAGGACCAAGCCTCACCTCTTATGAAACCACACCTGAAAGAAACGAGGTAATAGCACAATTTTAAAAATCTCTTTTGTTTTAAAGCTTGTTTCATAACAGTGGTCTTTAATTTCTATATATCACCATTTCAAATGCAAAGGTCTGTAACTTAATTAAAAGAGCAAAAATGAAATCAAGATTTAATGACAAAGCTTTTGAAGCATGAGGACATGAGGTGATTAAACCAAATCTTAAGTCTGAGCTTAGGCCAGACGTTTGTTATTTTTTCAAAAACTAAAAGCAGAGAGAGCATTAATTTTAATTATTTCTACCATATATGTATTATTTCTACCATATATACACTTAATAAAAATGGAATAAATAAAGTTTTCCGTTTATAACTAGATTGTATAAAATCCATTAGTGGCTGCCTGTGTTTAGCTGTGGAGGAAAATGAAGAGATAGTTCCGTGTATTAAGGCATACTTTCCAAAGCTGAGCTTTGAGTTCCATTTTCTTGTGCCTTCATTTCTTTTCCCACTAGATGGCACTCTAGAAATATTCCTGAATTCTGGATTCCTTTCCATTGCCTTTTAGAAAGACAACGAATTAGTGATTTCCCTCAAACCTTCTATTGTTTACAGCCTACTGAAAAAGGCAAGTGAATTACACAGAGCAGTACAGAAAATTAGCATTGTTAAATGTGTCACATATATCACTAATAAAGTTTCATTATTTATACTGTCAACTTGAAAAGCACTTATTTCCTAATCAATCAATTCACAACTAAATAAACAGTCATATAGGCATACAACATGAATGCACAGCACTTCTAAATCAGTTCTTCTTGAGATTGAGTGTATGCTGGTTGATACCAGGAGAAGAATAACAAAGAAGGATCTTCCTCAGTTTGTTCACTTCTCCCCACCTCCTCAGTTACCTACTTTTATTGAAGAAACAAATACATGTATGTGTTTTATGATAGTTATTATTTTCTTATTGTATTTTTTTTAAATCAATGCTAGACTTTACCCCAGAGGTGATCCTGAAGCACAAGTTAGGACAGACACATTAAATAAACTGGAAAAATCTGGAGATGCATTTAAAATTAGCCCATTTCTATTTGGAGATTGGGGATGCAGGAAAGAAAAAGAGATTCAAATAGTCACTTGAAGGGCTTTTGTACCATCTAAACCCAGCTGCAGTCTCACAGACATCCCTTTTGATGTTCAGTAACGCTGGAGATGAGTTCTAGTAAACAGATGTCCTTGTCAGGGAAAATAAACAAACTAAAACTCATCAAATTTGGTACTGTCTGGTAACTGGAAGTAAACTGAAAAGAATTCTTCTTTGCTGGGTTGCTACAGAAATGGGCTGATGTGGGACTGGATACAGGAGTGGAGACTTAGTCATAAACACAGGGACATTGACATGGACTCAGTGATCCTTGTGGGTCCCTTCCAGCTCAGCATATCCTGTGCTTCTGTGTGATTCTCCTTGGCTGTGAAGGACCTGGGCATTTGGTATGTCCAAAGTGAAAAGCAAAGTGCCATGGCCTCTTCCCAGCTTTCCCTCTCGATCCCATGACATTTCTTAAACATTTAGGTTACATGTTTGCCTCTGGAAGAGACGAACTCCAGCCATGGCTGCCAGCTAGGAACTGTTCTGCTCTTACTTTTTGCTGCTCATTTGTGATCATTTTAGGTGACTATCACAGAGTTTGTAAATGACAGGCTTAGCACAGAAATCTGTATCTAACACCAGAGACTGGCTGGGTGACATAGGCAGGGTTTTGGGCTCACAAAAGGGAAGATGGGCTGCAGACACAGCCAGAATACCTGTTACTGAGATTTGGGCATTGTTTTTGAATTTACCTGCTGAGACAAAGTCACGGAAATCCTCCATGGAGGTGGAGAAAGCCTGGATAACTGACCTAGCTTCTTACTTAGAAGGCAGGGTCAAAAGTTCTCGATTGTGTAGGTCAAACTTGCCTCAAAATTAAAGCACCTCTTGCAGACAGAAAGTGTAGGGTATGCCTTGTTGATCCAAGTACGTCCAAAAGTGCATGAAAATACAGACCTCAGAATCTCCTGCAGACCAAGAGTTAAGGGTAATGAAACACATGAGCCTTCAAGACAGCTGATGAGCTGGCTGGCTTCCAGCCCTGGTGGTGTCACTGGCAGCATGAGGGCTCCCACACATCACTCCACGCTGCTATGAGACAAAATCTGCATCTTCATGTAGACGACATTAATTCCTCACAGTGCTGGTGGTTTGCAGGGAGAGGGAGATTTCTCTGTTCCTGAGAGAATCACAGGGCCCAAACCCAAATGTAAGCATTCCACTCTCTGGGGTGGTTCTCATTAGCCATATTGCTGACAATCAGCCAACACACTGTTCACTACTTCAGTTGCTTAGGGAAAGGCAAGTTGGGATAGATGTGCTGTGAAGAGCCCTTCCCTCGTTCTACTTCTCTCCTTGCTCTTAGCGATGAACTTCTTGGGTGTACAGATAAAGACTGGCATTTCCTACTTCAGAAAGACTCCGCAGATCAGGCTGAGCCTGTGTCAGAGCACAACCTTAATTGTGAGTCAGCAGGATGGTGGGCAAGTGGCTCTCAACACAGGCTCCATGCTTGGCCATGCGCAAGCACAGCTCCCGATGCCCTCTTATAATGAGGGATATTTCATCAAGCAAGAGAAGTTTTGGTCACTTTAGCCACGGAAAGAGAATATAACTGTCTTTACAGTGGCATGGCTAAATCAATAATCTGTGGAATGAGAGGCTTAGGGTGGATGAAAAGTGCATCATCTTACGTACATATGTTGGAAAGTGCTGGCAACACACTGCAGTTTTGAACAAATAAATGAATTTACTAGGGGGAAAAGAGAGATTGCTGATAAAACAGAAAAAAAGTACTATACTCAGGTGGTGATTTTAGTCCGAGTGCTAATATTTTATACAACAAAATATTGAATTTGGGAAGAGGCTTTTTCATTCATTTGGCTTTTTAACTTTCCAAAGTGCTTTTATTGACTGTTTTTTGTTTGTGGCAGCTAATATTACTGTCACTGTAACAATATATTTTCCTTATTTAGCTCTCCTAAAGCAGTTTGCCATCTGAAGTAATTTACCTTTCATTTTTTAAAATAAAGCTGCTTTTTAAAAACTCAGAGATGATTCACATGGTTTGAGCCTCCATTTGCTCAGATAAAACTGAAGTGCCAAAACTTCAAGAACTGTTGCATTTTCTAACACCCAAGGTCCATTTGCTGTGAATTTAATTGCAGCAATATTAATTGACAAGACATCTGGAGTATGAAAGTAAGAGATGTACCCTTTTCTTTCCATGTCAACCTTCCCTTCAAACTTCACACTATTTGTCCTGGAAACAACATTCAACTTCTAGGAGAAAATGTATACATGAACAGAATTTCTTCAATTTCGGATCTAGTTTTATATAACCTCAGCATAGCATGTCCAGATGTTCTTAATCACCAAGTCATGGAGATGCCAATCCCATAGTGGGTGAACAACAGGAGACACTCAAGCAACACTACTTTTCTCCCAATTAAAAATCATTTCATTCAGCATTATATTTTCTCTAAAGCTGCAGGCAGCTTTCTGGGTTGGAGTACTGCCATTCCAGCAGACTACAGAGAAGCAAATACATTTTGAACTATATTTGCTGAAGGCAAGGCTGCAAGTTGCAACTAAAGCAGCCATCAGCTCTGAGCGCCAGCCTTTGGATGGGAGGCAAGGAGGAATTGCTTCTGCAGAACTCAACAGATTCAGTGTGAAAGTAAAACAAAAATTGCTCCCAGGCCTATGAAAAAATCATCTTTTCTGTCTCTGGAGGAGCAGAGTTCATGGCTTTCATCCTTTCCTGCAAAAGCTGAGCAAACCACCCACCACCAGGCCTGGAGAATGCCAGGTGATACTCAGCTCATGGACATGAATGTTTGTTTGGCTGAGTCTGCAATGGTTTTCCACCTTCTAGTGGGGTGGAGTGTTGTACTTTGGCTTCCAGTGAAAATATAGGAGTGATCAACTTAATAACTTACTTTGCCAATTTGATCACAAGGCCTCAAGCAGGTTGCAGAAGAGCTTGTGGCTGCAAAAGTGGCAGCTACAGCCCAGTTGTGCAGTGTGACTCAGGTCTTGGAGAGAGGTTGCATAGCAGATAGTCAGACAGGAGATGAAGGGGAGCAATAACCAACAGGATAGAAGGACAGCTGCAATGCTTTGTCACCTTAGCTGTGAATCAGTTTGATGGTGCAGAATGTCAGAACAGAGGGTCCAAAGGCACCATCTCCATGGGGTGAGCTCTGTCAGCACTGGTGTGACAGTCACAGAGTCCAAGCCCCAGCTGATATAAATGTACTTTTATGCCATGTAAACATGCATTGACACTTTGATGCTGCACAAGGTAATTGCTTTTAATTATTCACTTGCTCCTGTGAGCACCAGTCCATACAGGCTGAGGATCAAGGACTTTGGAAAGCCTCTCTTCTTGTTGAGCAAATGGATATACCATCCATTAAATCCTCCCTTTTGTGTCCCTTTATCTTGATGACAACCCAAGGGTATCTGAGCATTTTCTATCATCCTTGAACTTTGTCAAGAGACTGATCAACTCTCACTGTTTTTGAAGCTTAGAAAACATATTAATTCTTTTTTGTTTGTTTGTTTAATGAGAAAATATCTTGCTCCTTCCATATTGCTCCCCTAATGTTGTCAGAAACAGCCTTTCCTCTGCTTCAAGCTGTATCCGCTTTAGCTCTAGCATCAATAAGACATATGGATATTCATGGAGAGGTCTTAGTGATATTCATCAGCCCCTATCTCCCAATCCCATCTGTCATCTGCAAGGGAAATGGTTTAGCTTATTGCCTATTCCCTAAATGGCCAGCTGTGATATGGCCACAATCTCATAAATGTTCTGAGAATGGGAATGGTTAGGACAGTCTCAGATTCACTTGCACTCTGCCCATGATGGCTGTAGCGGTGCTGATTGTCCAGGAGGAAAGACAGTCTCCCTCTTTCTCCAAGCCCATTTGTACGCGGGGAAATGAGTGAGTGCTGATTGCCTGGACAATTGTGAAGCAGCCCAGGTGCTGGTGGTGTCCCTCCGTGTTCTCTACAGATTGCTCTAGAGATTTTGGTGTGCTAAACATTTGGACAGTAGTATGAAGATCAGGGAAGGGTTGGGGATACTTTGTGCAGGATGTAACAGGTTGCAGGATGTAACAGAGATTGGTTGCTGTGGGACAGTATCATGGGAACCTGCTAACAGAGTGATTGATCTGCCTGAGGGAGGGGAGTTTGCTAATTCTCTAATGTAGTAGAACTAATGATAGATGCTGATGTGGTCCGATTTTGTCCTAGTGATTTATGGTTGCACCTAGCAATTAAAATTAACAGCCACCTTAGCAGGAAGTTTTAACCCAATTGGCAATTTGGCACTGAGGGTCTCAACTCTGGGCATCAAAATGATCAAGAGAAGAGACAGAATTCTGAGTAAAGCAGCCATCAAAGAACTAGGGATGAGTTTTTCTGAAATAATAACATTTCCAGTGTTCTGGGTTCTTAGTCCAAGGTCTATAGTTTCTAAGCTGTCTGCAAAGTTTGAACCTGGGGTTTGGGCTGCCCCACATCTCCTAGGTTTGTATCGATGTAATTTTGGGTTAAACCAGTCTAAAACAGAAGAGTAGAATATTAGGCAACTTTTTGCCAGGCAGATAAATGTCCTAGTACATGCTTTCTGAAAGAGCTTTCTGATTAAAAAGGTTACAAACTAAAATTCAGCTTAACACACTTTCTACATTACCCAAAAGTTTCTAGTCTTACGTTGGACATATTACTCATCTTGTTTAGATAAGTTGCTACAACATAGAGTATACAACAGAAAGTTCCATCAGTGTTTAAATAATTCATCTTTCTTCTTAAAAAAATACTTCAGAATTATTTTTATAGCAGCACTTAAAAAAAAAGAACATTTTATTTTTACAATTTCCAGAATATTTTTTCATGTTTTATAAAACAACCTCATTGTGTAAAATGCTTAAACAATTACACACATTTATATTTCTCTGCCTGTGCAACATAAAGTTGACACAAAAATCCAATATTCCCTTTTAAACTAAATAATACTTTTTCAAATTTTCATGGGCGAAAATTTTATTTCACAAGACACTTTTTCCTAAAATCTCTTTTCATTTGAGATCAACATATTATTTTAAAAGTACTAGTCTTCTCTTGTGTTATAAAATCCATTCCTCACTTTCCATTAGCAACAGATGTATTTGGTAGGGAAACTTTCTCTTGCTCCACTGAGGTGTTCATTGCTGACAAATGTAAGAAAGTTGGAGTCTCCACACTTTCCTTTCTTGTTGTAAATAATGAGTAGCCCAGTTCACTTCTTAAGTATTCAGTACTGACATCACCACCGTCCCTGAAAAACAACACCAAGCATTCAAATTAATTATTTCCCTAAACAAAAGTTGTCAGCACAGCTTCAGGGCCCTCAACATAACACCTACATTTAAATTAATGTGGGAGGAGAAACAATGCCTGGGCTAATAATCCCAAACCTCTTTTCTGCTTGTGCATCAGCAATGGGTAATTGCAGGTGCATTGGCAGCAGCCAGACATGCACGAGACTCTGTGAGGCAGGAAGAGTCCTGCTGGCTTGTGGATTCCCAAACTGTCATTAGCCAAGGAGAAGAGCCGTGAAGAGGACCAGACTAAACACAGGCAAACAATGGTGATAAAGGCGAGGGAGAGCAGGCTACAGCAGCACCTAACACCTGGCAGACAAAATGGGCAGCCTAAATGAGAAAAAGAAATAATGAGGAACATATATCTCCACAATGAATTTACATTCACATGATAAAGACAGTTCATGGATTAACAAAAATCTAAGGAGATTGTAATTCGTTTGATGTTAGTGCTACCCGGCAAATCTGAAGATCCAGTGATATCTATGTGCCCTGCTCCCACTGACATCAATGGGCTTATCTCTTTTAACAAGAATGTTAGTATTGAGTTCTGTCTGTAGTCCTGAGCCTTGTGCTCTCCCAGAGTTGGTGCTGTGTAAAAAGAAGGTGGAATCCATATGACCTTAGGAACGTTAAATGAGCAGGTTAATCAAAGCTGCCTTTAGTCCCTGGGGATAGAGGCACCAAAGCAGCCAGCAGATTCAGCAAACAACTCAAACTCCTACTCTGAATATGGTTCTGGATGTACCTCTTAATTTGCAAGGAAAAATGCATTTTCATCAGATGACCAAAGCTGGGGTGTCTGAATGTCTCCTCCTTCAAAGAGATTTTATTGTTGCTGGTTTTGTCTTTCATATAAAAACATAGGACGGCATGCCTAGTCACTGCAGCTTTTTTCCTCTCCTCCATTGGATATCTATTTATTCAGAGAGTGAGAACATTTGCAGTAGAATAGGCCTGAAATAGCCAAAAGTGTAAGAAATGTGGCACAGTGGCATAGCAGGAAATAAAACTTGATGCTCCTACAAAGCTGTGAGAAAAATCACTAGTGTGTTTCTACTGAGCTGTATCGCTTTTCAAAATACTCTTCTCATCCTGGAGCTGAGAGAAACATTTCCAGACAAAAGTTGTCAAAACATACCAAGATTTGCTGATAGATTTAATTAATCAACATTTTCTTACTGCATTTTTATCTGAAAACTTCCTGCCCAGCTAAAGGAGCTCCAAGCCCCACTAAGGGAGTATATATACAGCACTTCATTTACTGAGGATAGTTATCCATTTATAGTCCACTTAACTACAGCATCAGTCCTCCAGCTTCCATTTGCATTCAGAAAAGGCTTTTCTTTACTAACTGTCAACACACAAGGGACAACAGTAGCATATACAAACTGGTAACCATTATCCTGTTAGGGAAATGAGACAATTGATATTTTTAATCCAGTAAATCATTAACTCTATTATGCATATCCCTGAGCATAGAAGGGGAAATTTGATTTGAATGGAATCTCAGAAAAAAATAGGCATATATGGAAAATAGGCTCGTCTCCATATCAAGAGCCTGTTCTTTGGAGGCTGTGCAGAGGAAAACAGACAGTGATAACCTCTTAACTTTTTAAATGGCTGAACCACACAGTGAACCTTTTGGAGCTAAATTACTGTTTAGATACTTATAAAACATTTGTCTCTTTTGTCATAACATTTGTCATTTTGTACTACTAAATTTAGTAACTGTTTAAACAGTCATTGCATAAGACAAAATGAATGCTCTTTTTTTTTTTTCCTTGAAGTGCCTGGTACTAAAAATGATTTGCAGACGTCACATTGCTACACCTTACTCCTATCAAAGAAGGAATAAGTAAACATGGAACTCCCCAAATCAAGATCAAATACACCCAACAGTAGATAGTCAGACTCTCAGAACACTCATTGTCCTGACTGGGGACACCTTGTTTGGTTTTCTGAGAGGAAAGGCAGATCTCAGAACAAAAATACTAAGCAGGTTAGCTTGGCATGCAAAGAGCTAGGAGGAGAGTGCCTGAAATATAAGCTTAAGTTCATAGTTGTGACAGTTTTAAAAAAAGTAGTTTTAAATTGAAGGACTTGAAGGACTTCAGCTATGGCCACCTCAGTGCATTACACTGATTTTCAAAAAATACAGAGGCCTCTGCAACTGTTTCCTCTGTTCTGGCTATAGAACCATGTTGCTAAATAGACTTCCAGTTAGTGCCATTTTACTGAAAATTGGGAATGTCCACTTCCATTCTCACTTAGCCACTAACTCAACTAGAAGCAATCAGGTGGCCTGAGCTTTCCCCTGGTCCGTATTGATTTTTAAGGACTTTCCTTTTGGGGCCGTCTGCCTTCAGTTGTCTGAAAGTGTGCTTTCACATGCTGAGATGTTTTAACAAGTATGGAAAAAAACATCCAAGAATGGAGATAATTAGTCATTCAAACAAAGAATGCCCAGAATGGTGGGACAGAATTGTGTTTCTGCATCTAAAAATTGTGATGAATTCACCATAGCTTCAGAGACAGTCTCCGGAGAAAGATGTCTTGGGACACTTTGGTTGTGATGGCCATTTTCCCCCACTGGATTGTGTTCATAAATTCACCTACTTGCACATCTTATTGTCCAGGCACCCACACCTGCACATCCATTTCCATGTCATGCACAGCACACACGGCAGATCCCCAAATTACCAAGCTATAGAGAGTCTGATGTAATTGCCCCTCTCTTCAGGGCCAGAGGTGAGACAAAACTAATAAAAACCCCCCAAAATTTAGTAAAACTTCCCCTGCATTCATTATGATTCAGGTGGATATTTAAAGAGAACAAAGAACTCCTAACAGCTCAAAATGGCACATTTCCTCTCATTGGTGCCTTTGGGTGTAATCATAAAATAAACAAAACACAAACCAAACCAACCAACCATACACAAAAGTAAATTTTCAATTAAAATCAATGGTTAAAGCTTAATGCAATTAATAATCTGAGTTTGCTTTGATTGCAGGGAACAGGTTCATTCTGCACTGCCTCGAGCTTTCATCTGCTAAAGGTCACTGACTGCCTGTAATGACCAGGGCAGGGAAATGAGCCAGTCTGTTGGAAAACACAATTAATAGCAGTAGTTCTTGGAAACAGATATCATGGCAGCACACAGGTAGGCAAGGGGAAGAGGGGAAAAGCAGCTGCAGAAGTTGAAATATACCTGCTGCTTGCTTATTCTTAAAACTGGCCTTTCCTCAGGTCTCAGAAGCTCACAGTCCACATATCCTAAAAAAGGCAGTCTCTAGAACAGGCAGAGAAATCTGTATTCCAAATTAACTTAAAAGGATCCAGGACTGGAAAAATGCTTGCATTGGAAACAAATGGACCTTGAACTTTTACCTACAGGAAAATCAGTCACTAGTTTTATAGCTCAAGACTCCAGGTTAGACAAGGTCCTGCAATGTGGCGTGAGGGACAAATGCTTTTATTATGGCACTTCCATTTTGCCTTTTGAATATTTTACTTATGCACTGAGAGAATGAATTTTACCCAAGATAATTATGAATTGATACAAATTACTCCTCATAAATATGAATGGTGATCTGTTTTCTGAACTGAAGGCAATGAAAGATACAAAAGCAATCAAAATATATGGAGTTTAAATTGTTTTCTTTAAATTAAGAAGTCTCGCATTTTGTGTTTACATATGTGCCTCAACTGAATGTTCCTTGTTCTTGGTGAAATTCATATGGCATCTCAGATATTTGGTTCCAAGAGTGGTTTTCCCAGTGGAAGGGCCTTGTGATGTGTTTGTATTTCTAAGCCTTGTTTCAGCTGAGTAACAAGAAGTGCTCTTTCCCAGATGGTGAATTTGCCTAACCATAGCTATGCAGCCTCTGAAAGGAAACAGATACAATAATATAGACAAACCTTTATCTCTCTTACAGGCAAATCGTCATGAATAAGGGGTTACTACGTTTTGTTTTCATCTATGGAGCAGAGTGGCCTCTGCTCCTACCCACCATAGAGAAGTAGAAATTGTCTCATCCTCTGGGAACTTGGCAGTGATATGATGTAGCTCTCAAGAATTAACACAGTTTCTGGGTTTTTTTTCTTCTCCTATCTTTCTCCAAAAAAGGGAAGAAGCTAAGTGTGCTGGAAAAAACTAACTTCAGAACTCTGCAGAGATGGTCTTCAAAGACCTTCATCTCCACTGAAGTACCACGGGAATTGCAAAGGACCAAACAAGTATAAAATTGATAAAGCTAAACTAGCTAACTTGGAAATACACTGGGAGATCTGCTGAGAGCAAGAAAACAGCACAGAAAAGCAAGGAGAGAGAAGGAGAAGAAGTGCAAAGAGAGAGAAACAGGGTTATTTTTCCTTAGGTAGAAAAAATTACTTCCGGTTCAAACATGCCTTAAACTCTAAGGGATCTGCTCACAGGATTTCATAACTTTGCATTTTTCCACTTACCATGTTGGATAAAAAGTTGCCTTTGATACTAATTGATACTCATTTCATTTTCACTGGCACACTTTTAAAATGGTTGCCCCAACCTTTTGTTCCGGAGCACCATCTGAAGGTTTGAAATAACCAGTGATAGAAATTAATTGAATAATTGAACATAACCTGGTTCTGCCTGTCTCCTCTTTCCTCTATCAAAGCTGACTTCTAACAGAGGTCCAAAAACTTCATGTCCACTCTGGCCTTCAGTCCACAACTTCCTTCTACAGAAAATTTTCACATGTCCCCATTTCTCTCTCCAGAATTTGAGTAGGTCATATTTTCCAGTCATAGATGTCTACTGATAGGAAGTTGTGTTTTTTGAGGAAAGAATATTTCAGGAAGACTGCCCAGTTTTTATGGGGAACTTCATTATTTAAAAAGAAAGCACACACAATCATCTCCATATACTTGAGAAGTGAGACTACTCCTCTCTTCCCTGAAAGTGGCAAACATGCTTCCCCTTGGGTATAGTGCTGCCATGAATCATGGGGATTATGGTTCAATTCTATAGATCTCTGTCCTTTATAGGCCAACTTTTAAAGCCAGACCCTGTTCTAGAAATCCATCTTTTTACTAAACCAGAGATAAACACATTAAAAAAAATATACATCTACAAAGAAAATAAAGGAAATTAAAGCTTTAAAGAGGCTTAATGTTAAAAAAAAAATCACTCCAGCATGAGGCTTTATCTTAAATAAACAGAAACAAAATGTATGGATCAGTAGCTAATCCTTCTCAACTGCTTCTATCCAGCGTCTTAATTATGTCATAAGGTTGCACTACACATGGGCATGCAAAATGACCCCAATTCCTCTCCATGCAGCATCTGCCACATTACATTATCCTGCTTTCCTGTCACATTGCCTGCAAAGGGCCTTGGCCTCCGTTTGTGAAATCACCCCCGTGCCGAGCGTTAGCTGCTGGAGCATTGGAGCGGATTTGCTGGTTTGTTACTCCTCTCGGAGCACTGCGGTTCATCGCCTGGCGGTGCCGCCGCGGCTGGACCCTCCCCGTCACACACTGAGCCACCAAAGTCACCACAGTTTTCCCATGGCCTCGTAAGGCATGACCCACCGTGCTGCGGTGGGACTGCTGCAGGTGGTTTCAGGGCATGTAGAATATGATCCGTGGGAATGGAGGAGGAGTGCTTCTTGTGGGAAGCAGGTCTGCAGAGCTCTGAACATTGTGCTTACCTCTAAAACAACATGCTTGGAAATCAGACACTCAGTAAAGACAGCTGACAGCCAAATCCTTGTAATTCATTTATTCTGGGAAGAGCTAATCGTATCAATCAATTATTCCTAGATCTATTACTTGGTTTCCTAGACTCCTCTGATTACATCTGTGTGTTTTCAGAGATATTGCAAGATTCACTTTTAAAAAGAACAAAAATAAAGGCTGAATTCTGGAATGGCTGTGTCACTGATATAGCATGACATAATAACCCTAAAAAAGGTAAAATAATCATGTGACTGGAAGATATAGCTCACTAAGCTCAAATGCTCCATATATCTGTTGGCTTTAGCAGTAGTAATAGTAGTACTTTAAAATCTCTCAGAATAAATTTAGGAATTATATTTATGTAACATATTTGCCTGCTAACAACACACAGATAATGTAGGCATATCTCTGAAAATGTGCTAAAAGACACAAAGGAGATTTGCAAGCCATACAAAAACACTAAGAAAAAGAAGTCAAAAATTAACACTGGCAGTGAAAAATTATAAAATTGTTAGAATGAACATGTTTGTGCAGGTATCTGGAGTTTCAAGGCACAAACAAAATAAAGAAGCTTCATATAAGACCATACTTTCCTTTTAAGTTGTTTGTTACATATACAAGCACAAACACATTTGGGTTATGTATGCACAAATCCTTTAACAGCTACATTTCAGCTGTTGATTCTACAGGATTTCCCTTTCAGAATTCTAATTTACACATCTGAAAACTTTGGTTAAGTGTTGTATTTCAGGACTTCGTCAGTATTTTGGAAAAAAAGAAAAAAAAAACTATCAAAATTCTGCATGCCAGTGAACTCTGAGGACTGATGAAGTTTTTAAAGAAATCAAAGTACAAAGGTGTTCCTGAGCCCTGTATGAAAGTAGAGGTAGTTATTGGTAATCCGTAAACCTGATCTAAATGCACTGAGTCCTTGGATATATCAAATCTTCTTTTTCCAGATGAGACCACAACATTCTCTTTTCACCACTGTTAACCAGCCTAACATCCATTACCCTCAGTAATTGTTTATTTACTTTTACTAATTGCATCTTCCCTCCTTATACAATCAAAATCTGTTTAGAGCTGCAGTAATGAGGGCTTTGGAGAAGAAAAGAATCACAGAGTAAAGTTGGGAAATGCCATATTTCTTTGCCAGCCCTTGGCATTCAAACTTCATCACATCTCCAAAAGTTCATTATATAGAAATCGGAGTTGATTGGCTGAGTGGGCAGTAAGACAGAGTAAACATTCATGAGGGAAAGCATAGAATTTTGAAAACTGATCATCAAGCAGCCCCAGCAATCGAATTTACAAACCAAGGACTTACTTCATAAGACAGAGAAAAGATTGATGCTGTTGAAGAAGTGCTGCAATTAACTAAATTAATGAAATCAGGAAGCCACACCTGCTCCACATGACTGACTCACTCCTCTGGCTCTGTCTCAGCTTGAAAAGGTGGATTTAGCAATTGAAGGGTTTAACATGGAACGAGCATGGTAAGTTATGTGCATCTAACAAGCTCCTTCGAAGTGCTGTGAGAAGCACAGCATGGTTGAGAGATCATGGCAGTGAATTATTTCCCTGCCTTGGAAGAAAGAGCCACACGTCCCTGGAGGGAGTCCTTGCATTTCAACAAAAGCTTTTTCTCCAGGGAGGGAAGTTTCACAAGCAGAAGCTGGTCTGCGTATCAGGATGATCAGAGCCACTTTGAAGGCACAGCCAGTTCTTGCAAGGCATTATGGTACAAATCCTCATTCTACCCCCTGGTAGAGGTTTTTTTTAGAAACATCCAAACCGAAAGCTATAATAGATGTAAGGTGTAGTCTTTGATAAAGGATGGGTCATGTGCAGGGCCACCTCAAGCCATAGGAAGACACTGAGGCTGATAGAAGCAGCCTTTGCTTTGCTGCCTCCTGCTCAGCTCTGCAAAGGCAGAAAAGCTGCCCCTCCAACAGGAAGATTTAGGGAATGTAGTAGACTGTACAGTAACAAACATGGATCCTTTAGGACGTTTACTGTCTCAGGTCTGCACATTCCTCTTCTATTTCCTGGAGCAGTGCCTCTGTGGCTGTAGATACCATGCTTCTCTGACACCTGCTGCACTGCCCTGGTAGGAAGAAATCTTTGGGGCATCTCCTCACCTCAGGAGGTAGACAGAGTTTTGGTGGCAAGACATACAAGCATGAAGCCATGTAAGACTGGTGACAAGGAAGCAGCTTCTCCAGTGATGCTATCCAGTTCCATTCCCATGGAGATACTGCCCAGTGCCACAGATGGCAAATAAGAATGAAATTTTCATTGTTTCCTAGAAGAATACAGGTAGCAGGAAGGCTAAACCACAAAGAAAAAGTCCTTGAGACTAGAATAACCATCCTGGCACAGTGGCCTGACTTCAGGAGAAGCTTTTTGGTTTCTCTGAGACACATACCGTGTTTACAAGTTTTATGCTTCTGATTCCAATTAATTAGCAATAACCTCAAAACCAATGAAGCTGATGGAGGGATGTGAGTCCATGTAAACTGAATGTAATATTCTTTTTTAGCCCTCTGATATCTTATCTGGCAGGACCAAACAGGATAATTCTGCCAGTAACAAAGGCCAGAGCAGAATTACACTAAGAAAAGAAGACTGACTTAAAAGAAAAATATTTCTTTCTATTGTAAGTGCTTCAGAAAGTTACCAATCCTCTGAAAATCAAGTTAACTTGAGAATAAGAGCTTTTTAACAGAGATGGGGACTAATACAAGTATATAGAAGCGTACTGAGAGATGCTTATTAACGTAAGATGGATGCTTATTAACATTTACAGTAACCCCACAACCAAGCATGGGCCCTGCACCAATACATACAAATATATTATTTTTGGCCAGTGAAGGCTAGAAATAACTGGAAGAGAGAAAGAGAGAAAAAAAGAAGCTCAAAGCAATGTGAGATCCTAAAAGAGAAAAACCAATTGAAATCAAATTCTCAGACTTTCTTTCCTCAGTTGACTTAAGATGATGCAGACAGGTAAAATAGATCCTAAGTATAGACTATAAAGAAAAAAGCTGTTTCTGATTCTGATTCCTGATTTACATGTTGAACATCGCTATGCTACCAGTGTTTTATCAGGTTAGTGCACATTTTCCATTTACCATCTCATTCATATAATCAGCATCTTGGAGGAGTGGGTGGAAATTATTCCTTTAAAGGTTAATCATCATTCAATTGCTGGACTAAGTTTGCTAATGTACAGTGCCTAACCCTTTCTTTTCGCTGCCATCATTGTCCTTCAGTTTATAAAGTTCTTCCTCCCTCATGCTTAATCCTCTCCAATGCATTTATTTAAAATAATCCTATCTTTTCTCAGCCTTCAATTTGCAGCCTTCAACTGCTAAGCCAGCTAAGCTCTTTTCATCTTCTCCCACAAAGACGTGCTCCATTCTTTGGTAGTCTCATTTTGTTTTTCTCCCCATTTCAGCTTCATGAACTGAAGTGACAAAATCAGAGTACATTCACGTAGCCTTGGACAGCATCTAATTACCCTACATGTGCTATAAGTTCTCCCCAGTGCACTGCTGGGGCTGCATGTCTTGTTTCACATCAGCTGCACAGCAGTGGGTTCAGGTGCATCCAGAGAGTTCCTCCCTTCAAAACCAAGGTCCTTCTCCTCTGCTTCCAGAGGAGGCATCCTCCAATTTTAGTAACAACTCCTGCATTAATCTGTAATGAATGACTTCACATTATTGAGATTAAACTGCTAGTGGGCCATGTTCTCATCTGAAATTCAGAGTGAATCTTGACTCACTTCATTAGCTAAAACGAAATGACCTCAGATTTCCAGCCACGTAACAGATCCATCTTTAGGCAGCCTCCTGGATGAGCTATCTACAGCTACTCTGGAGGCCATTAAAAAGTTGTGTTTATAACATATTGTTTTGTGCATAATGTTCTACAAAGAGAGGGTGCTTTTGCCATGACATATGGTGTACAATGTAAATGAACTCTGGTGTAACAAATTAAAAAGCTTTTACAGCATCCTCTAAATACTATTTATGGCTCCCAAGAGCTACCTAGGCTGGCCACCAGTCAAATAATTGCAGTCACTACACCAAGTGCCAGAGTGCATTTTGTTGACTAACTGCTTCTTCAGCGAGCTGTGCAATCTATTTCCATAAGATGTACCAGCCATAAAACAACATCCATTTTGACAGCAAAATTGCAACAGCACAATGTGTTACCAGGTGTCAGTCAAAGAATGAAGGCAGTAATGAGGGGGCCATTTTTAAAATCTCCCTGATCCTTAACACTTGCAGCTTTTGTTACAGCAAAGGAAACTCATCGTGATGCAAGGTCTCCCCAAAGCTGAAGCCTCTCATGGGCAAGAACCCTCTCCTGTCTGGGGATGCTGGGAAAACTGGTGAGTAAGTCTGACTGAAACACAGCAACTAAAAATGTTTCCAGTGAGTGAAGGGGTCCAGTTCTGAGGGGATGGAGAATCTACCAGAAAACACCCATTTTCCTGAAACCTGATTTTGTGTTTAAGAGAAAATTCTATTTATTTGCACTAAAAAACCTTCTGGAAACAAAAGGAAACCAACAAAACCAGCCCAAATCATCACTGTTTTTTACATCTGTTTTATAGAGTCATAGAATGGTTTGGGTTGGAAGGGGCCTTAAAGTTTATCTAGTTCCAAACCCCTGCCATAGGCAGGGACATTTGCACTAAACCAGGTACTCAGAGACCCATCCAACCTGGCTTTGAAAACTTCCGGGGATGAGGTATCCACAGCTTTATTGTAAGCTTCCTTCAGGTGCCAAAAGGCCACCATATGATTTCCCTGGAGCCTTCTCTTCTCTTCTCTTCTCTTCTCTTCTCTTCTCTTCTCTTCTCTTCTCTTCTCTTCTCTTCTCTTCTCTTCTCTTCTCTCCTCTCCGAACCTCTCCGAACCTCTCCG
>VZTE01003397.1:520507-590581 GCA_013397775.1 Eulacestoma nigropectus
TCTCTTCTCTTCTCTTCTCTTCTCTTCTCTTCTCTTCTCTTCTCTTCTCTTCTCTCTTCTCTTCTCTTCTCTTCTCAAGCTGGACAGCCCCAACTCTCTCAGCCTTTCCTCTCAGGAGAGTTGTTCCATTCCTCTAATCAGCTTTGTGGCTTTCCTCTGGACTTGCTCCAACAGGACTAAGTTCTTCCTGTGGTGGGGAACCCAGAGCTGTTTCTGGGAATTGTAAACCAACCAAAAAACCAAACAAAAAAATCCTGAAGACGATCTCTTTTTACTATTTAGAGAAATGCATGTGTTAAATCATCTAAAGGTTGCATTGTTCGTGTGTATGTTGTCGGGGTTTTTCGGTTGGTTTCAAATCAATGCAATAAGGTACCTGGTAAAATCTTGTTAGTCCCACCCGAGTACAGCAAAAGTAAGGCAGGCAGTGGATATTCCTCAGCTCTGAAAATGTCCCATTTATCACAGGAAAATTGCCTCTTGTTTTTCTGGTCTAAGTATATTTAAATACAGTTATGCTAGTATTGCTACATATCTCCATGTGGAATCCAAAGGGGACAGCAACAGGCCTCATTATTTGAGGCTGTGACTTGTTTTGAGGCACACATCCCAGAACGATGGCTGCATTGCTTCATAGCTCAGCCATCCCCCTTGAGCTGTCTGCAAGCCAGGCTTAAACCTACACTACAGTTTTCCACAGCCAAAGGTTTACTGTCAAATGAGCCGTACTGGTTCATGACAAAATTGCTATGACATTATGGCTTTAATAGGCACTGGCAATACAATCATCAATCATGGGTATTATATTTAAGTTGGAAAACACTTGTGTAGCTTAGAAAAGAGAAAAAACCATTAAATACCTACCTAGCAAGTGACAATATATGTTTGTAGTCTTTTGGTGTAGAGAAGTTTTGAAAGCAGTAATTTGCTGGTAAAGACTATCAAGAGGATGCCTGCAGAATTTAAAGCAAGTAAGAAGGTGAATGGCGAAGAACCAGGGGCTCTTGCCTTTTGCTGCATTCTGTATTTATTAACCATTTTATGACAATGTGGAAAAAAAACAATTGTGCACAGAACACAAAGTGTTATGCAGTAATTTAGGAAATGCTCTTCCCTCAGGTATTTATGTCCCTTTCTTCCAGACACTGCAATCCCAGACATCCTTTGTAAAGAAGAAAAATAAATTTAAAGGTCCTGAAATGATACTATCAGAAAAATAATGTTTTTTTCAGCAGATTTCTGAAACCCCATTCCAGATCCCCAGCTCAAAGGGAATTAAAAAAAGGCAATGGTTTTACAGCATTATTTGTGACTAGCAGGTTTCAATCACAGCCAATTGAAGCTCCAGGCCAATATTGCACTGTACTTGGGGCCATGTCTATCACTGAGAACAAAATACGGTTTACAAAGGGGAAAAGTTCCCACAAATCACAGTCCAGACACACTAGATTTTCTAACTGTCTAGACAAACAGGACCATCCTCGTGCCAATATTAATAAACCTTCACACATTCCAGTAAACACTTGGTAGCTCCATCTCTCTGTCAATCATTTTTAGCCCCTAATGCGAATGCTTTTAGCTGTTGATATTTGACTGTTAACACCAATTTCTTAACACTTAACTCAATGTCCCTTTGCCAAGCAAGCAGCTTCAGTCTGGACATTATGCGTGGTAGAAATCTACATTTCCCATTATCAGTGTCTGCATTTATATTTGAAGACTAAAGGATTAAAAAAGCTTAGGGAGAAAATATTCTTGGTAGCTGATTAGAACAAGGAAAAGTGTTAACTCTGGCAAGCAGATATTGATTTGAAAATAAGGCAATTAGAGAGGAACTAATTTTTTTATAACACAAGTTTAACAGAATTAAGTCTATACCACTTCACACATTAACAACATTCTTTCATTTGCTGAGCAACAATAAAAAAACCCACCAGACTTTAATTCCTCTAATAAGTTTCTAATGGCAATGAATGTGTCCCTAAGTATCAGTGGTCTTGTACCAGAGAAATTACAATTGTGCAATCAGATAGTTTCATAAACAAGTATTTGTACAATGAATCTATTATATACCTCCTCTCTCTAAAAAACAGGGAGGCTATGCTTTTTGATATAATTAGATAATAATATAACATTTAAATAACTTCTCAATTGCTTATTTGGGTTCAAACATGCTGACTTAAATCTGATTAAGCAATTACGAACAAATTTTCTGTTATTTTGACCAGTCTATTAGCCATCTAATTTGGTTCCTGAGGGTAGTAGATAAAAAATAACAACTAAAGCTATTTCAACTCCATAGCTGGGATACAGCAGCAGATTACCAATTACACTCAGAAGATGAATTACCAGTAGATTTCATCTTCCTTAAATAAATACCAATTTAAGTCAAGTAGGTCTGAAAATCACTGCGTGCTGAGGAGTAGCTGTATTGCTACCTTTAATGGGAAATTAGCAGTGGGCTAGAAGATATGTGAAGGAGCTAAGGACATTTTCTGTTTTCATGGGATTAGGGCTCAGCTGCTTCAAGCATAGTATAGGTAAACTGAAAGGAGCAGAGAATATCTGGAGCAGGAGACCGAAAGCTTCTGCACTGTAACTGAGAACAGGACTTTATTTAACATTCACATCCATTTCTGCCAAACTTGACCAATAGACTTTTCAAATTTCACAAAAATTAAGAGTATAACAATAAAATGATAGTGCATTTAAAATGAAGTATCCAAAAAATCCTGTTCATTTAGAGAAGTAATTGTTGCCCATTTAATTGCAGGACTATTTATACTGCATCTTGTTATAAGTTGAATACAGTTGCTTTGGATTTAAGTTTATTATTTAAATACAATTATGTAATAGACTTAGTTATAAGAAACATATGATTACTACATAGGCTGGGAAGCTGGATTAACATTGCAACATAAATAAAGGGGACTTTACTGCTCCTGATATTAACACTGAGCAAGCACTTAAATTGCTGACAAATTTTCACTTGTTCCTTTGGTCATTATCTGAATGGTTTGTGGACATTTTCTTCAGTATGGAAAATGAAGATTTCATGTCACAAGAGCTGTAAATGGCCAGGTAATGGGAAGCCATTAGCAGCAGGCTCAGGACATAAATCCAGCCCATGAAACAAAACCAGCCTGCACTGAGATCACACCTGCTCTCCACCTTGCAGATCACCGTTCTAACCTTTTTCTTCACAAGACTCATGTATCCTTGGGTACCTCCTCTTCTCCCTAGGGATTCAAGTCTGGTAAAATTTAGTGGCTACTGCCCTAGAGGTGGACTAGAAATTGCTGTTGGTCCCTGCTAGCATCCTGGTTCAATATTGCCTCCAAGGTGGAGCAGTCACTTCCCCAAAACGCCTTTCTGCTCTAAACCAAAATGCTCATAAAGACACTTGCCACTGGGTTGTCTGTCCACACTCCTGTTCCCCCTCTGGAATACCAGTTCCTATCCCAGTGAGCCTTGTTCTTCAGGGTAACAGCCCTTTTAACCTGAACTACTGGTTATTTAAGTGAATACCACTGGGCTGTCAATAGCAACAGCTATTGACACAGATAATCAATTACCTGTTCCCCAGTAAGGTATTAATTAAATTAATATCTCCCACTAGTTTCAGTACGGCCCATTGACTTTGACAAAATAAAACTGGATGTAGCAAGCTCACTTCAGCTCCCATGTCACATAGCTAATTTAATCAAGACAACCAGACTATCTTATTCATTTATCACAAAAATAAAGATGTGATCCCTTGAATATAGCATGACTGAAATTGCTGGATTCAGATAGAAGTAAACATCAGACATCTCTAGCCCACTGGCAAAAAAAAAAAAATAAAATCCAGCATCAGAGCAGCAGCCTGTCGAATTTTATTTGTAGAAAAATGGAACAGGTATAATAAATGTGAATCGTGATGAAAAGGGATTATGTGAGAACAAATAAAGTATCATTAGTTCTGCAAAATGTTTTACAGATGTCTTTTCTCCCTAGCTACTATTAGCTACTTTCTAATTATCTGAGTTTTGGCAACCACACCCCTTTGGGGTTCTAATCTCAATGGTTTAGGACAGTCAAACATACAGGTTTTGTGAAAAAACACATTTTGCATGGTTTAGACTTAGTAGGGAGAGGGGGTAGGCTGATCTGTCATACATGGAAATAAATAGGAACAGTCAAAATTTGAAGCCACCTTAACATATATTTCGGGAAAACAGTGGTTGCCGCAAATATTTGCAATTCAAATCTCAGCAATTTTCATCTCTTTTTATGAAAAGTCTTCCCAGCATTTTTCGAAGGATTAGTTATATATTAAAAGAAAGACTTTTTCTACTGGGGTAAACTGTCTTTCAAATATTTCTGACTCAAGCATAAATCCATTTACCTTTCACAGGCTGTCTTGTAGTTCTTTTTGTGGTGCTCATTAATTAATAAACAAAATCTACTGCATTTGAGACAGCCTGTTTTTCACTCAGCTTTATTGCCTTTCATTACTGCTTTGAGATTTCATCAACTTACCAAGGGTAGGCCTGTGAAAAATAGTACAAAACTATAACCAGAAAAGCCAAAGTGTTTAGGAGAAGTTAATGAAAAACTCCAGGTAGCCCAAATTATGGAAGTTTAGAGATGTCAGTTTGCTCTTTTCCCACACTGGAACATTTGTCTTTCAAACACTCCTTCAAATATTTTCATGAGAGTTATTTATGTTGGAAGATCTAAAACATTACAAGAGAGAAGTAATGTATGCTGGTCTCCTTTTCCCAGCAAGGAATTGCTGGAGATGCAGAGGGAAAAGCAGGACAGCAAAGTACTGCATCACTTGAACAAGATGTTTGGCAACTCTCCTGCTTTCTGAGGCAGAGACGCTGGTCTGCCAATGAGTGATGCACCTTCCCAATATGCAGAAGTTTTTTTGAATAGCGAAATGGTTAAGCAAGGACTGAAGGACATATCTAAGATTTACCTCAGCTGAGCAGTCAGAAGCAAAGCTGCGATATGATTTTAGTTTTACAGGCAGAATCTTGGGTGGAGGTGGACACTAATACTTTAGAAAGCAACATTTTCACACAGTTGACTCCTTTAGTATTAATTGATAAATTGGTTTTTGCTAAGCTTGAACACTAGCCTCCTGAAAACACTTCATTCTGAAAGATCAGACTGTGGAAACAAAATCAGAAGCAACTTGAACAGGAACCAGGTACTGGAATAAGGAGAGGATCACTGACATGTTTTCTGAGGAAAACTGGATACAGACATTTCCAGGGGAGGTAGGAAGTGTTCAGCGGTGGTGTGCCCCTGCTCATCACCTTCTCAGCACTTTCAGCTTGTGAGGGTTGCTTTCACCTCTGAGCAAAACAGGAGTTGAAGAAGGATGCTGAGAACCATGGTGCACTGCCTCTCTGTGTTTGCCTTAAATAGAAGGATGCAGAGCCAAGGCAAATAAACAGAGGAGACAGGATTTGTCCTATGCCTGCTATTCTCTCTTTCCCTATCACAGAGGTAACTAGTAGGGCAGAGGAGGAACTAACACGTCTTTTCTAGATCCACTTAAAGATATCCTCAAGTTCTACAAACTATTCTGGAGCACTTTCTAGTATCATGCCTGTTGTCTTTTTCCACTACGAAGAACATAATCATCAACATTTTGCAAGTATGAGAAAAAATCTTTCCTGGGCTAGAGGGCCAAAATAGGAGTGACATTCACAAGGACCTATCAAATGTGTCATGCAGATGATCTCATTTTATGAGTTCTTCCCTCAAAATACACAAAGAAGATATGAATACTAATATAGCACGCTTTTGTTTCCTTGAATAGCATTTTCAAAAAAAAAAAAAAAGTGACACAGCTTACTCTCTAAATTATATCCAACAGTCATATTTCAGACCTAAAAAGACTTTCCAAAATCCTATCTATTGATTTAAGGTGTGCTCACTGATATCACAATATTAATATTTCCCAGATGTAAGTGCCATGGATCTGTAAGTGAAGCAGAGAAAGGCTGATCCAGGTTCTCACAAACTCTTTATCTTACGTTTGATCAGTCAAGTCAGAATTAGGTATGGCTTTATAAACTATCCAGGCATTTAGGTCTTCATTACCCCAGCATGGAAATTTTTATTCTTAAAAGCAAAAAAAGCTGTTGAAAAAGACCCCTATGGCTGCTGCCAGGATTGATCTGTACCTCTCCAGTGGGTTCTCTGTAAGTGATTTTTCACTTCAGGCACATAAAGGGTATAGGTACAGTGAGTGCACAGGGCTCTCCAGGTACCCCAGGTAGTGGGGGGAAAGTGTATAGCAGAAACAATAGTTCTTCTTGTGGAATGTGTTCTTTCACTGCTGAATATGTAAAGGTTGCTTTTAATACCTGCTGCCCTTTTCTGAGGAGAGCTGTGGACCTCCTCTGGGCTGATAATGACTTCAGTACTCTCACAGCTTATTCCTTCTCAGACATTCAAGATAGAAAGTCCCATTTTCAACAATTTCAGAAACAGTGATCTGAGACTGCAGCAGTGAGGAATGACTCAATTACTCAGACCTGTTAGGGAACACATGCTAAGCAAATGTATCTATCTTATTTAAAAAAACCACCCTTGAATTCAATGAAAACCAGGGAAATTATATTACTTTCCTTGGGGATCTCCTCTTTATTGCATATAAGCATATATCAGCTGCTGATAATGCGAATTTTGTGTATTCACACAAAGTGGAAGAACAGAGCAATAAATATTTACTGCCAATCCATTGTACTTTTTTCAGTGCAAATGTAATTTTATATATATATATATATATATATACACACATACATATATACTTTGCAAGATTTTTTTTTTTAAGTGCCTGGATAACATCTTCCTGGTACATTTGAAGCCTAAAACAGAGGTCTGATCACAACAGTACCTTTGGCAAGAATATATGAGCTTCTGTAGCAGAATGAATCCAAGAAACACCAAAAAGACAAAAGAAAATCCTTTCACCTAATAAGTGATACCTAAATCATACAAATTTAGAGTTTCCTACTCACTGTAAAATGACAGCAACAGTTCTGAGGAAGGAAAAACAGTCCTTGGCACAACACACAAGTTTTCTAACAACCCCAATCTAACTCAGAGGTCTTTGGAGAATCGGTTGGAAGATCAAACAATATTTTGCAAAAATTTCCCAGCACATTTATTCTCCTTCAAATCTTTTTTTTCTTGAGGAGACATCAACAGGATTTATTCTCAAAAAAGTGATTTGGATGCTGAAGAGTTCTGCAAACTGTCACTTTTATATTATTTGACTTGGTGATGAACTGAGCTGAAATCCACCATGACTAAGGAGAATACAAGTCTCTGCATCACCCCAGGAAAAGAGCAAGGAATGAATTGTCAAACTGATCCCCTAAATGCATCCGGTCTTGTAATACTGAATTTATTACCTGGTCCTGAAACAGACCTTCTTACTCTTGCACACCTCACTGGCTCCTGGGACTGCAGGAAGATGTTACAGCTTTTGCTCTTTCTCCGCCTTGTGTCAAGGGGAAGCCAATTCAAAGTGAATCATCTCCTTTATATCCAAAATCTCAGTCAAAGTAGAAAGAATAAATCCTCTTTAATCCATCATTCAGCCACAGATATGAGGACACAGCCCCTTCCTTTAGTTCATCTCTGCAACCCAAGTAAATAAGAATCAGAGGGTGATGTCTCCTGTGAACAGGTGAGGATGGAACTTTCAGATAAAAATGCATCTGCATGGAGGGATGTACTGTGTTTGAAGGAGTCCTCTGTATGGAAGAAAAACAAAGACCCTTGGCCCAAACAAAAAATGTACTCACTGCGTTCATACAGCACTTTTTCGTGATCAAGATTGAATCCTATACAGTGGTTTAGACTAAGGTAAACACCTTAAAAACAAGGGAAACAGCCACAGGAGAGAGTCCCTACACACAGTGCCATAGCAGGATCAGTAAGGTCATACTCAGCAGGATGAAAATGCAGAGAAATAATCCAGAAACCTTTGCTAACAACGGAAGTGGGGTTAGCCCACTTCAACACTCTCTTCAGAAAAAAAAGAAGGAAAAAAACAACAAACTACACCATTTTTTAGAAAAAAGAAGCAACTAATTCCTGGCATGGTTTCTCACACTGCTCTTTGCATCAGAGCACTTTGAGGAAGACATTTTTACTTGCTCTGCCAAACAAGGCAATGAAAACATATTGTCAGTGTTGGTCAAAAATTCTGTGAAGAGTAATATGCTTCTAAAGCATGTGTAATTCTCAGGCTTTGGAAAGCAAATACTGTTTTGAAAAAAAAGACAGTATTTTGCTAGAAAATCATGCCTTCTTTCTCAGCTTCCTTGGTGTTTTTCTTTTTAAGCAGGAAATAAGGAAAAGTGAGAGAAAAAATATTTTGAAAATGTCTTTTCACCCCAGCCAGTACCACCCCAACTCTGAAAAACACATCCGAGTATTTTACAAGTGGATAACATCATTAGTTTTCTTTACTCAGTATTCTCCCACTTCATATGCCATTTTATGCCTACATTGGCCAACTGTTACAGAAGCTGGAATTGATTTTGATTTGTGCAGTGAGTTTTCCCAGTCAGAATTAAAATATGTTTTTTCAATGAAGGAGATAAATTGCTAACATCTCAGTGAAATAAAAAAGACACAGTGGATTTTGATAAATATAGGAATGATCTTTGGTAAAGGTTTCCAGATGTGTACAAACTTGAGATTATTACATGCACACACAAAAAAGATACAAGTAACAGCAGAAACTCAGTTGTATCAGTGACCCAACAAAAATTCTTTTTCTAGTTAAATGTGACTGGAAATAATTGCTATAGGAAAATCCGGCATAGCTTAGTTTGACAACTAAATGTTAGGAAAAAAAAAATTCATTGCAAAGTCTCAGAGAGTTCAAGGAGACAATGCTCTCCTTCAGAGCCACCCACTAGTAGAATAGGTCCAGATACCTTCTCTTTAACCTGTAGAAAACATCCAATCTGTCTATAAGACAGATGTCTATGCAGAAGATATAAACTTGTAGATGATGGCAACTCCCATGATTTTTTATCTGTTGAGGATCTAAACAGAAAATTTTGTGTTAATATTTTTTGTGGGCAGAGGAAATCACAACTGAGATTTAAGAGAATATCAAATAATGAAGGAAAGAAAAAGCTATTTGTTATGAAGACAGTCCTAATATGAGAACACTTAGTTGCTATGAACTGGCAAAAAAAACCCCAACTCAAAACATGACATTAATTTGCAAAAATTGTAATTGTAATCGTGAGTGTACATTACCACCTGCTCATATCTGAGAGCTTGAGGTGACAAGAGAAGTCCCCACTAATGCACAAGGGCAGGAATGCACCGTTGCTCTAGAGTGTGTTTAAGCATCAGGAAATAACGAGTGTATTGGGAAAATGAGTCAAGTGCTGCAGTTTGCTCCATATAGCAAAACATCAGAGACCTCCGTGGTATGAAATGTGAAGCCCTGGCAAAATCCAGGGAGCTGCTGACCACTTTGGGCCAGCCCCTTCACCAGCTAATGCAAGCACTGGCTTTCCTTCCCACACCTCCTCAACCTGCAGAGCCCATGAAAGCCCCATGTGTCTGACACAGCCTTGTCACTTCATATCACACACAAGAAGACACATCACCAAAGGCAGCTAAACTGACATTTCAAGCATGATCAGAAACATGTACAGATTAGGATAAAAATACTGCTGCAAAATAATGGACTCCTGCTGTTACTTGAAGTGCTGAAGCTTTATCTTCAAAGCAAAAAGCCTTGATCCCATAAGAGAGCTTTTGTTCCCAGGACTTGATGGGGGTTTATGCTTAACCAATAGCAAGTAGCAAGATGTAGCAAATTGCACATTAATATAGACTTTCCCAAACCATAGAATCATAGAATATCCTGAGTTGCAAGGATCATCCAGTCCAGCTCAGGGCCCTGCTCAGCACCATCCCCAAGAACCACGTGTGCCTGAGAGCCTTGTCCAAACATTTCTTGAACTCTGTCAGGCTTGGTGCTGTGACCACTGCCCTGGGGAGCCTGTTCCAGTGCTCAATCACCCTCTGGTGAAGAATCTTTCTCTAATGTCAAACCTAAAACCCCCTGACACAACTTCAGGCCATTCCCTCAGGTCCTATCACTGATCACCAAACCTGGCTGAGGGAATTGTTCTTTCAGATTTTAGGTACATACAACCTTAGTGATTTTTAATGAACTACTTCATGTCTAGACTCTAAAATCTGACTGAAGAGAGACTAATAATCAAGCAACCTTTCAGACTGAGGCAGAGTTTATTTTCTAATTATTTTCTTTTTAAGAAAACTGTCATTCATTCTTATTCCACATCCAACTGTAATATCCAAAACCTTCTCTTTTTTTTTTTTAGCCCACTTCTAATCCAATTCTGAACTTCACTCACATCCAACATAACATAAAAATTTCTTTTCTTGACCAGAGATGTGAAACTTATTTACACCAGTAGAAAACATACTCATCTCTGTTCAGCTGAAATAGGGAGCATTGTTTTAGACACGGTCCATTTTGCTTCAATGTTAAAGGAATATTCGTTCCACTGGAAGGAAAGTGCTGAAAATTGGCCCAGTGTATTTCTTTCAGGCATCTGTTAAGCTAATTACTACTGAAGCTTAAAGTCCTGCATTTTTTTCCCCTAATTTGAGGGATGCTGGGGAAAAAAAAAAAAAACTGCTAAAGAGAAGTTCTTGTTTGTTTGTTTTAACATAATGATGGTTGTGACAAACTCTTTATTGTTTGATTATTTTCTGGTCGAACTAGCCACAGAATTAGGATTGCTAAATTTTAATTTTTCAGCATCTTATAGCTGAATGCAAATTTTAATTGGCTGCTTGGTGTTTTAGAGCAATAAATTAATCTTTGTGAATCATCCTAACTGGCATGTTTTAGTGATCCAAGTAATTAACTTACATAATTTATTTCTTTGTATTTGAAGGAAAAGTACATATAAATGCCTTTATATGAAATTCCCATGCAGCACAATAATTGCAGACAAACTTCTGCCTTCAGAAACTGATATTCTAGAAGATCTGGGATCACAGGAGAATACTTTTTTAAAAGGTCTGTATTTCTTCCCTCTTCAATAAAATTGACTTTTACTTAAAGCACAGTGTTTAAAAGATTACAAGCTAACTATCAAACACAAGAGGAATCTAAAGAAGAAACAACATGAAAGCTGTTGGGGTTTAGGCCTCCCTGAAGCCCTTGTTTCTGTGCCCCTTTTCCCAGGGACAGTGGCTGTGCAGGAAGGAGCCACCTCACAGCCCACGGCACTCATTGCACAGCTCAGACCCCACAGCCCTGGGCTGAGCCTGGCCCAAAGACTGAGCTCACACCAGCAAAGCTTTACCAGCCCCTAACCTGGGCACCCGAGTGCACCATCAGTGCTGTGTTTAGGAGCAGCCCCGGTGAGAATGATCCTCTGCCTCTGTATTCCTCACTAGCCCTCCCAGTCTCAGAGGCCAGGAAAAGCTCGTGGTCTCAAATGTCAGGAATACGTAGCTGGTTATTTTTTTGGCAATGTACTGCAGATACCTCTGCTCTCTCTCCTTAGTTCTTTGGTGTAAGAGCTTTCAGAGTACATTGCTGAACCCTTGGATAAAGAGGCATCATCATAATGGCTTTTCTCCTGATGCAGGCAACTGAGAAGGAAACCACATATGACAAATGCTGATCTGGCTAAGCACGAATGCTTTATTGCATAAATCAACTTCATGTTGTTTATCCAATCAGTATAAAAATTCACTTACAGGTTTTATTTGTTTAACTGCACGTTTTATTCTGCTTAGTGAATAGCAATCTGCCTAAATGTACATGTACTCTGCAAATGTGGGCAAAGGAATGGTTTTAGTAACAGGACAAGAAAGAACATCCACTCCTTGAAAACATGGTCACTAGAGCATCCCCTCTGCTGGCAGATTTCATTATTGCCAGAAAGGATATATTAATTTCTGTTGCATTTCTTCATCCCACCTGAGGAACCAGTATTCCAGAAGTCATAATCACAGAATACTAAAAGCTAAGAGAATCAGAACAAAGATTTCCAAAGCTGAAAAATTTAGTCAGAGTCTCAATTAATTTAATCTATTTCAAATACTAAAATCGAAACCTTTTTAATTAGATCCCAGTCCTGGAGCTGATTTGTACAGAGGGCAACTGGTTTCCATTATTTCCTCAGTAATGTTTATTTTTGAGTTTTCTGCACTACTTTTACAATTCAGCTATTATTGAGGTAAGTGATAAACAGAGCCTGTGAAAAGCAAAACAACCCACAATCCTTGGCAAGTAGAAGTGAGTGAGGAAAAGTTATCAGATTGTATCAGAGCAGATTTTCAAAGTGCCCAGCAACTATCAGCTTGCTGCATTTGCAAATGCCACATCTGGTCACCTATTTCCAGGCCTAATTGGGAGTCACTTGGGATACTGAGATCTGGATATTAAAATGTTTCTGAAGTTTGCTCAGTATTTCTGCTTAAAAACAGCTGTGTTGGCTTGCAAAGTCAGCATTTGCATATTGTTGAGTGTGTGGAAAACCACTCTTCCCAGTTCATCTTGAAGAGTCCTAGAGACAAATCCTACGTGAGTGTTGTGACTGCACATTCTGCCAGTGTTTACGAGGCAGGAGGCTCTTGCTTCACTTTATACCGCATATAATCAATGCTCAGGCGGGAATTAAAGTGGTTATAGCTTGCTATTTAAAAGATATGGGTGGATAGATAACTTTGATCTTGGAGTCTGCTTAGCCCTGGCAAGGAATGCCATTAAAAGCATCCTCTTTCGGAATTTCAAACTGTATATATTTTTTTATTTCAAGTGACTGCAATCTCCCTCTTTTCCTCCCTGCCCAATCAGACAAGCAAGAATCAGTGTTGTCAGACTCCAGAGATGAAGTCTGGTTTCTTGGTAAAGCTTGCAGCTACGGAAGTAAAACTTTGTGGGATAGTTTCATTTAAACAAGTTGCAAACCACTTGTGAAATGCAAATGCGCAGCACCACAGTAGGAAACGCTAAATACAGACTGACCCTTCTTCCCTAAAAATACCAGAAAGTAACTGCTGCATCTTTTCATACAGACAGATGTGAGGGAACTGCTGGAGTGAAAACAGCCCATCAGAGCCTCACTGACTTCATTAGTGCAACGGCTTTAGTCCAAAGCAGCAGGGTCACTGCACTCAGTCCAGCTGGGGGATTTCGCAGCAGCCAAGCCACGGTGAAGCACAGGTAGACCAAAGCAAGTGTTTTTTGTTTGTTTCATAGAATTCTTGAATGTTTTCAAGCCCATTCAGCAAGAATTCCCTCTGATCATCTCCCTATTCTTCAGCAAAATCTACCTTTTGATCACATGCATTTTCCAGGCGAGTTCAGTGGAACATAGGGGATATGGGGCAGAGGGGGAGAAGGAAGGACCAGAGAGGGAACAGGTGGATAAATCTAAGAGGTAATTCCTTGTGAAAGGCTCTATATTTGACTCTTCTCACATCCTTCCTCTTTCCTTCAGCTTCTACAACCAGAATTCAGATAAGCCTTGTGGAAAAATTATTAACTTTATAGATTAAGATTTTCCAGTGCCATGCACAGGATATGAAAGTAATTGGTGTTTATGAAAGGACACCTAGTAAAAAAACTTGTATTGCTAGAATAAACTGCCCTTTTCTTGCATCGTTTCTTTTTGTTGAAATGTTACACATGAAATTGCTGTACAAGACAATCTATTCTTTTTTATCCCAAACCTCTAAACTTGCAATTGAATTTTCATGTTATATAAAGACTCAAGGGACATTCTGTTTTACATGTATTCTATAAATTGTTTGAGGCATGGGCAATTTCTTTTGGTCTCCTTGTACTGCAATCAGTAAACACCATGACAAAATAACAGAGCAGTGAACATCTTGCCTGAGAGTTAACAAGACCAGTCAGGAATCAGACCAAGCAGGCAACTGGGAAAAGTTTCTAAAGGCAGCCATGTCCCTGCCCTGGCAGTAACAGGGAACCCATCCCTGCAGCTTGGAAATCTACAAAGTAATAAGCAGAGGTGACTATTTCCTTTCACTAATCTTGTGATACGGTAGCAGCATTTGCTCATTTGAGCATAATGTGGCACTACAGATCTGCACCCCGAAGCAGAGCAGGAGGTTGGCATGCCAGTGTCACCCAGAAAACATCTGAATAACTAAAGAGACACAGCTCATCACTGCATAGATCACCATTTGGAAACAAGTCAGACTTTTCTGCTTAGTCCATGCTATTTTCTAAATGACATTGATGAGTGAATTAAACATCAAAATAATGAAATATCCACTGATAATGCTAAATAATGTTCAAATTCAGCAATATGCTATAGCCAACTGCATCACTTCTGAGTGTGCAGTTCCTGAAAGAAGTATTAATAAATATTGTGGGCTTTTTCTAAAGAAGCTTTTTCCATCATAGTGGTATGACCATGTTTCCAGAGCAATTTATGACCCCAGTCTTTAGGTTATCACTTCCACTTCCATACTGTAATTGCACCTCAGCCTCCAGTGCAGAATTGTACCTGTAAGCCCTCACAGGCTGTTCAATCCATGTGACACGAGCTGGGGGATTGTCAAGACCTGGCAAGGGTTTTACCCTTTCACACACATGGAAGCAAGGGACAGGTTTTTCCTGAGACTGAGAAAGTGTGAGTGGGAGAACCAGCAGCAGCATGAAAGAAGCTGAGACAGCTCCAGAGGCTCAGTCAAAGCAGCCAGAATACTGCATGCAGCAAGTAACATTTAAAAGGCTTTTGAGAAAATAGTTGCAGTTTCAGCTACCACATCAACTGAATAGCCCCCTACACAGCCCTAAAACACATGAAATAAAATACTTTTCTTGCAGCGTGCCAGGAAAAGAACTGAAGCAACTGTCAGAATAAGGGTGCACCTTCCTTAACAATTTATTTTGTAGTGTCAATACTTTTCTGACACAAACCTCCTTCCTGTCTGCTTTTGAAGTGCTTTAGTTTGTGCTTTGCCTGACCCCAGCTGGAGCTTCCCCAGAGAAACCCCTGTGGAAGCTACACACCAGCAAATCTAACAGTCAGGCAAAGACCATGACTGCAATATCCCATACTCCAGTTTGCAAAATCAGACTTTGAAATAAGATTACCAGCCTAGCCCTAGGTGGCACAAAAGATCGCTAGGGATGACAGGTCCTTGAACTGTACTGCTTTGCTCTACAACAGCTCTTGTTGTGTTAAATGGATTGCTATTGCAGATACACCCTGGAGATGCTATAGGAAAATACTTCACAACAATTATTTGATGCTGCAGAAATTACTCCTGAGGGCTACTCTCAGATCTGTATCTCCAACACATTCCTCCAGAATTGTCCTGCTATTCTGATCTCCTGCACTGACATTTCTGTTAAGCCGTTTATTGTTGAACTTATGTTTCTGGGTAAGAGCATTTGACTTTGTCTGTCAAGGTAGAGAGTAAAGATTCACATTCTAGGATTTTACAAAAGCATTTTAACTGTAGATGGGAAAATCTACATTACATATCAACCTGGTTCTTCTACCAAGTGACCCCCAGGAAGCTCTGCATTCTGGAACTGATGTCCAGAGAAACAGATCTTAGAGACAAATGTCTAAATGCAAGAGCTTCTAGAGGTAGTCATGATTTTGCTTCATATTAGGGCAGATGGAGTCATAAAATGCATCTCTTCAATCAGTCTCTTTGATAACCTCGCTTTTTATCTTCAGAATAAAGTTGTTTTTTGGTTGTTTGTTTGTGTGGTTTGTTTTTTTGTTTTGGTTTGGTTTTTTTGGTTGGTTGGTTTTTTGTGGTATTTTATTTTCACTCTTCCCCCATACTCTCTGGTCTAAAACTAAATTAGATTTCCAAAGACAAACTGATTCTTTTATATGGCCTAAACCCCTTAAAATTTCATTTCCCCACCCACAATAAACTCTGCACTCAATACCCGAAGCTTGATTTTCAAAGAAAGGGGAATATATAGCATGTTAAACTTTTAAAGAAACAGCTCCTAAGTTTAGAGCTTCTATAATAATATGCTTATTCTAAAAATAGTCTAAAGACAACAGCCAAATCGCATGTCCTTGTTTTAGCAGAAGTGGATGAGAAAAGAGGAACTAGATCCTTCACAAAAAGAAGGGAGAAAAATCTGATTGAAGAAAACTCTGGGGTTCCTGATTTTTGCTTACTAAGAAAGGGACTTTGGGACACATCCATTCTTCCCTTTCATTGTGCTTCCAGGAAGAGCAGCTCAGTTCTTCTATTCACACTACAGGTCATTCACCATTTCTCTTATCTGAAATTTAATATATTTACACACATTTATTTTTCCAATCAAAATAATCAGGTAGTACTGCTAACTCAGAATTCAGTTACATACCCAAAAAGAAAACATGCCAGTATTTACATATCTATGTTTCTGCAGCACCTGTGACTCTTAATCAGAGACTGGAACCCTTCCTTGCACTGTCTGGTGCAAACACCCAAAACCAGAGCGTGTTCTTGTCCCCCAAGTGTATGCAACCTAAATGTCAGAGGGGAGACAGCAGGTGAGAAATACAGTGGAAAGTATATGTGCACCCCAGAAAGGCTTCCTTAAGCCACAGAAAAGATGTCTGCTAAACATTTTCTGAGCAGCATGTAGCTTCTGGGAACAAAATTAAATCACTCCCTCCCAAGCCACAAGGAGGTGGCTCTTTCCTGCAAAACACCATTGTTCACCTTTCCCGAGGATAACCACCTGGGAACTGTGATAATGGCATGGTTATATAGATACAGGTAGTAATAAACTGCTACAGAAAGGCATTGCTTCAGGGCTAGAAATGCCCACCACCACTTACAAATTGGCAGGTTCTTGCCATCACATCAGGCTCCCCTTCTAATCTCACCCCCCACCATCCTGCTGTTCCCTCCAAGCCCGGTTCCTGTCACAAGGCTAAGCAGGTAGTGGGCAAGGGATGTTTTCATTCAGGATACCTCATTAAGTCAGGGCAGAAATTACAGGAACTTGCATGACAGCATAAAGGAGCATTTTATGGTGTGTTGATTCTTGCATGGGAAAAGGTATTGATCAAGGACTGTGGAACAGGAAATCACGCTTTAAGTGCAATGGATGTAGCATCAAGTGCAATTTTCTTGGAGAAAATATGGAGGATTGTGTATTAAAGCCATTTTCTTATAGCCTTTTCTTGCTGCCTTTTAACTCATCCTCATCAATTGATGTGCCAGGAATATAGTGAACTTCGTTTCTCTGAGCCCTCAAGTGGAGAATTTGCCTTTTTTTCCTTTCAACTCATCTTCCCAAATATTTTGTATGCTTACCTGATGAAAAGGTTGTCAAAGGTGAATTTACAGAGAGCCTGATCAAATCAGCTTTCCAGATACACCTCACATGAAAAATGTCTTATTACAATGTCAGTAACCAATTCCACATAGGAAAGAAAGGCTCCCATTTCAAGCTGAGCCGTGGAAAGCACACCCATGTCACACTAATCCACAGAAAGCAAACAGTCCAGGCAACACACCGCTGAGCCTGAGCTTTTCTTCCTGCTTAAAATGTAGCACCCCAAAACATATGCTTTGAGTGCAGAAGTCACCAGACACCTGTGAGCTGGTCCTCAGAGAGAAATGTATAATTTCCTACTTTGTACAGGCAGGCAGGTTAAGGTACAAAGTATACAGATGAGAAAGTGGAGAACCAAACTCAACCCCTACCTGTAGTTTAGAGTAAGGCAAATAGAATAACACTCCTTAAGATTGCTGCCTCATCATTCATTGTAATAAAATCTCTTTTGAAGGGGAAATTATTCTAGCTTCTTTGAGCTATGACTGAGAATGTATAAGTGGCATCACTGTGCATTTCTTTCACAGCCCTGATTCTCGCAATAATTTATCTTTTTTAAAAGATTTAGTGGTACTGAATAGTGTTGGTAAGACTGTTTATAAATCCCAGAAAAAACTGAAACACAAGCTTACAAACAACAATAAGGGATTAGGCAGTCCCTTGACACTGCACAAAAGCACATATGTTCTTTTTCAGGAATATTTCTTACCTATCTTACCCACTTGCTTACCCTGACCTATCTTCTTTAGAACCTCAGCTTTCTAACAGACATAAATCTTTCTCACAACATAAATTTACAAGCAGTTATCTTGGTATCTATCATGCTTACTTACTCCTTTCTTCCTTTCCTCCCACAGCTGTAATCAAGCACAAAAAGCCTTAAATAGCAACACGTCAAACTTATATCCTTCCAATTCTAATAATGCACTGGAACACAAGGCATAGAACCTGTATAAGTTTGCTCTCTTAAGTGTTTTTCATTTCTAGCGACGAAGTTGTTTTTTAAGGGAAGGGTATGTGCTAGTTTGGAGTTAAGATTACAGTAAGTCTTGTAGGTTATTTCAAAATTTAACACTTGAGACTAGTGAGAAGAGAGTGAGCCAAGGGATGGTGGAAAGCAAAAGGACGAGTAGCTCTTCAGTTCAGCTGTAAGATGTTAAGAGATGAAAAGCTTAATCTTGATTTTAGATTTTTAAAACAAGTGGTTTTATAAATAGGTATCAACTTATTTTGAGAATATTTTGGTTTAGGCTAGAACCTGCCTATATACTGGTTACTACTGGGAAGTCTTTCCTAGCAGCAGAGCAATCTACAGTCTTGTCTTTAGAGACTCCCTATGCTGCCTACTCTCCTCTAAGGTCCTAATACATTGCTGCAAGAAAGAATGTGGTGTGGGTTTCTCACAGTTTCCTATAAGGAGAATGTCAATATTTGTAGTGAGAGTGCACCTGTGATTGTTTAAGAATTGGTATTTATAGTTTAGAAAAGAGTCTCTATGTTTAGAGAATTGAAATGTTTATCACAGCTTATTTCTACTGGTACTTCTTATTAGGTTTGTTCTCTTCTTGCAGTTTCTGTTTGCAAAAGAAGTCTCAGGGGTCTTTGTCAGGAATATTGCTCCCTGTGGAGGGATTGAGGACTGGTTTTCAAGCCTTAGCATCAGCGTTTCTAGTACATGAGGCGAAATGCTTTGCAGAGCCCTTTTACTCTTGCTAGTATCCGGTTGCACCTGGAAGAACCTTGGGAATCTTCACAGTATTTCCTGTATTATTTAGCTTCAAAGGTGTGAGGGCATATGCTGGAAGAGAGAGACTGGATAGTATTCATTTTCACTGGGTTTGAACCCAAGAGTTTCTGCAGCTCATCTTGTGTGTTCAGGTTTGGTAGATGTCCACATAATTCTCCATTTTCGTGACTTCTTCACAACCAAAGCTTCATGTGGGAGAGAAACATAATGAGCCAAGCAACTACAATTTTTGTCACATATGTGCCAAATACATACCCCAGTAGGGATGGATCACTTGGGACCAGGTTATTTGGAGACATAGGAAGGTAGACCAACAAACAGAAATCCAAAGCCTAACACAACTGAAGTGACTCTGTACGGACAGAAGGATAAACTATACTTTCATCTTGCTTAGCAATAAGTCAACATCCTTAGCAAACACTCTTTAGGGACAGGACTTTTCTGTGGTCTGTGGAGGATTGGCCTGAAGGAGTATAAAATACTGTACCTGCCTCCCACACATGGTGTAAGGCTTAATAAATAGTTGTAAGATGATTGAAGATTCCGGCAGGAAAGGGGCTATTACAAATGTGGAGTGCTATTATCAATCCAACATGCTAAAAGTATTAATTTCATTGACTCTGACAAAGTGTCTTGTTAATGAGCTTTTTCACAAACGTCTAAATGAACTCCATGGAAAATGATTTATAGTCATGTGTCCAAAGAAACAAACTGTCCCTCAAGGAACAAGGTTCTTAAGTTCTGCTGTTACTTTAATTCTTTTTTCCTTCCATCAAAGCAACTTAAAAAACAGCAGTTTCACTGATGTTAATAGAAATATGATGAGTAAAACTAACTAGGGACAAAGTTTCTTAATGCTACATCCTAGTGCACTCCTGTAGTTTTCTGTGTCCTGTAGTTTGCCATGTTTAATGTCCTGCTCAAGCCTATTGTAATAACTGTGGCTGTTGGCCAGTTTCAAAATACTGCAAAGGTATTATTTATATCATCGAAAGCCTTTTATAAAACACAAGGCAAATCCTACCGACAACCTCCATTATTTCCTTGTGTCTGCAAGGCAAATATCTCATTTTAAATCAATGGACATTATATTTTATTAAAAAATAGTTTTGCAGATCATTCGTTGTGTGGTTGTTGAATTCACTGTCCAAGAGAGACCAGAGAAACAGTTCATTTTGGCAAGTGCCGTTCATCTTTTATGTTTCAGCCCCCCCATTATGTTGTTTGACTCTCTATTTACTACAGTAGCAATGGTCACGGTAGCTGAACAGGAGGCTAAGGAAGTCATTCCTCTTGTGGTAAAACACTGCTTTCCAGAGTCTCTGGGAATCTGCAAACCCCATGAACAAAATGTTTTTATGTTTTCAAATAGGTTTCTGTGCCCTGGCTTATTTTTCATTAAGTATTTTGGATGCTACACATGCTTTGACTTCCTCAAGGTTGTTGTCTGTCTACTATAACCAAAGGTAGTAGTGGAGTAGTGTGGATACCTTGACAATTGAACTGAAACATGACTTGGAAAATATGAAGAGCATGTTCTGAGATCTGGAATAAGAATGCAAGGAATAAAACAATATATTTTCATGCTACAATAACTTTGCCACAAATAGGGAGTTGTTACTAAGCCTTTGAACGGCTTGTTAGTGCATGGTCCACTGAAATTAAAGAATAACTTCTAAACGTGCATAATTCTACATATTTTGTTCAAAAATTAAACCACTGTCAGTTGAGAAAAGAAGTGTTTTGTTAATTGTGTGGTAGATTATTACTTATGTTTCACACCGGGGAAGAATTAGGTGTTAATGACTTCCTAGGGTTAGAGCTATTTTAGAAAAGATGGTGGGAGTAATGCAAGAGGAGTGATATGTAAAAATTGAAAACTTACTGCTTTGTGTTATGGTATGGTCATGAAATATGATGTGAGCAGTTTAACTCCTTTATGTGGGTTAATGCATTTGCTTGCACTTCTCAGCTGTGACAACGTCAGCCAGAGACTTTGACCTTCAGAACTGGAAAAGACTGGCACTAAAACGCATAGCTAACCACCCACGAACAGAAGAGAATTGACTCCTTAATACAGCATATTTGTTTTCAGTGTTTCTGCTTTCAGTGGGAGAGTGTCATTTCTGTTCTTTTCCCGCTCACTGGAAAATCTTCGTTTTAGATATTTTGCAACAGGAGGGCTGGTGAGTCTGAGCTGCCTTGCCTGGACTTCAACATAGTACCTCTGTTTGGCAAGACAAAAAGTCAGGAAATCTGTTTAACAAGTTTCTTTTGTTTTGGAAAGAGGTGTTTCTTCTCTTTTGCCCAGGAACATCTTTAAGACTTCTAAAAAGAGTGTGGATAAAGTAGCCACTTGAAGTGGTTTCCATCTTGCAAGTGAAAGATGGCATGTTCCTGTAGCTGTCACTTGGTAAGAGAACAAAGTGTCAGGGCTGTTCTTTTCCACATGCTGGATTACTGAGGACCTTGCAGACAAATGGAGTGTAGTCCAGAGGGCAATAGCAGTAAATGATAAAGGACTTGGAAAATGGAAATTGCAAGGGTGATAAAGAGGATGGAACATCTAGCACTTAGGGGATATAACCGTCTATACATACATAAAGGGATATTACAGAGAAGAGAGACCAATTATTCTCTCGAGTCATCAAGGACAGAACAAGGCTAATAGATGTAGGATGTTGCTGAGAAAATGTCAGTTATACATTAGGAAATACTTTGAGTAGAAGAACAATCAGGACAATGTATGGTGCTCTCAAGTGGAGTTGGGTTGGATTTCCATCACTGAACATGTTCAAGTGTAAGGCTAGACATCAGGCTGGTGTAATGGATCTTGCTGTACCCTAAAGTCTACCAGAAGTAAAAGGCCTTGATCCTGCAAACCTTTATGTAGGAGGGTAATCCTCATAAAGCCTGAAGTTTTTGCTTGATTAAGAGTTGCCTGTATGGTGCCATATACCTCAATGGATCTTTAATGGTTGGTGGGATGTCCCAGCCCCCTTCCAAGAAGCAAATTCAAAGATAGCAATTGTTTACACAAATTGCAAAGCATATGAATTGAGGTTTTACCCTATCAAAATCCAAAACTATTTGTCTCTTGTTCATGAAAAAACTGATTCAAAAAAATATCTCCCGTTTCCTATATAAATGTTAAGAACTGGTTTGCGTGTTTAAATCCCACAGAAATCTGACTTAAAAATATATTCAAATGGAACATCTTTGGTTGTCTGAATCTGATTCTTTACTGTGAGCTTTTTTAATCTAGATCTGTGGTTTTTAGCCAACCTCCAAAAATACATATTACGCATCTTTTCCACAATGATCATTATGGGAAGAATTTCAATAAGTGGGCAGAATTGACTATTGCCATTGTAGAATCCAAGCCACTGGTTTGTTGGCTGCATCAGTATTTCAGCAGAATTTTTGTCAAGGACAGTCTTTCTGCTTTTATTAGTAATTGCTCAAGCTCAACAGAAACTCAAAAAAATGCTAATGAGTTTAATGAATCAAAACTTTCATTGCCTGCCTACAGCTACTCTTGTCATACTCCAGGGAAATTAAGGTGCTGGCAGTGTTTAATGAACAGGGTAAAATCACAACCCTCTCAAGAAACTAGACTTACAGCTGGAAATGGATTGAATGCAGCAACAGCTTTCCTTGCTTAAGAGAGAGAGTAGTGGAGAGCCACCATGTTGAAAAGGCACCATACAAAAGGCCAAAAAGGATCATCCTCTGTGTATTATACATTTCTATGAAATTCATAGGGTTGTTGATCATAACTCTAACACAATTTCAGCAAATCTGGAAATTTTCCATTCTCCCAAATGTCATTGTGGGATCTACCCTCTGGACTGGTTATGATTTTTCATAGTAGATAGGAAAGTTCTGGATGCCTTTGAGCATCCTTGAGCTCGAGGATAACAACCTCCTTATTTTGATTTCAGATGTTTCTTTCTGGAAATCATATAGCTTCCTACAGTGGGACCAACAGTTGGCCTTCAGGCTTTATTTACATTGCTATTTGCATCTCATTCTTTTTGTACTTGGATCCAGGGTGTACTGCTAACCTTAAATTAACTACCTATGATAGTGTTTACTACAACAGCAAGGAAATTACGCTTGTGTGTTCTTTATGTTGTAGCAGAGGGCAACTCTAAGAACCAGTTTTACTAAATCTTTTTTTCTTTGAGTTCTAAGTAGGTTCTTTGGTCTTCTGATCTAAAGAGAGTAGCAGAGAATGTATCCTGTGATAATGATGAAAGGACTAATGAGATACCAGGGAAATCTTTTGGCAGTGTTATAAATAGATGAAAATGTGCAAGTGTTAAGATCCAAAGTCAGATCTTTTTTCACATAAAGGTAGGTTGCCACTTCTAGGATTTTTGCACGGGTTTCTAACTGTGGAATTAGAATTGGTATTGTGAGTTTCTCAAGGAAGTGTGCTACGTGCTGAATTTCAATTCCTAAAGTCATTCTCTAGAGCTTCAAATAACACTGTCTATGTTTTGACAAGGTGTATAAACATGAGTTTGTCTTTTCTCAGCAAGTGCCCTCTTTGTAACTTGAAGAAGTTAAAGAATTTGCTATTTCATTTGCCAGTCCCTGACCTTTGTAACCCAGTAGGAGCACAGATTTTCTCTTTTCAACAGGAATGCAACAACACTTAAAATAAGAGCCTGAAACATGCTCACCTTCCTACCGTGTGACAGTATGTTAAAGTCTGATTTTTTCATTTCATTTAACATTCAGATGCAGTATTTTCTTGTATTCAGCTAAGACTTCTCAGCTTTATGCAGAGTACAGGCACAAAAATCTACCCACAAAATCTACCACCCAAGTATTGCAGAGGGACTATATTTGTATTTAGGAGACAAATCAGGTGCATTATTCTAGAATGGCCATAAAGCTGTCACAGCAATACCAACAATAAATGCAAATAATTACTTCTCCTGTAAATCACCTCACTGCTGCTCCTTAGGAAGTCCTCGAGCCAAAATTCCATTCCACATGTAGGAACATAGCACATCCACAGACTTGTGGATGCTACCACCTCTAGGTATTTTTTTTGCATAAATATTTATACTTCCTAGGACTAAACAGAAATGAAATTTTCTCATGGGTGGCTCAGATGTGTCCTGCTTTCTGTCTGGGTAAAAAAGTTTTAAAGTCAAAAAATTAACAGTCCCTATAAGTAATACATTCTTTTTTATCATATATTTTTAAAAATAATTGTAGAATGAAGGCATAGCTTGTTGTCATCCTTGTGTCTTAGGAGGTGACTGGGATTTGGAATAATGTTATGAGGAGACATGGAAGAAGGAACTGGTATCATATTCAAGAGTTCCGCTAAGATGTAGCATTCAAGAAATATTTTTTTCTTTCTGACACAGCATCTACTGCCCTTACTAAGATTTTTTTAGAAAATATAATAAAAACTTAAATGTCAAAAATAGTGCTAAGATGGAGTTAAAGCTGTCCCAAGAAAGACAAAAAACCCCAAAAATCCCAAACTCCAAAATAATCAATCAAAAAACCCCATGTAGATTTGTGGGTATAAGTCACCAGGAAGCAAACAATGTTTTCAATGCTATTCCCAATGAAAACCAAAGCAAAATCGTTTCCCAAAAGCTTTATATCCAGTCACCTTGGCTGAAGATTTAAGCTTCGGGGCACTGATGAAAACCAGAATATTAGTCCAAAGACTTCTTACTAGTAAGTAAAACGCTAAAGGGGAGAAATATTCATTTGCTGATTCCATAAAATGTTTCTAATTAACTTTCGTGGAGGACTAGATCCTTGCCTGTGGGTTAAGCATTTCTTTCTGATTCGTTTGCACATTACATGTAGGATTTAGAGATAAGAACTGGCTGACTTTTCTTGCCTCTCAGCTCAGGTCTTGGATAGGGCAATTACCAAGAGCAACTTCTGAGCCTCTTTTGGAAATGCATCCAAAAAATATATACAGAGGTAAAACTTTTTCTGGACTTACCAAAACTTCCCCACTGTGATCGGAGTATCCCTTGAAAACCTAGCCCACTAAAATGTTAGAAATGTGAATGCTTTGAAATCCCAGCTTCTTGGCCTGATCTTTAAAGAGAGCTGTGCATTATTTAACCAGAAAACAGATACTGTGAGAGGAAGTCTGATTTTAAAAGATAGCACCTATGGTATGAAAGGAATGTGTTCATAAAAAAAAAAGAGGAGCAAAAAGCTTCTCCCTTCACCAAGCATTCTCACATAGGAAGAAAGCTGTCAATGACCTTTCTGAAAGTCCAATGTCTCTTCAGCCACTAAATGTGTTCTACATGGAGAGGAACAGAAAATACTTGACCAATGCTTGATACAAGCCTGACAAATTACAGGAATATTCTCCCTGTACAAAGAGACACTGTAATCTTATTCTTTTTCTGGCAGTTATTAATGAGTATGTATACATACACGGATAAAGTATTGATGAGATGCTAATCTCAAAAGAGATAAGAATTTGCAGGGTGGATTCATTTATAAGTCTATCAGCAGTACACATTTGTTATTGATATTTATCTAATAAACTGTGTACGGATGACATATCGATAACTCACTCCCAATAAGGTTTTTGCAATGGTGGTATAATGCTTTAACTCATTCCCATTGTACCTTTCAGAATTTACAGCTGAGTGGATCTAACATGGGAAGCTTTCAGTATTCAGCCTAAGTAATAAATAGAAGCTGGCTCTTTCTTTGGTATAAATACAACAGTACAGACTTTGTAGCATTCTCCACAGACAGCATGTTCACAAATCAGTGTGTGCCAAGTATATCCAAATCTTATTCTGCTTTATCTCGTGCTGTACAGTGTAAATAAAGCACTTAGCAAACATGCCTCTCGTAGAAGACAAAGCACAAACAGAGTTAATGATCTGATCAAAGTCTGAGCTACTCGTGTACGATCAGATGTCAGGTCTTAAAACAGCAGGATCCAGAGGAGACACTTTCTACCCCTTCAGAAATACCTCCCTGACTTCCACAGAGAACTGCAGCATGTGCTACGTAATGTGTTGTATCATCCACTGACTCTATAGGTGCCCTTCTTGGTTAAAATCTCATCATGGGATCCACTTGCTGAGAGTTGATTCTGTCTGATTGTGTACTCCTGCATAGCTCGTCCAAAGGCATCCAATTCATGACTCGCTTGTGCATTTACTTTTGTCACAAGCTCTATTTCATAATGCTGAATTCTAGATCAGAAAAGTCATATTTTGTTTACAAGACATAGGAAAATCTTAATTTTTTTTCACCTTAGACTTTTCCTATTTTGTTTGTGCAATCTATGTTTTGTTGTTCGTTAAAGGCCTATTTCAGAACTGGCTACCTGTGACCAAAATCTAAGCACCAATTTTCCTGCTCACACAGTTGGGAGTAAGGATTGTTCCAAGTGTAAAAGAATCAATCACTCCTCATTTAATAAAAAAAAAAACTAACACATTAACTCTGAATGAACCTATATATGCTCCCATAAACTTTAATAGATAGCATGTCATGCCTTGAAGGTGGGCTTAGGACAACCTCTAAACTTCAGTGGAAGACCATAGGAAGATTCATCCTGGTACTATGGAACTTTGATCACATTCCTGGTTTTCAGATGTGACAAATATGAATTTGTTCTTCCACAGAGACCTCAAAATGATTCCTGGAGTACCAGCAGTTACTTTGAAAAGGTACACATAGTCTTTATTAGAAAATGTCTTCGGAAAAAAAAAAAAAAAAGGCATTTTCACAGCACAGACCACAGGAGTGTTTTTAATCTTACCAACTAACAGAAAGACAACGACTTCCTTTCTCATACTACTTACCTTGTAGGAGGGAGAAAAGAGAGAAGGGTGAGTGCTTGGATGATCTTATTATACTTCTAAAAGGGTTTAGTATATCACTTCCATCTCTGATCAAGGGGAATTATTAGGATTTCTTATCAGTGGATGCACAGTTCTAAACCAGTACTCACAAGCATGTGAACACAGAATAAAATTCACCTTCAAAGCCCTAAAGGAGATGCAAGAGAAGGTACATTTACATTTTAAATTTTCATTCTAAATCCAACGCAGGATCCCTGAAGGAGTGAGGGCTATTTAAAAATTCATGTGAAGTTTTGGATCTGGAATCCTAGCATATTTCCTATTGAGGAACTGCGTACATCTCAAAATGCCATCATCACTTACCACTTTTATTATGCAGATCATTCTCTTGAAATATGGTAGTAGATGATTTCTGCCTCATGGGATGTGCAGGGTTTAGACCATATTGAATGATGATGGTTTTTGCAGAACCTTGCACTGCTACTCTTCTTACAGCATTGATTTAGGGGATGAAGGCAGGGCCCCCCTTTTTTTTTTTCTCTTAAAGATGACAATCAACACTTCCAGAGAACTTAAATTAATAGACAAATAAAAAAAAAGTTCAGATGAGTCTGCAGCACAGTTATACACCAAAGTTCTACCAATGCATTATGCATCTCTCTAGTCTTTTGTATCTTCCTTACATACCTTCCCCCATACCCCTAAACAGAAACAGTTCCTTACATCATGCTATTGGCATCAATAGGAGCAGGACTAATATTTGTGAAACTGTTACATTAATTTCTGTATAAAGGCCATTTTGCTTTGTGGAAAAGGTCACCACACATAGAGTGCTCTGAATCCTGGCTTCTATACTGCATACCATTAATTTGTAGATCATATCCAAAATGAGCTTGAACCTACAATAGCAGTAGCACTTTATGTGTCAGATACTTTATTTTTTGAAACAATTGATTTGATACTAAGTTTGTGCTGTGATAACAAAGCTTTTTCAGCAGTTAAGTTACAGACAGGCTTAATTATTAAATGTTAGCCTGTCTGTAATGATTTGGACCTTAAAGACAAATTATTGGCTTAATCAGATGGTGGTTCTGCAAAGAAAGCTTTTCAGCTAGAGCCCTTAAAGCCTGGATAGGTATGTAGAACATGGAATGAGAGTGAGCACTTTGAACTTTACTCATAGAGTGCTGTTCTTATTATTACTTGAAAGAACCATCAGTTGATCCATTGCTGTACCCTGTCCACATCTCCATTCCCAGAGCAGGAATAATTGGGTATATTTGCAGAGATATTTGTCTACCTGTGTGAAAAATCTTCCAGAGAGGCACTCCACAGTCCTTCTGCGTGACCCATCCCTGAACTACAGCAGTAGTTTAGCCAAGTTATTTGTAATGTTTAAGCTGAACGTCTCTGGCTGCATCAACTGATATTAAAAATTCCTATAACTCTTCATCTTCTGTTTCATATAGCAAAACTGAAGCATATTACCATGTCTCAAACCAGGTGCAGAGTATGTTGAAAGATATTTAAGTAGTTACGTGATTGTTGATTATATAAGAAGAACATTTAGAAGCAGCATCCCGCACTAAAGCCCCGACTTTGGATTCCTCAGATGTACTGTTGATTCCTGTGTAGCCATGAGCAAGGCCCTTCACCTTTAAGGTGTCTGATTTCTTATCCAAAAGGCACAAAGCTTTTACTGTAGCAGCCGCTCTGTTTGGTGAGGGAAGATCACAAAATATTCAGACAGATAGTAGTTCATCCTTCTTTAAATCTCAGCACATCAGTTGCTGTAGCTCTCCACTGCTAAGGACTCAGCAGCTGTCCTTGAATCTTTTTCCACTTTCCCTTCCTACACCTTTTTTACTGATGTTTACATTATAACACAAGGGTATTGAAACTTACAGTCAGTTCAAGGTGAAATCCCTGTCTGCTCCATCAGCAATTACTTTGTTTTCAGAAGTTCTACATTAGTTTCAAATGTTATTTGAGGTTCAGTGTCTTTCGGATTAAATTGACATTTAAAAAAAGGAGAAATACTGATTCTCTCCTAACCTTTGGAAATAACACTGGGTTCAGACAGTACTGTCTGCTGTCCTGCTACTCGTTTCTTATAATTTTCTACAGTGCCCAGGCTATTATTTTCTTTAACCTCTGATATGTGTTGTTGAGCTGGTCTGGGTGCCAAACACCAGAAGCACTTTGGTAAAAGAGCAGTAGTGACCCTCAATACATTTGATCTCATTTCTTAACATTTCTGTCATCATTATTTGACTGCATGAAAATGGCAAAAACCCTCACTAAACCCTAAGCCCCTGTGAACCTGAAGCCCTTCAAAGAGAAATATCCTGTACACTACTGGCAGAGAGCCTGCAAAGGACATTTATCCCAGGATCCTGCATAAATGCCAACCAGTTAATTGAATGTTCCCTGCCTGGCTTCCCTGCAGTTTGATATTTTTTTTCCCCTCAAGTTTTGGTGGGTGAAGTTTTACCTCTCTTTCCACTGTTCTTTCTTTTTAGTCTGATTTGATTCATTCAGTTTCTGACCAGAGAAAAACCTTTTGCCAGTTCAGACAATTCACTAATCAGATTTTAGGTTGCTCCACAAGTCTCGTTCTTCAGTGAAGAGCAGCTTGACCCTCAATCCAGACAAGATGAATGTTTGAGGGGAAATGTTTCTCTTTGCACTGAGGGTGTACACTCTGTGTGAAGAGGGATAAAAGCCTTCAAAACATGTCAATTCCCCAAATTACAAGTCCCCTAAATACCATTGTTTCCCCACTACCTGAAAACGTCTTCCCACCCTTATCATTAGACATAAAGATCTGAATTAGATTTCCTTCATAGTGTTTATCTTTCACTGGACAGAATAATGAAGTGAACCACTCTATCTGAAAATGCCTGTGAAGACAAAAACCAGTTAAGTTGAGAAGTAGGTTCCTGATATTATTACAACCTCTTTTCACAGGACCAGAATCACAGCAAGTTACCAAGTGCTGTCTGCAGTCTCTTTCTCCAATTTTTGATGTCTAATACTGAGTGATCAGCCTTCAGTGGGTTTTTCCTTTTTTTGTTTTATTGAACCACTAAAATCACTACTGTTCTGAGGGACAAGACAGTTCTAAAGTCCAAGGATTAATCTCACTAGGGATGTGGGTAAACCTTTTGTGCAATTCAAAGGCCTCTTACTACCAGTCTTCTGCTTACTAAATTTAATTTCTTTTGCCAAAAGTACCCTGCCTCAGTTCAAGTATTGACCTTGTAAAAGGAGAGGGGCTGAAGTACCTTTAAAATCCATTAGGATTCTACAATTGTCCTATGATCTCATTATAGGTCTCCACAATAATAGCAGGGACAGGCTTCATTTAAAACCACTGATATGGGCCTGCAGGTACCTTGGAACAGAGAGTCCAAAGGCACTAAGAACTGGGATGTGTCAGATGCCATTTTCTGTTGGGGTACAGTGTCAGCAATGCTGTTGGCCAAATGCCTGAGCTCACAATACATTTTCCATCAAGCTGCTACTGCAAATGGTGACTTTGATGTGCTCTGGCAACTTCTTCTGGACATATCTAATTTTTCTAATAACTGCATTTTGACCAAGTATTAATGACTTTAATTTCCTGCTGGTGTTAAACCAACACAGTAGGCTAAAAAACGTCCCTCACTTATCTCTCCATAATCTTGTCACCTAGAAGGCTTTTTGAAATGCAGATACAGGCCAGTTCGTACATTCCCTTTGGCTCAGCTCACTGAAATCAGGAAATAAGCTCAGGCTACTCTGTGGCTGAGGATGAAAATCTCATGTTTTTCTTTTCTTTGGGGTACAATTTATTATCTTGCTGCTGTGCAGCAAGTGACAACTTGATATAGTAAGTTTAGTTTACATTTTGTTTTGATTTTGTATCGTAATTAGTTTGCTTAATTTTTCACTTCCCTTGGAATAAAACGCACAAATATGAAGGAGACTTTCCCATGTAAGTGTATGTCTTAGAGTGGTTGCCTTGTAGTCATAGCTGATTGCTGGAAGTGTTGAACCTGAGCTCATGGTCCCCATGGGCAGTGTAAAATATAGAAGATGGGTCAGTATAGAAAGCAGTTTTCATTGTTTTGCTGTATCTGATTGAACATATTTGAAAGCTGGGAGCCACACCTGAGTTTGTTCCTAATGTTTACAAGTTTACAATTACAAAATAAGTAACACTTTCTAGCTGTAACTTTACCTGTATGAGTTCATTTAGATAACACACCTTTGTAGTAGTAAAAGCAACAGCAACAAATACAACACTGTAACTGGAGGTAAGTCTATTTTATTACTTATTTGGTTTTTAAGATCTTGAGTTACCCTAGGAAACTTTACCAGGCTAAATATTTACTTTCACAGACTCTTTTCTAATGAGCTATTTTCATTCTTTCTGACATTTTCTATGGAAATTATTAAATTAATTAATCAGAGTTTTAACACTGTTTTTCAACACACTCACATTACTAATAGGGGCATAGATACATTTAGTTAATGTCCTATTATTTTTTAAGAAATGATTGATCTGTAAGCAGAGAATAACTTAATTCACCAAGTAGCTCTTCCTAAGAAAGGTTGGGGAGTTTCAAGGAAGAACAGATTCAAATTGAGACACCCCAGTATGGAATATAATGGGACCAAAAGACTAGCAGGGTATGAGCAAGAGAAAAACTGGTCAAGTGGAGACAAGAAGCTTACACCATTTAGTATCAATTACTGCACTTCACACTGACTTTTACCCAATTATTTTTATCTTCAGCTTAGCTTGCATGGATACTCATAGAATGGCACATGGCCTGGATCAGAGAGAATTTTAAGGGTCACTATCCAGCACAGCATGTTCATTCCTGTCTTTGAAATGGCCGACAAGCTGGAGAACATTAAGACATCTGTAATGCTGTAGACTAACTCATAGCAGGACCTGCTAATTAACTTTGGATATTAGCTCAGGAGCATGAAGGCCCCAAGACTCCAAGTTTTGCTTTGCAACAGGCAAGCAAATCATGGGACCTTACAGCAATTGCATATTGCTGGATCCCAGGTCTCCTCAATATTACTTTACACATGTATTTTTGAAGCACAGCCTGAGGGAAAAATTTTTCCATATGCTCACATTATCCACATACTCAATAAATCCATCTCAGTTCAAGCTCCTCTTCATGGCCTGTGGCATTGCTGGGACAGAAAGCTGAGTGTGCCTTCTTCAGCCTCCCATCACCACAGCCCTCTGCAAGACTCACATCTCCATGCCCCAATAAAACGCATCTATGGCAAGGCAAGCTGTGCATCCTCTCCTTCCTATGCTGAGCTTACAGAAAAGCACACCTTTCTTTCCACCAGTGATCCAGTGCTCCCAGGGCTGGTTTTAAATTGCTGGTAATCAAACCCTAGCTACAGTAGACCAGTTTCTCACATTGCAGGTGCTTGGTGGGCCTGTTGACTGCCCCAGTGTGAGTCTTCTGTAAGAGCATGACAGAGAACTCAGCTCCCCACAGGTGTCTCCAGCTCCTGGTCATTCTCTGTCCATGACATCACTGCCACAATGTGATTTACACTGTTACAGGAAGCATTATCCTATATCAACAATGCAGCCCTTTGTGTCCATTTATCTTTTCAAATAAGGTTCTGGGATATCAATAGAGTGACGCCTCTCTATTTCTTCAGGTCCTGATGAATCTTTGAATCCATCACAGGTTTTTCATAAAGCTTTTTGGGATATGCCCCTCGAAGTAGAAGACACTACGACTTGTGGAAAGCAGCAACCAGCTGACACTGATTAAGCTTCATTGTACTGAGGTTTGTTTGTTGGTTTGGATTTTTTTTTTTTTTTTCATATGTCTGTGTCTAAACCACACAAAATATTGGAGGGGGAATTTTTCTCAAAAAGTATAGGTTCAGCCCACAGCACTAAAGATTTGTGACCTCGGACATGAGGCCTGGATGAGGCTTTGTTGTGATATAGATAGCTACTCTTTCTACTGCAAAGTGGAGCCAAGAAAAAAACAAACAACCAGACAGCTAATGTTGAACAGGATAGCTGGTAACAAAATGCGTCATTCTATTTCCCTAAGGGACCTTGTTTGACTTAAATGGAGCATCCTCTGCCTTAAAACTGAAGTACACTTCAGTAGGAGTTTGAAAATCAAACTTTCTAAACACTGTCAGTAAGTTGGTTAATATGTTAATTGGGCCCTGAATATAATCCCAAGAGGAAAAGTAGTTTTTGATTATTTTAGTAGGCTGCTATTCTGCTCCATCTCCAAACACAGAAGACATTTACACAGAAATTGATAGTATAGGATATTCTTAGTCTCATATTGTTCCCATAGTAATAATGACATCCTCTTTCATTAGGATCTGTCTAGCATTGCTTATGAGCTAATAATTTCCTAGCAATAATTCAAAGCGTATCCTTCATTATCCAGAGGTGTTCCGACAATAATAAACTACTCATTTTTTAAAGCAATCCAAGTCAGGATTGCTATCAGCATTTTAAGGAAGATATCCATCTACTGCTGCTAAGTAAAGCAGTCATGTGGAAGGAAACTAGCCAAGTAAATTAAGATGTCCATGCCTTTGGAATTTTCTAGGAGGATGATGAGAAACAGTAATTACAGTGGCAATATTATATTGTGCAAGAGATAGGAAAACGAGGGAAGTGTTAAAGGTGGTGTTTATTTTTTGATCCTGTCATAAAAGTAATTGACTTTAATTATCATAATAAATGTTCTAGCTGCTTCAGATAATTACATTCAGTGCCTTCCATATAGTCTAAATTTATGAGGGTGTTTGGGTCAGCACATCAGCACAGCTTACAGATATACATGAAGAGGGGATTCTGTTGAGAGTGCTCTCTTAGAGCTGTTGCCTTCTGAAAATATTCTCCCTTTTCAAGTAGAACATTCCTTGAACTCATTGCAATTGCACCACAGGAAACAAAGATGTTTCTGCTCTCTGTATATCCTGTGTAGGACTATGTGTGCTGCAGATGTAACTTAACTAGGATCAGAGTACTCAATGGATGAGAACACAGTGTATTTCTTTGTTGCTCAAAAAGTTGTGTTGAATCACAGCAAAGTTTTTCTTTGGCCTGCTTTATGTGCAGGTGGCCAGATGAAAAGGATCCAAAGAGCACAGGAATGATCAGGACATGCCATTCCTAAGACTTGAAACCCAAGTTTTAATAAATGTTGCTTTAATATCATTCTACTTGCTGGCACGAATATAAGTTGAAGAGTTTTCACGGTTCTTTTAAAGATGTATACAGCTGCATAAAACCAAAAGAGATCTGCACCCTCAGCTTCACTGACTTCCATTTCCCCTACTAGTCTTTCTTGTACGGTACAGAGAGAGACACCCCTGTGGACCCCACCTGGAAAACTCCACTTGCACCCAGCCCCTGGAACATGAGGTGGCAGAACCTCCCTGCTCTGCTCCCCTCCTGCCCTTCCAGTGCCCCACACAGGGCCACTGCACAGCTCAGTAGCTGTGGTCATACAAGCATGGTTTGATGTAATCACAGTCGATTCCTAAGCTGTTTTACAGGCTGAGCCCAAAAGCTTCTCCTTCTGGGCAGCACTGAGGCAGCTCTGTTTGCCAAATGTGTCCTCTCCCTGCCTACTCACCTCTACTTGTAGAATCGTAGAATCATAGAATATCATGAGTTGGAAGGGACCCACAAAGATCATTGAAGTCCGGATCCTGGCCCTGCACAGGACCATCCCCAAGAGACACACCATGTGCCTGAGAGCATTGTCCAAACACTTCTTGAACTCTGACAGGCTTGGTGCTCCCTGGGGAGCCTGTTCCAGTGCCCAACCACCCTCTGGGTGAAGAACCTTTTTCTAATACCCAACCGAAACCTCCCCTGAGAGGGATGTGTCCCCTGACAACTTCAGGTCATTCCCTCCTGTCCTGTTGCTGGTCACCACAGAGAAGAGATCAGTGTCTGCCTCTCATGCTCACTTCACAAGGAAGTTGTAACTGCAATGAGTTCTCCCCTCAGTCTCCTCTTCTCCAGGCTGAACAGACCAAGTGACCTCAGCTACGCCCCACATGGCTTCCCCTCAAGGACTTTCACCATGTTTGTTGCCCACCTTTGGGTGCTCTCTAATGTTTTGATGTTTTTCTTATATTGTGTCCCTCAAAACTGCCCCCAGCACTCTAGGTGAGCCCACCCCAGGGCAGAGCAGAGAGGGACAATCCCCACCCTTGCCTGGCTGGAGATGCAGCACCTGATGAACATAGAATTTCATAAAATTGTTAAAACCAGAGCAATATTATAGTGGGGTGTAAATGCCTTGTTTTTTAATAAAAATGTTCTTCATTTATGTATAATAAACTCCAGTAACTACGTTGGTTTCTCCATCCAGTCTTCAATGTGTCAATCAAAGAGGATATTTGGAAGTGGAGATTTAAGTGCTCTGCCTCACAAAGAATGTAGAAGTTGGGTGCTCTCTATTTGCTATGCTGTCTCGTGACACATGTAAGGTGTCACATATTGCAATAATGGCAATTGATCTACTACCAAAAAAACCAAACTAGCTAAGAATGAATAGAAGATTTATATATTACTTAAAACAGTATAGAAGTGTCTATAGCTCCCAGGATGTTAGATTACCATCTAATCTGAAAGGTATGGCTGGATTTATTGAAGTGTTGAACAATTTCATGAAATCATTGTGCTTTCTCAGTACCTTAGATCAAATAACCTGATATCAACCTTCAGGATGTTACATCGGCATTAGCAGTGAGGAAAGAGTTTTTCCTGTGATGGAGATTGCTGCCTATTGCCCTGACACATCCTACATAATGTGGTAGGATAATCTGATTGGACTTTGTCAAGTGGTTCAAATTCAGCAATTTAATATCTACTTGAAAAAAGTTATAAAGTAGTACAAGCCACTGAAAGTAAAACCAATTACGTGTTTATGATTTACATTTTCTCCTGAGATCCATGCAATAATGCACAATTTAAAATAACACATGTATTTAATCTCTGGATTTAGGATGCAGAAACTGTGCTTTTCTGAAACACCATCCATCATCTTTTATTTCTTTTAAGAATTGAATATTCAACATGATCCATTTCAAGGCAACCAAGACTCTTCATTAATTTGTGCAGAATTTAGAACCATTTCAGTCCATGTTAGTATATTTCTCATTTGTATTTTCATTGTTTTTAAAATAAAAATTTTAATTAATTTGAAATTTATCTTTGTTTAAAAATCACCATGCATTTTTGAAAACATCGTCATTCCCTAATCAAACTAGAATGTGCCCAGTAGAGTTTATTAGACAAATAATGAACATGGTTGTTAAAAACCCCAAGGTTTTTATCTTAGTTTTAAATTAGCACAAAATTGATTCATCTAGGTGAAGTAAGACAGTAAAAAGACTACTAAGTGATCAGAAAACTCTATATTAAATTTTAACTATTTTTATTTGGGAACAGTTCACATGATATTATCACCACTGTGGTAGGAAATGGAGATACATTTTCTAAACATGGAGTTTTCCTATACATGCTCCAGCTCTTTAGCTTAAATGCCAGCCACCCAGTTGTGTGTTGAATTTTGGAGATGCTCAATTTCAAATTAAAGCTGTTGGATGACTTTGTTTTGGGAAAGATAGACATCATTGAAAACAGATCCGGGAAAACGATTTCCAGGGAAAAAGGTTTAGGGAGCTTCTGTTTAACATCCAGTCTGAAACAAGCTGAGAGAAGAATAAGCGTATCCTATAATTTATCCTTTCATCTACATAGTCTCTGGTGATCTTCCATTTTAACTCACTTGTACTTCACAAAGGACTTGGACTTGAAGGTCCTTGTGGGTCCCTTCCAACTCAGCATATTCTGTGATTCTGTAAAACAGACTATAAAGCTATAAACACAACTCGATTTTTGCTAAATTTGTGCTGTAGTCTGTAACATGACCAAATCAGAGCTGATGAGACGTGGTAGGATTTTTTCTGAAAGGTGAGACATAGAGAAACAAATTAGATTGGAGCCAAAACTTTATGCACCATCTGCATTCATCAGGCAGCTGAAGAAGAGAACTGAGATGGAAATTCGCTTTTCAAAGAGTGGAGGAGATTCTTCCCTCATTGTATATGTGGGCAGATATTACCCTATGTAAGCATTTTTAGTAAAATTGTGTGATCCCTTTGGAGAATTAATACGTCAGTCACAGTATATCTCTCTGAGATAGCAGGAACAAGTTTGATCATATGTCAAATCAGATTCCCATTCCTTCTTCATTACCAGGTAGGAATAGCAGCCTTTAACCCCTGCATGCTCACAGGTGTTTCCCTCATTTAGAACTTATAGAGAACTGTGTGCCTCTTCAGAAAAATTCACCTCCATTATTAATAACAGCTCTTGGTTTGAAATTTGACTTAAAGCACCATTCCTCAAGAGGCTCAAGCTTCATATTCTTTCCATGGTCTGAATTACATTACCACCTGATAATACACCGAAGTGGGAAGAACTTAACAAGGGAGCCAGAAAGGGGCAGAGTGTAAGAGAAGAGAGGTGTTTTTTCACAGCCTTTTTAAAGCTTAACAAAAGTTTGTCTCTGGCTCTATTCTCCTCTGTGAGATTTTTGCATAACAAGCTTTAGGAGCTGCCTCATTATCTCATGTGGCAGTCAGTGCCAGCCATCTCCACCTGGGTATTTGAATGGATCTGAAGCAAGGCGATACCTTTATAATGATGCCATGTGATCAGTGGCCTTAGTAAAGGCAAGAAAACTGGGAATTTTCTTGGTGCCTCACTGACTGTATTTTTAGGATTACGATCTCTCTTCCTTTAAGATTGATAGGGTGATTAGCATAATTAAGTCAGCTGGCCTTGGAGCTCTCCTTTGCAAAGTCACAGTTACTGATGTTGTTTTCATCTTTTCCTGTCTTCTCTGAGACATCTATTTTGCGTCAAAGAGAAAGGTGATTTTTTACCCCAGAGCAATTTGGCTTTGCATCAAGCTCTTCAGAGTTTTGTCTCAGGACTCTGTGTAACATCATGGTAACCTGAGATGGAAAAGAACAAATACATAATCTGGACTCAGGGCACTAGAGGCAATGCATAATTGTTTTAGACAACAGACTTGTCTATAGTTTCTACCCATGCTGGTTTCAATTGACCTTTTATTTAAAGAATCATCACACAGTCCTCTGGCATGCTGGAAACTGAGCTTGCACTTTCTTTCACTTTTTATTCCTATATTTCTGTCGTTTCTTAACAAAGATAAAAGAAGAAATATAATGTTGGTTTCAATATGTCATGCTGATTTTTCTTGAGATAAGAACAGGAATACAGTTTCCCCTGAAATTAAGATTTTTACATTTTTTCCAGAGGTGCTTTCTTTGCTGTATCCAAGCAAGATCCTTGCTTTAGTCCCCGGTTCAAAAGCTGATGCAGATTCACCTTGGAGAAATGGTATTTTAGGTGATACAGGAAGAGCACAACCTTCTTAAGACCTTACAAGTGTTCTGTAGTGGAGCAGGAAATTGGAGCTATGTTTCCAATGAACGAGAGGGCACGTTTGACTGTTGGGCCATGCTTTGCCTCTGAGATAATTGCTATTGGAAAAGCAATGTGCCTCAAGGTGCACATAAGCCAGAAACCTTTTATCCTTTACAGTACAGGACAGACAGAGGAATCTCTTCAACCTTTCTCTTACCTTGCTATGTCTTTCTGATAGGACAAAACAGTAACATCAATGAAGCTATTGGAAGAGTGAGGAGCCATACGTAGTTTAGAAAGTGTTATTTAATGCTGATTGTCTATAAGTCTATGCCATTTACAACACGTGTTGTTATGAGTGTATTAGAAATTCAATTAGTATTTGTTACTAATATTTCCATGTCACAATTTCTTAACCTTATTACTGAAGTACAATCACTTATTAAAACCTTGCTCAGTCATCTGTCAGCTCTTTATGAACAATTTATAAATGGAACATGACTGCAAACTGACCTCTCTCATGTCCGATAATATTGCTCCTCTGATTTCTAGGTGGATTCCTCTGCCTTGCAGACTGATAGCCTATGATTTGATCACTAAAAATAGCCCCAATCCCTTATTTTCTTTCTGCAGGCTTAGTCCTGTATGACCACTGAGATAAACGACCTGGCCAATTAACTTGAGAAAGGGTTTTTATTAACAAAAATCAATTATAGACAGTAGGAGACCAAAGGTAGCGAACTGCTGAACTACAAAACAAAGGGAGCAGCACTGGGTGCTTGGCTCCAAGATGGATGGCCAAAGGCCGTCAAACCAGATGTGGTTTGATTGCCACCTTCTGAGAGGGTTCCAGCTGAGCACCCACCATTACTTGCCGTCAGCCATTTTGTTGGTACAATTTCCTATATTGAGTATTATAATGATTAACAATTAAACATCATTGACTAATTACAATAATGGAAACACTGCAACATACTATGCAGTAAATGGAAATATTGCAACATGCAATAGAATTTCAACAACAACATTACGAATCTCAACCCCCCTACATCCCTAAATATAAGGCTAACAATCAACAGTTCAAAATCATTAACACTTAATTAACTCATCAACCTTATTAACGACCATAAACTTCATATACGAAAGCCAACCTTAACTGCCACCATTTATAGCACCACATTCAGGCAATGGGGAGCTCTCAGGAGCAGAGCAGGGAAGAGAAGCCCACAGATATTTTACAGGGCAAACACAAGACACAGCTGGGCTCTTTGAGCTCTTCTGACCAAAGGTTGTTCTGGGATTAACAGGGAGCAAATTCACTTCTTATGTGGGCACAACTTGACAGACAAAATTCTTTCTTTCTCTCTTCATTTGCATGCAACAGAAATAAGATCACATTTTTATGAAGTTTGGTGTATCTTTTCTGTCTCCTCAAAATTGTCCTCTTGCCATTTGAGCCAAAAGGATCAAGGCACTCATGTGCACCATCTATTTGAGACCTCAGAGACTGCATGTGTCCAATTTTCTGCTCCTATGCAAATATTTTCAGCACATTTTCAGAACTCAGAGTCTCTTACCTAAGCAGATTTTGCCTCTCAACCTGGGCAGGACCATCAACAGCCATTGATGGCCATTGTCAAAGGTTTTGAAGATCATGAGCAAGAAGATCATGGTCTTTGTTTAGGAAGTAAAAATTGGTATGATGAAGAAACAGATCCTTTCCATCCCAGTGTAACCATCACATAAGGCTATTGCATGAGGATCTGAGCTCATATCACCCTTATATTGGTGCTGAATGTAAGGTACAAATGTTAGCATGGAATACAAGGGTAAAAAAATTATAGAAATAATTGTGTAAAGAGAGAAAGCATTAAAGTTGTCTATTAAAGGTGTTGCCAAAATAATATAGGATGACTAAAAAGAAAAAATGGATTAAAACTTGAAAGTAAGGAGGGCTGAGGATATAAGGCTGAGCTGTCACCGAAGCAGCATGAAAAGTCTGCTGGGAGCTGGCTGTTCAGGGACTCAGTCTTCTATAAAGCAGGTATCCTGAGGGTGTGGGAAATCCCAATCAATATTTTTGAAGGTGAATGTCTTTCAAGTGCTTGTGGTGTGACTGCCATTCAGTTTGGGGCATACATTAGTAGGTATGGAACATATTTGGAAATTTTCTTGGGGAAATTAGCTTGGATGCATGGAGCCAGTGTAGAGATGTGAATCAAGACAAAGTGGAGACCTGTGAATTCATATTACATATATATATATATATATATGTATATATGTATGTCCACAGGTGCACAGTGCGTAAATAAGTAAAGATACAAATACAAATGCAAATATGAATGTATATATAAATATATGTATAAATATGTTGGGTTTTTTCCTAGCCAAATTGCTAACAAAAACATAAAGCTTCTACTTTAAAGGTCTAGCATCATCTTCTCAATTATTTTGGATGTCAAGCACATTTAATTAAACTCATGCTTAGAGCCAGAAATGCACATGAATCAAAACAGAGGGAGGTAATGGGAGAAGCTGCAAAATTACTTGGCTTCTCCAAGAAGCCATTAGTTGGCTTAAGAGACCTGAGAGATGATAGGATTTAATCAAGTCCTAATTGTCTTGAATTTGAGGGTTATAAAGGATGGTGAAGGCCTCTGTATAGATTGGAAAAGTGAAGTCAAATGTTTTATCTATCTATCATTAAGAGAGAAGAGATTGGAGTTGATTGCTAGGAATTATAGAAGTGCTGGCAGTCAATATTGCTTTCATTCCAAACTTATATTGATGTCTTGACTTCTGGGATGTTGGGGTCATTGCAATTGGGTTTTTTGGCTAAGCAAAAGCAAAATCATATAATGATCAGCATGTGGATGAAAATGGAATAAAAGATGTCCATGGTGAGGGGAGTATGGCAGATGGAATCCAGTAAGGAGAGGGTGAAATGAAATAATAGAAAGATGAAATGCACCCTCAGCAAGCTAAATTTCCTCTGAAATGCCAGTATCTTTATGAGACTTCAGTGTACAAAAAAAGAAGCTGAGTTCAGCCAGAGAGCTGTCAGCAAAGGTTTTTATTAAAACACAAGACTTTTTAAAGCTAGAGTAAGAATTAGATTGACATTCTTCTTGTCGCTACGTAAGACATACCAACAGTTTTTATGGCAGAATATGGGACAGACAGGTACAGCAAGGGATTGTCGGACTAATTCTGGCTAAGAAGAGCAGGTTTTCTGGGCTGTCTTCAGCCAATTTTAATAATTTCTTACTCTGATTATAAAATTTCTAAATCTAATACACACCATACAACCTATAATTCTCTATTTCCCTCACTCATTTTTAAATACAATGGCAGATCCTGTCCCTGACATCCTCTTGGAGATGCCTGCTAGACCACTTCATGAGTAGCCATGACTCTCAGTCATCATCTGCCTGCTTCTCCTCAATTTTTTCCGCTGCCTAAAATGAACTTGTACCCCTCAAATACATGCTAGAAATTTCCCCTAAAAGCGAGCTCTTCTACCTGGTTTAAAAACCACATCTTCCTAGTTTGAGAATACAAGCTAGTTAAAAAGCAATTTTCAAAGTGAAGTTGCCCTGAATCCATAGGTGCTGCCACTTCACTGACAGGAGTGAAGAAGGTGAATTTATTCCACCTCAACGTCCAGATTATGAAAGATCTGAAACTCTCTCCAGTTGTTTTTTTCATGGTGTACTTCACTTGTACATTCTCTGGGATGACAGTTTGCACGTATACAGCCCCCAGCACCAACAATTCCTCTTGGTTGTTTAATACAAATCCTTTGAAAGCTGATCTAATAAGAAATAAAGGGGGAAACAATATTTTCTGAATCTCCTAAGTGTGCTGTGATGGTGACAAATGCCCTGATAGTGTGGTATTTTTAGCTGATAGAAAGGATTTTCCCTCCACTAAGCTGATAGAGGATGATTTTATTTTTTCTCCTTTTTGGATGACTGTTGGTAGATTTTTAGAATGATGAGGAATGAATTTAAACATAATGGGATGGAGCCAGGTTGAATATCTCAGCCAGACTTATCAACCTGGGAGTCATAGAGTATCTGGAAATGCAAAAGTTGAAGCATCTGAAAGCACAAATTTGGAGCTTTTTGAACACCAGCCATGGTTGACCATTGAATTCTCTTGCTAACCTGGACCGCTACTTCATATAGCTCTATCTTGCAGAGGGTAAAGTGTCTGTATTTCTATACTTATCCTGTGTAGGACAAATCTAATATTTGTGTAATGACTGCCTTGACCATTTAAGCTAAATATTTGAAGTGGTGAGACCTCAGAAAGACGAGAGGAGAGGGAGCTGAAGACAGTAGACTTGGCACCTTCCGTAGCTGAATTTCATATCATAGACCTACTTTGTATGTAGGGCATTGAAGTTCCCATTGAGCCAAAACACTTTCTTAGGCTTTTTGTGCTAGGTTTAGCAGTTAGAATATAGAGAGAGATGCAGCATGGAGGGGAGGAAACTTTTCTTAACAAGTGTTAAATGACTGCCTTTCCCATTTTCCTCTCTAGAACACAGCCATTTGCCTTAATGTTTCTTCAACAGATGCTGTTAGAGAACAGCAATAGCAGTCTCACTGAAGCCCAACAAATCTCTAACCCATCTGTTTGCACAGAGCAAACCCCCTGCCCTGACCAGCAGGATGGAGGGAGCGGTACAGTCTGTCTGCAGAAGCACCACAAGTGTGAAGCACTAAGTGAGATCTCTAGCCCAGAGCTGACCTGCAGCAGAGAGAACTGCAGATGATAAGATGGATCAGCAGACGGATAGTTAGCAACTTTACAATAATTTATATTTACTTTTTCCCCTTTCCTAGTTAATACTCCCTTTCACAAGTGGTCTTAGTTCCTTTCTTTGTTAGGGTATGTGCCTCTGATTCAGCCACTCTATATCCAAACTATTTAAACCAAAGGCACCTCCAGCTCAGTATCCTGTTCCTGTCAATGGTCAAAAGTAGAGGGAGCCTGTGAAAAATATTTTACTGACTAAGTTTAGTTGTGACACAATGTCTTACTTTCATGTCATCATCAGTTGATCAACATCAAATAAATATTTGCACTTATTATAGTACAGTTAAATTCGTAAAAGTATAAGCAACCTTCATGAAAGTACTGCCTTTTATAAGGCCCTAGGGGTACGTTAAGGTATCTGCAGGCAGCTGACGGGTGGAAAACTTGCTGTGCTGTCATAAAATGAACATCAGGGCTGCAGTTAGGTACCACTTTAAATACTGATGTTCAAGACTAGAGCTGGAATACAATATTATGGAATAAAAATTTTCCCCCAATCTATTCACTTTTTATTAGAGGAGCTGCAATAGCACAGCTGGGACCAGAATAGTAGCCAGATGAAAATGAAAAATATTTTACTGGAAGAGTCCTTTTACCTGCAGTGTCAGGAAGTGGTGACTGCATTCATGGATCTTCTCCTACCACGGAAAGGTTTTCTTCACGTACCACCCTAAGGAGTGCTAAACTGTCTGAAATTTTGGGGAGATGCTGAGTTCTGGATGGTTCAGAGCCAATATTTTTCTTTGGTGCAAGGCAGAGGCACATAATTCAGGAGTAATTTTCATTTCAGGACCTGACCATCAGGAAACATTGACATTATTAGATAGCCTGGCTTTGTTTTCTATCCTCAGTTTTAGTTATATTGCTAGTTAATGCATTGGTAGCTGTTTTTTTATTCATTTCTGTGCACAATGAAATCCTCACAGGTAGACAGAACCCCTTTGCTTATGCCAAATATTCTTCTGCATGATTGACTTTGGACAGATTTCAGTCTGAAAGAAAACTTACAGAGAGATGATTGTAAGTTTGTGCGCCAACAGATTTCCAAAGCAGGGAGTTGAACACAGACCTCCCACTGCCTTTATTTCTGCCTAGTGCCTTTCAGAATATGCTGAAGTTTTTTTAAATATGTTTGCCAACACACAGTCCTCTAGAAGACTTGGCTTGCTGAAGCAATTTGTAACAATTCAGAGCAGTGAAATGGCCATGGGGTGAGTGAAAAAGATCAAGATGCCTTTAAACTACATTGAGAGGGATGAGAAATAATATTACCAAGCAGGGATGTCCTTGTTTTCAGGAACTGTCTACTCCAGGATTTGTTGCTGCAGACCTCTCAGGCCAGATTCTAATTTTTGTTTGAATGGCAAAAGGAAAAAGTGTGAGAGAGATCAGAAGCTGGTGATGTGGACTGCTTATCTGGAAGTTATTTATTGCATTATTTTGCTCTATTATAGGCAGCAAGTTAATTTAGCCATCAAGTTTTTAATAGGCTTTAGGAAACTGGACACTGAAGCCCAACTGAACATCAGGGGAGTTGGTTTTCTAAATACCTTGCAGTTTGTCTGGGCCAGAGCCAGCAGAACGACTGCTTTGGATTAAGCAAGAGCAGCACATTAGCTGAGGCAAATCAGAGCTCTACGTGGGCCATTCAAATGTTGGATATTCCCTCTGCTGAAAAAGGGCCTGCAGTTAGATTAGTCTTAAATATTTGTGTGTTTTAAAACCATAAAGGACTGCTGTAGCTACTATATGTAAAACAGGCATTTTAATTCTATGTGGAAACCATTTTGCTGATTCTAGTTCTTATGATTGTATAATTTTCTCAGCATTTAGTTTTGATTTAGAGACTCTCAGCACTGGAAAAGCTGCTGTATTTCCTCTGACAATTGACCTAACTATTAACCACCCTCACTGTAAAAATCAGTAATTTAATCCTAGTCTAGACTTCTGCAAACTGGATCTACCAAATGGATCTCATTGTGCATTTCTGCTATAGATAGGTCTGTTTTAGATTCTTTGGGTACTGGAACTTCTCATCCATGCGCATGGGAAAGACCATATCTCATGTCACAGTCGTGCTGCTCAGAAGGTTAAGGGTCCCAGGAACAAGGACACTTTCACTGAACAGATGCTGTATCAAGTTTCCTAGGTGGCATTTTGCAAGTGCCAGGTCCAGCAGATGAGTAGGATTTTTTCCTTTGTTGCATACAGTCATAAGTGCAATGTATGTACTTGCTTTTACACCTAAGCTCCTTCCTGAAGTACTGCTTTAATGTATTAAATGCACTTTTCTGAGTCAACTGAAGTTGCCGAGATTCCCATGTCTCTGTCAGAAAAAGACAGCTAAATTTGGCAAATCAAAACACTGAGAGCACTCACTTGTTTCAAAGAATCAAAGCTTCTGACAGATACATAATATGTAGTATTCGGTTGGGGCATTCTCCTTATTGTTTAGTCTTGACAGATATATGAACTATTCTGCTCTAACTTTACAAAAAAACCACAAAACTAAAAAGCCAGTACGGACTCTTCCCACATTCTGAAATTATCTTTTATTTTAGAAAATGTTTTCCATGCTTGTCTCAAATATCTCCTAGCTTTCACAGCAGCTTCACAACTCTGGCCAGGAGACTGGTATGCTGGTCTTTCCAAGAATTTCCTGCCGTATGCATGGAGATGTGAAAATCTTGCTTGAATTTCCAGACAATTCTTCAGGCCTGGGAAGTTCTGAGAAACATTCTTAAAGACAAACTCAAGTTGTTTTTAGTAAAAATATCCAGTCTTATACAAATCAGATTTGAATATGCAAACCTCTGGCAATGTGCTCAGTAAAGCAAATTTCAGAGATGTTGCTGTTTTCATATATTTATATACCTACCTTTATTCTGAGCTTGAAATAAAGCTGGTCCTCCTCTGGCAGATGGATCCATGCACCTACAGAGCTCTGTAAAAGTTCTGCTACTGACTTGAATTTCACAGCTTTACTCTACATTTAAAAAAAGATGCCAAAATTCAGATACAGCCTTCAAGCCGAATTCCCGCCTGAGCTGGTGAACTGAATGTGTAGGTCTGTAGATCTGCAATTCATGACTTCACTGTCTAAATCTATTTCCTAATTTAAAACACGAACTTTACCATGTCACAATCTACATTGATAGAAAATGATGAGTGGTATTTCAGTTAATTACCTGTCAACTCATTTGAAAGGGAAACAGAGGATCCATGTTTAAAGTATATGAAATGATTTGGTCACCTCTGTTAATTGGGTCTCTCAGCTGGAAAATCTTTCATCCTATGGTGCAAACTCCCTTTTAAACAGAGCCATCTGCACCATTCATTTTGTTGACAAGAGGAAAGGGCTCATCTTTCTTGATGACTTGCTGCTGTGGTAGCCATTTTCAGCAGGACACTCCCATTTTTCTTGAGACGTTTCTCTTCTATCTTTAGCAGTGCAGCCAAGGCCCAGGACCATTTACCTTGCTGAGCTGTTTTCCTTCTTGGTAGGAGGACATCAGTAATCGACCAACCCTGGAATTTTTTATCTCCCACCTTGCTGGGTCCTTGGTTACTAAATGGAGAGTTATGAAAAATGTCTACCTACCGACACCATGCAATTCACCATGCTCCTCATGCCAGGCTCTTTCCATGGGAGAAGCTTTGCAATCATAGAAGTGGAAACACTGTGCAAGTGGTATGGGAACTGCTGTAGCTACTCCTATTAGAATACATTCCCTGCTACAGAAGCCTATGTAGGCAATAAAACCATTTCATTTTCCCATATCATGACAATGGAGTATTATCAGGGGACTGAACTTGTGTCTTTAAGATAAGAGACACATGCTTACATGAGTTGAAGTAATGTACAAGTGTTCATAAGCTGTTTCTGTTTATGGCTGTTCTTAGCTCATTTTTAAGTCACTAGAAAGAGTAGGAGAGGGTGAGGGGATCACACAGGAGTTTGCACCATCCTTTCTACCTATCCTTTCTTTTGACTCCCAGCCTCCACCCTGTGACTGAATTCATCCTCCGTTTGCTTTTGGACCCTCTCTGATACATTCTTTAAACCATTCCCTAGGCTCACTCCAACCCTTTTCCTACTTGTAGCCCAATCTCCGATGTATTTCTCTCGCTTTTCAATTCTGCAAGAGATTCAGGTTGAAATCTACTCAGGGTGGTTCTGACTTAGAGGCTGCAATTCCGGCTGTTTCCTCACCCCTTTCATGGTCCTGGAACTGGAAGCACTTTTTGATGCACATCAAGATTAGGTTAGTCTTCCAGGATAAGTTCAGAATACCGAAATCAACCTGGTCTCTCTGCGAATCTACTAATATTGCTCTGACAAGGAGAGAATATTTAACTGTCAAAACAGATACTTAACTAGACAAGTAAATAAAATATGAGGGGATGTGCACTGAAAAATGAGTTGTCAAGTCTTCTAGAAAGACAAATCTGACTGGTGGAAATTAGGAAAACAAGAGGTGACTGGTTTAAAGAGCCATGGCAGATGTCTGGATGGCTTTCCCCCTAAAGGATGGGGGAAAAGCGTTAGGGGCCTAGCCTTTCATCCAGCAGACCTTCTCACTGTTTCTCTTCTTCCTTAAGTTTCTTCCATCATAGAATCAAACAGAATTGTTAAGGTTGGAAAAAAACTTATAAAAACATCACGTCCAATCATTAAGGCAGCACCACCATGTTCACCACTAAACCATGTCCCCAGCTGCCCCATGCAGATGCCTTTTGAACACTTCCAGGGGCGGTGATTCTACCACTTCCCGGGGCAGCCTGCTCCAAAGCCTGACTACCCTTTGAGTGAAGAATTTTTTCCTAATTTCCATTCTAAATGGCCCCTGGTACAACTTTAGGCTGTTTCATCTGGTCCTATCACTTGTTACTTCAGAGAAGAGACTGACCCCCACCTGGCTACACCCTCCTTTTAGGGAGTTGTAGAGAGTGATAAGGTTGCCCTTGAGCCTCCTTTACTCCTAAAGAACTTCAGGCTAAACAACTCCACCTGTTGTTTACTCCTAAACAGCTCCCTCAGCTGCTCCTCCTCAGACTTGTGCTCCAGCCCCTTCTCACTCATGTTCAGTGCATGCATGTACCTCTCTGACCTGGATAAGACAGCTCTGGAACCAGAAAAATGGTTGCAAGGATGCTCCATTCCAGCCTCGCTTCTGCAGCTGAAGGCAATCAGAATTCAGGGGAGCCACATCTGCTTCTGCCAAACCTGACCCTGTTTAATTTACACAGCTACGAAGATCTAATGAGACATTTCAGAAAGTCACTAATACCATGGGGTATTCCTGTTGTCACAAGGCATTTTGATTTGCTAACATGATATCGGAGTGTAGATTAGCGTCCTGTGCACCCCATTAACATCTGAATGGGATAAGAGAGATGGGTTCAGGTGGTCACCAGGGACTCCTGTCCTGGCCCTGACTCTGCTGTCCAAGTTAATTGCTACAGACAGGCTGGAAACCCAAGAGCATGTTTTCAGCTCTCTAATAAACTACTTTGAGTTAGAAACGATGATTAAAAAGAAATCCAAGTTTAAAAAAAAAAAACAAAATCAGCAGACATTGGTTAAATGTCGAGTTTCAGTACTTAACTGTGGTGATTTCTCGTCTTCATCATGGACTGTCTATTTTTCTTCTGTTTTTTGCATTCACAGCTAATTTCCCATTCTGTCTCCCCTTATGCCAGCTCCCACGGATAACAAAGCATCCCCACCCTCATTTTCTCTAGCATAACTCAGATTTTTGTCTTCTTGTGAGCAAACAACCTTGAAAGATATTACAAAAGCTAAAAAAGGAGAGTAAGAAAATGGCTTCAGTAACTCAGGCATGTGTTGGGGGAGTAGAGACAATTCAGGATTAGATTCAGCCAAGAAGTTCAGTCTAATTCTAGTCTTTTTCCTCTACACACTGCCCTTTTGGAAGCAGTCTCATTTCATCAGATAACCAGAAATTTGGCACAGGAAACTTAATTATTATGCCACATAATATATATTCTTAAGAAATAGTCAGGAAAATAAACTTAACAAATATCTTTAACATGCAGTCGTGTGGTGGCTGCCACACTGTCATGTGGGGGATATCATGACAGCCAAGCCAAGCACCCAGCTGCCAAAGATCTCATGGCAGAGGGCTCCAGAGACAGCTGTGTTTGGGGAAGGTGCCCTCTAGCAGTGTATTCAGCTTGCAAAAACAAAATATCAATGTCTTTTTTTCCAGAAACCTTCCAAAAGGGTTGGGTAGCTGGCAGCAGAAATCCTGGAGGAGAAAAAGATTAGTGCCTCTGTGAAGGTGTGGTAAGAGGGCCCATTTGAGGCTGTGGTTCTCAGAACAGGCCTGATGTGTGGAGGAAGAGCTGGATCTGAGCAAAGCAGCACTGTGCAAATGCCCCTTCTGTGAGTGCAAAGTGTTGCCTTGCAGGGTGCAACTCGCAGTGTCACTTCCTTCCCTCGGGACTTGCTGGGAATGAGGCCACCTTCAGATGTGATGCCAGGACAGGCAGAGATATGTTAGGACTGGCTCACTACAGCTGCTGAGCATTCTGAGAAGGAGCTCACACTCTCATCCTAATTACAGATGCCATCGTCACACAACAAACTTTCCAACTCATATTATGTGTTTCAAACACACGTAAGTGTGCGATGCGTGATATAAATGACAGAAAACTGTTGAATTTTGGGTTGTTTTTTTATCCTGGTATAGAGAAGTGTTAGGAAAGAGGGAGTGGTACCCATAAAATGAAAATTCTGGACAGAATTTTATTTATTTCAGTTGGAACAATTTGCCTTCTGCCCCTACTCTTCACCAAATTTGAACAGCCAAAGTAACACAGCATATAGAAGATCTGTTGTAGAGAGCAAATCTTTACATAAATATATAATTTAAGTTTTTTAACAAAACAAAAATATGTTTCTCCTTTTGGAATGATCTTTTCAGTTTCAGAACATGCTCTGACATAGGACAGTCATTCTTGTGTCTGGTAGAAATAAAAAAAATAATAAATAAAACATCATTATTTTGAAAAAAAGTCTTAGTAATTTTGTGTGAAAAAACAGGAGAAAAATCTAAGGACCTTTCCTGTCTTGGATTTCTAACTTTTAATTTTGTTCTGAAACAAAGATGTCACATATCATTTTTGAAAATGGCTGTACCTCTCTGAAGAGCATGACCTCTGCATTTCTCTGTATATGGTAAGACCAATGGGGCACCACAGAATTTAGCTAAAGTCTGTTTTCCTACCACAGACGCACATGGGGAATACATATTGCTATTTCTTTTATCCTAGTGGGCGTTTCATATGGTCTGTAATGCCAAGACATTTCCCTGACCAGTATCTAATGAGATGATTTAAATGGGTTAGACGTTATCATATCACCAAATTTCTTGCCATCTTAGTTACGTTTACTGTCACACTGCTGGCTCATTCAAAGAGAGAGCAATCTGGAAGCTGAGATTTAGGGAGATGCATTGTGCAGTTTCTGGATTAATTAGAACATTAAGATTTTTTTTAGAGGTTTAAGCACAAGGAATTTGAATGCATAATTCAGCATGCACACTGGCTAGCCTTTCACTTCTCTTGTTCTGAAGTGAAACAGATTGGGAAGGGGGAGACAGCTGTGAGAACATCCTGTAGAGTCAAACAGAGCCAGTCCCTAATTTACATTGTGGCCTCAGAGATGAATTAATTAGACTTTTCTAGCTTGATATTGGCAATAACCTCCTAGACCCATGCTGGGCATACACACTCTGTTTGGCATGGAACTGGCACTGAGGAGCAGGAGATATTGATTTGATGGCTCAGGGAGATTATCTGTAGTCTTCTGAAAGTGAAGGGAGCTGGGGGAGTGTTGGCTGTTATGAACTGCTCTGTTGGGAAGTGCTGAAGTGCCCTCTGTGCCTTTGGGACCGTTGTGTATCGGCTGCTTTCATAGCATTGGTAAAGCAAGAGATGAAGTTGTGGCTTTCTCCATCCTTAAAGTACAGGTCACAGTGGACCATGTGAAAAATTAGGTGAGCGGCAGAAACAATATCCCTTTATCTGACTGAGGGAAAAAACAGGAAAAATCTGTATGTGTTCACATGCATGTGTGTGTGGAGGTATGGAAAGAAAGTGATTTTTAAGTGAGTATACAAACCTACTGTGTTTTCTTTTCTACCAAAATACAAAAGCACAAAAATATTTATTCTGGTATTAAAGTTTGCCATTTTCATAGCAATCAAAATTTTATTTCTGACAATGTGAAGAGGAGAAAAAAAGTAAAAGCCTAGCTTTCCTTTTACAGTTTTTGTGCATTTCTTAGAAGCAAGAGGGACTATTGCTTAATAGAACCTTTTTTCTCCCATGAATTGTTTGATCTGGGAGGGTAACATAAAAGATAAAGCAAAAAGCGCTTACTCCACCACTAGTAAGGAATGCAAAAGTAATGTCTTCTTTTTAGAATTTAGCACTTATTCATTATGAATTTTAAAAATCCCCCCCACATTTTTTTTCTCCATTCTTTTCTGGGCAAGTCCAAAAGCTAAAAGATATCTGCTGAAATACTGTATAGCTTCTATGTTTGGTAGAATACAAGGAAACTGGATCTAATTTTATTATGAAGGAAGAGTACTATTGATACATTGGTGACATCTTAAATCATGAATGACTTCCACTAAGAAGGGGCTTATGTTATCTTCTGATTTTATTTTTTCTTTTCCCTTCTAATTTCCCACTGAAGTTCCAGCCAAATTAGAAAACCAATGTTTCAAATTTTAACTAGGAAAAAAAAACCCAGCCAGCAGCTAATGACAGTATTTGTTTATTTTCAATTACTTTAGAATTCGGGGTTTCAAATCAGCAGGATCACTTAAGTTTTCAGCCCCCTTCCCATTAATATAATCAGACCAGTTTGCAGTGAAAATGCAGACTGAGCAGCAATTGATTTCTGTTAATGGTCACTTTACTAATGAACAATCTCTGATTTTATTCTACCTATTTATGAATCACCACTTCTTCTAATGCCCTTGGAAAAAGGTGTTTCTTCATCTTCATCTTCTGAGAATTAATGCAGTTTCCGACAAAACTGCTGCTGTGGCACATGCATGATGAACTCGTGTGCCACCTCTGCAGTCTGGGGGTTTCTGTTACAAATTCATGGTTCTGTTTAAGTTTCTCCTTATTTTTAAACGCATGTCATAAAACTACTCAGCTTTCCTCCTAATGTTTATTCCCTGGCAACTGCTGGGTTTTCATCAGCAGTTTTAATGCAGAAGATTATCTAAAGCCAATGAACTCAGTGATGGATAACAGAAGCAACTGGTTGTTCTGGCAAGTCCCTCCAAGTATCTTTATTAGCAACTGTTGGGATTGCCGACTCCAATTTTTCTGCAGCAAAAGACCTTGTAAACAGAGCTGGGTGGGTGGGTGGTGTTGTGACAGGGAAGTGTTAAAGGGGAAGGGGCTCTGGCATCAAGAGCTGGCTGAGTGCCGGCTGATGGACTTCCAAGACCTTGTCAGCTACCACTGTGGGAGGATCACGTGGCCAATTTCAACCAGTTCATGGGATTACCTGGGTATGTGGGGGATCACTGAGCTTTCCAAGCGTGATGTTATTGCTTGTCGGAGAGCAGACAGCAAAGAAATATGAAATGAAAAGAATATTTCCTCCTGCTAGTCTTTTTCAGAAGTTGTGAATATTTATGTAAATCAGTAGTCACGAGAGTGGACCTCTCAGAAAAGTGTTTTGAGACACCTGAAACTTGGAAACAATTAGATGGGTGATTCTTTTGGCTAAATTGCTTAATATTTGAGCTCTAAGCATAGTTCTGTGAAGCTTTTGAGTCTAAATCTGTGTAGTATACAATCATTTCCATCAAAATACAGCACCTAGTATAGTTGGGAAGAAAAGAAACTTTCTGGGAAAGAGATTGACTCTTTTCCAATATGTTTGTCAACAAAATATTTCTGAGTTTTAGTTTGGATTTAGAGATGGTGCTATGCTGCAAATGACTTTAAAATTTGTTCTGTATTTCTTCTAATCCCATCCAGTTAAAAGACAGTGTTCTTGGATGAAGACTTGGCCATCTGCGTCACAAGATTAGGCTGCTGCTGAACACCTACCTGAAAACATAAGAAGCTGCCCACTTGGAAACTTTCCTTTATGCAGCCCATGACAGCCTTTCTCAAATGCCACACAAGTAAATGTGCATTGCACTGATAGTGACAGGATTTCCCCCCTGCTGCTTAGCCTACTGAGGCAGTTATGCATGGAAGCAGCAGTTATTTGTTAAGATAATATCTATTTTCTTTAACAAGAAAATTATCCCATTGATGAAGCCTGAGTATGAAATACCACCTGTTAAACAGAACAGATTAGGCATGGAAGGCCATTCATTATCGTCAAGGCTGCCAATGTTTGTTTGTGCATAAAGAAACTCTAGCCTTTGTGGGTTTTATGTTTCTATACCCATTAAATTTTATTTTTTTAATAATCAAGTTACAGCTGTTTCAAACAACCCTCCCTCCTGGGTACTCTGAGGTTGTTTGTCTGCATTCCCACTTACTGTACAGAAATACTTGCTCTGAATGATCTGTCATGAAAATGTGATTCTTATTTTGAGCTGCATGAACTGATGGGCTCCCTTATATGCAAATGTGGCAGGTTAATGAGGCAGGGTTTTAAAGGATAGGAGTGTTAGAATCTTAGATAGGATAGAGTGGCTAACAGACATTAGATTACTATGGTTAACTCACAGTATTTGGAAAAAAAAAAGCTCTTCTAAGGAAAGGCATACACTGATATAACACACTTGCTATATTATACTCTTACTTGCGCAAATGCAAGGTGATTGTTTTAAAAAAAACCCAGAATAATATTAAAGACTAATAATAGAAGGTAATACATTATGCAAAAGATGTTTTATTTCTTTTGCAATCATATTAAAAAGGACCTTAGTCTCATTCTTTAATTATAAATAAAATCCAAATCTATTAGTCTAAATCTCCAAGCCATTTTTTTTTGGTCTGGTTTTCCTTTGGGTAAATCTCAGCATCTTGTTTTGAATACATTATAATGAAATGTTTTATCAAAGGCCACATAATAGTGTTTATATGTTCATTTAATTGACTAACATTCCTTTGTTTTGAGAAACAGACTTTTCCTCGAGAAAGAACCTTCTCCAGTAAGTCATCACAGACACATCCTAAGTGGCTTCCTGATGCCATTTTGTTGCTACACCATGCATCTATCCACCTTCAGTATTGTGCAGTGTCCAAAAAGAATTTTGGCACAAACTTGATCCAAAGTCTGCAGGAGGTGCTGCTGGTACAGCTAGGTCAATATTATGGATTATCCGTCACCACCAGGATTCTAATTTTCAGCTACCTTGAATGTCTCTGAAGGCATTCAGATTTTGATTTTTCTCTGGAAAGTGACTATTTTAAAATGATCAAGCTCCTTTCCTGCCCAGATGTTCAGCAAGGCTTCCAGAAGCATAAAGCTGACCAGCAGATTTCAGGCTAAGAAACTTGGGGCATTGTACCAGCTGAGCCAAGCTTAAGAGCATGTAGAAGCCTATAAAATTTTCGGTAAAGAACATACAGCAAATACTCTTTTCTTTGACTTGGACAGGCTTCTGCAATACACTGGGGCCCATTTGCAATAATAGGAATGGACACAGCTTGCCAAAATCTTGTAGTCTAATCAGGCTGAAATTCAAATGAGAGAGGTCCAGCTGCTAAAAGGAAAACTGTGAAGCTGAAGAGTTAGAAACAATCACAGGTAAATCAGAGATCCCTGTACAAACTGCTGAAAGCAAATCTGGCTGGCTGGCAAACCTGAAAGAGAATTGCTCGGTGACTGTTCATCCTACTGAAAGATTTTACCCCAAACTGTAACGCTTCCAAAATCTGCAGCAACAGATACAGAGGCCTGGGGCAAGTGCATCTTGTACACTTGATGGGACAGTAAGTTTGATGTTTACCCGAGACTTTTATTCTCTTTTGATCAACTTCATTTCATTTTTTCCTGTTTGCAAGTTTTCTTTCCACCCTCCAGTCTTTGTTCTCACCCTGAAAATAGATTGGGTGTTTATGCTCTAACAAACTCCAACTGATTCAGAGCTACAGGGAAAAGTCTTCCCATCAGCCATGAAATTTGTCTGCCTACTGTCTAGTGTTTCATCCAACTTCTCCAAAGTTACTGTCTATTTCTATGCACATATTTGTGTAAATAAATATGTATAAAATCATATAAAGGTCACATAATAAATATCATCAACTACACCTTTTTTAAAAAATGTTATTATTTAAAATTCACAATATTTTAATATACTTGAATATTTTTCACATATGTATCCTGAGAAAGAAGTGCAGAAATGTCAACGTTGCCTTGCATTAGAACATTAGTTACATTACTTACCTGCACATCTTGGTTCTTATTCTTTCCCTAATCCTGGAATGCTCTCCTATGGAGATTGTTTATAAAAACATTTACTTTAATCATCTATCTTTGGAGGGGTTAATATTGCCAACATCAGCTTTCAACAATCATGCTGTTGGTCCCTTAAATACAAGTGTCTCAAAAAACCATTAGGTTTAGATAGGTTTTCTTTTTCTTCTTCATCTGACTTTCACGGCTCCAAGGGTGTTGTAATAGGACAGAAATAATAGCAGAAAACTAACCTGGCAGCGTTGCTGTTACGGCTAAGAAAAATTTTGTTGGAGATTTTGAGCAGACTCTTTTGTAAGTGATTCACAAGAGACAAATCTCTTAGAAATTAGAGTAAACTCTGCCAGGATCATATAGGAAGCAAGCATTGAGGTTAGGAATACTGTGAGAAAGTTTGCTAAGAGCATAAAGCAAGTAAATCTTTGCCAAAGTCTTGCATGGGACCATTAATTTGGCAGGTTTATGAAATGGCTGATGGACACCTTTCACTTTATTAAATAGCAATAAATATTGAATGGATTATCTGATCTTCGGTGTGACATGAACAAATCTTGTAGCCAAGTCCTGCAGAGATGGAGGATTGCTGGGTTTTCATTGTTTTGTTTCTTTTAAAATGTCCTGCAGTTACTCCTCAAAAATACCATTAAAATCTGACAAGCTGTTATGAATTCAGGTTGATTAGCATCTTAGGAATTATGCATTCAGGGCCTATGTCATCAGGCCAAGTTGCCCCAGTTGATTCTTACCATTTTTCCTCTACTCACCAGAGAAACTCATAGGCCAGCTCAAGGAAAAAAAAAAAAAAAAGTGTATAAAAGACGAAAATGTAAAGAAAATCTGATCCAGTCTTATATCTGTGCAGTGCAGCTGAAGAGAACTTATCGATAGCTGGTAGCAGAACCAAATGAACTGGGTCATGTTATTGCTAGAACTCTAGAACTTGGTTAAAACCAGGAGAGTTATCCCTTGGCTTTCGCTAAGGACATTAGAAGCAAATTTTAGTTTTTCCATGTAACTATAGGCACCCTGCACAATTCCTATTATCACATCGTAGCTTTGACTTCTCAGTTCTAGACACAAATCAATAGCAGTCAGATTGGCTTTCAAAGAGCACCCTTGCATCCTTCTAGCGTATTGCTAGCCACCACCTTGCTTAAAACTCTTTTCTGCCCTACATTTTTACTGGCTGTTTGCTACTGGCTGTTTGTTACTGGCTGTTTGCTACTGGCTTCCCTTTGTGGTGTCTGGTCATAAAATATTGACTATGAAGTTGTTTTCTTTTTTTCACTTTTAAAGTTTCTTTAGCAACCATATACATGTACCATTTGTTCCAGTGATGTGGCAGAGCATGGATTTTTGTGAAAGCTGATAGTGGTAAAGCAGGGAGGTGGGTCACCATGCTATCTCACTTTCTAGTGTGAAGCTGATTGTGAAGGTAGAAAATCAATATACAATAAAGGTGATGCATGTTGAAACTAAATTGAAATGATTGATTTTTTTCTCCCAGCATCATTAGATTCTCCCCCAAAATCTTTGTTTCTGGTTCTGGAGAAATATTTACTCTTCACTTTAAGTTCATGGTGCAGTTCATTTATTTTGTGAGGAGTAAGATATTACTTGTGCAGGAAACAAATGCTGGGAATCACTATACTTCAGAAGCATTCCCAGAAGTCCCTGTAAACACAGAGCACTTAAAGGGATGGATATCTTCTTAATCCGTGAACATCTTTAGCTGTTGTAAATCCCCATTCCACCCCCTGGAAAGTAAATTATGCTGTGCATTAGTGCAGTGTCATTTGCTATCAGAAGACTCTGGATATCCTTCTGACATGAGGCAGAGTTGGCCTGGGGCTTATTGTGAGCTTAACTGCAGGATGAGAAAAGAGTTGCATTCACATTATGGCACCTTGCCTTGCTCAGGTGCTTCTCACAAGCTACATATGTGTATGCTGGGCTAAATTTATGAATAAATCATGTTCTGTGTTCACATCCCAGGTGAGACTGCAATAAAGCCACAGATTGCTGCAGAGTAATTCAAAGAAGAGTCTTGCTGATCTTCAGGACACTAACATCTGAAGTCTCCCCATGTTTCAGGAAACTTGTGACTGGCAATTGAAATTATGCTATACGTGTCAAGTAGTCAACTCCTTTCTGCTGTTTTGCATTTAGCCTATGCTTATGTACCAGCTGTGTGTGGTGAATAAATGATTTAAACTTTCTACATGTTACTTAAAGAAAATGGATCCTTCAGGGAACCTAAGGACCTAAACGTTGGTAGAAATGGACTATTGATATAAACTCCGTGAAGATTTTCACCCCCCAAAGAAAAAATGGTTCTTCACGAGTAACAGAGCAAACCACGGCTGGCCATGAAAAATCCCTCAGCAGATATCTGCCATGCTTGGTTCAGTCCTGTGTTCAGTGACCTTTGCTGTGAGGCTCTTAGAAATTCCCCATATTCATGCTTCACTTTCTAATTAATTTCACCATCTGGAAGTGTTTCCTTCTATTCATTACATGTAGTCCTTTCTTAATGCTTTCCCACTGCTGATATTCACATTTCTGAGGCTAACCAGCTGCAAACTCAAGTTTTTGAGAACATGCAGAGTGTGGTCACCAAGCAAAGCAATGGCTAAACTCAGGAGCAGAAGTGCTGACATCCCTGTCCATGCTCATAATTATTTCCCTCAGGTTTTCCCCACTGAATTCCATAAATTCTTTTTCATTTATTTTAAATTTACTTAGTTTCTCATTCTGCCTCTTTTATACAATTTCAGTCTGAAAAGATCTTTCTGTCCCATTGACCCCACAGTGATTGTTTTCTTAATTTAATATCCTGTGATCTGCCTTAACTCTGACCTCCACCTTCACTAAGCAAGTTATGACATTTTTTACAGTTAAAAACTGATAATAAATCTCTGGGCCTACCTTCTCATGTGTAGGTCACAGTACTATTAAAACCGAAAATTCAAATAATCTCCATTTCAATAGTCTCTAATGCTTCTTTTTAAATTTATATATGACCTTTTTATCTTACCAATCTAAGATTTATGCTTGACAAAAGCTTCCAATGCATTATCTATCGAATATTTACCCTACAGCAATAGACATCAAAGTCTGAAACGTCAAATTGTAAAGTACTCATTTAACATTTTTAGAGCTTCTTGCCCCCCCAAAGTAGCCTTTCTCCCTAGACTGAAAACTTTCAAAGAAGTCTTCCTTCTTATTCCTGAGTGCATTCTCTGCATATTATCTGCATATTCTTTTCTTCTGCTTTCAATAGCAAGATGAAAGATAACAAAGAAAGTGGAAGAATTTTGGGAGAAAAATGCATACCATATATCTCTTCCTTCTCCTTACTACCATAAAAAAAGAAAAAATTACACTTTCACAAAGAAATAATGAAGGGAATATCTGAGTGAAATCATGGCTAATACATTAGTTTCCATATTGGAATACCCAGTTTCCATACTGGAACATCATTTGAAATGACAAGCACTCTGTGTAAAAAAAGTTAATGTTTTTCAATCTCCCCTATTAGGAGTGCTTTGAGAAAACATAAATGCTTACGGAAGAAGAGATGGAGGCAACTAGAGTTACAAAGCTGCAACTTATCACAATTTTCTCACCACAGCAAAGAGTAATATTTAAATTTTAGGATTTTTTTTCTCTTTTTTTATGTGTTTCTCTAAAAACAAACAAGGTGTCTTCATCTGTTTGATCAGAGAAGGAAGGGAAATGAGATCAGAGGGAAAATATCACAACAGCAATGCTCTATTTCAGGTCAGCTGCTGTTCAGCTCTAATGAACATCAGTGTTTGCAGCACGGGGCAGGTTCACCCCATGGTTTGCTCTAGCCCTGAAAATCTCAGAGTTCAGGTACAGCTAACAAGACTTTCAGGACCAGTGTGAGAGCAGGTGCTTTTAAATCAAAAAGTCAAACATTTTCTATTTCTGAACCAGGAAAATAATGTGTGTACAAAAATCTGTAGGATGAATTATCCTGTTGCAAACACCTACAAGTGCCCTGAGACTCAACCGGAGACAAATCATTATGAGGGAAACGGTGTTTGCTGTTACCTGTTTGACCTAATGACCACTTCAAACTCTAGAGTTGTTGTTGTAGATCCTTACTGTACTGTGTACTTGCAAACAGCACGTGCCTTTCCTTAGAGCACCGGTGTAGGAAACAACAGCTGCTGCCAGCTGTGCTGCCTGCTGGCTGTGTCACTGCAGGTAAAGGTAATGACTGTCCAATGGCCCCCATGGCACAAAATCTCTTTCTTTGTCTTCAAAACATATGTTAGCCTCCTACAGCTTTCTGAATTATCAGATATCCAGTAGAGAATGTTGGTAGATGGAGAATCCTTTTCCTTCCTGTCACAGATGGAAATGACAATGTACTGCCTCAGAGGCTTTGCATAGGCATGTGACACTCAGGCTGTGCTCCTCGGGCAGTGCAGCTGAGTCCCCTTGTGTGCAAAGAGGGGTCTGTTCCTAACTGTTTTCAGGGTGTGTGCATTTCACTTCGAGAATATCAAACATCTTCAGAGCCACCAGTTTATAGATGAGCAATCATCTTCCCAAGCTGGAGTATCCTGCCACGGGGCCATTCTTGCTTCTGCCGTCTATACGACCAGTTTCAAATTTACACTTGGTTCCTCTTACTCAGAACAGGAGGTCAGAATAAGGATGTTAATACCTGACTGCTCCTAGGGACATCTTTGATCTGCATCTAATTATCATTTTTAAAGTGCTTTCCAGTCCTCAGAAGAAAAGGTCTTGATGCTCCCCAGCAGAGGGCTATTGGCCCATGCTGGGACACAGTTGGCAGGATGCCCCACTCCAACAGGATTTCTTCATAGTTATTTTAAAATAATTAGCTGATCTGGTACCTACTGTGCTTCCTAATTCTTATCTAACATGACCATTTTGCAAGGGCACATACTTGTGTGTATGCGCAGCTCTAATAGGAACACATCCTGAGGGCTGGAGCCACAGTGAATGTGTGGCCAGGGCCAGAAATGATACCTGGGGAGCAGTGAAAGCCTCCTAAAAAATGTGTCACTGTTCTGCCTAAGGGTGGGAAAGGCATAACCATGACCCAGGCAAGGGATGGGGAAGCTGTTACTCGGTATTTTTTCCTTTAATATAATATTGGATATACAAATGTCTGTGAAGGCAGCAGATAGAGTGCCTGGCTCTGGCTGGAGAAGGCAGTCACTCCTTCATGCCTGGCCACACAGCGCTGTGGAGTGTGAGGCACAATTCAGCTGGAATTTAGAAGCAGCTGTTGTACCAGGATTTGTTTAAAGCTGTATTTCTCTGGGAAGCCATTATTTGAAATAAATCTTGTCCATTAAAGAGACACATTTGAGTAGTTACATAATGCAGCATTGGGTTTGTTAAACTAGAAAAGCATAAAATATTCAAAAGCCTAATCTGGAAAGAAAAATAAAAATATCATTTTAAATGAAGCACTTATGTATATGAAAAATACTTTTTTTTCTAATCCAAGCTTTAGTGCCTTAGAAGTTTATTTTTCACTGTTGGGTACTCTTAAAAAAAGCAAACAAGCTATACAAAACCCTTGCCTCAGACTGAGCTCCTCGAAATAGATGCTTCTCTGTTTAATAAAAATATATTTTCTTTTAAAATACAGGGTCTTCTTTTTACATATTTATTAATTTGCATTTTCAGAATCAACTGCCCTCTGCGTGAAGGCTTGAATACGAAAGTAACGCTGTCTAAGCTCAGAGATAATGAATGAAACAAACCCAGTCTGAAAAAAAAGACCAGAAATCTGTGGAATTTGAGTAAAAAAGAAACATTTAAATATTAATATTACACAGAAAAGGAACCTGGAACCCTCTAGTTTGGTGTGCCATTCCATGTCCTTACTCAGAGCAAACCCTCAGCAGTAACAGGAGGTTGAAATCAAATGTGGCTTATGTGTTTACCTTGGGGATTTGATATAATCAGCCATATCTGGCAAAAATTGATTCAAAGGCAAATGAAATTATAAAACTTTATTTATTAATATTGCTTTGTGTTTTAAGCTGTTATGGTTCACATGTTCTTGATACAAGGATTGAAATGCTTATTTTTAATGAAAGATGGAGTCTTGTATTTTTGCACTTTCAGAAACTCAGATTTTGTGCTGCAAATGCTCAGAGTGGGTGGTGTTTGATGCAGCCAGGTAACGCGAATTTGGATCATAAAGGTTATTTCGTGTTGCTTGCACTGAAGGTTGCTGTGTATTCCTGTTACAGCAGGGTGAATCAGAGTGTCTCACACTCTTCTCCCCACGCTGTATAGTCAGGGCTGTATTTTTAGGTGGAACATGGCAAATTTAAGTAACACGCCGGAGATTAGAGCAGAAGTCTGTTGCAGTGGAGGAGTTCAATGCAGAACTGCCAAACTTCCTTCTAAGTTTCCTCTTGGTTGGATTCCCCATCCCGCTGGAGCTACCTTCCATTAGTGGCACAACATATTATGTCTCAAGCAATACTCATGATTGTGTACTCCAGCAAAGTGTGAATATTATCTGGCTGTTAGATTATGATCAGTGCACATAAGCAGAGCCCAGAAGGATTGCTTCTATTTTCAGCTAGGCTACCATTGCCTCTGATCCATGACAAGGTCGCCTGAGTCAATGAAATCCCTGGCTGCTTGTCTCCAATAATTAAGCAGTAAAACTTTTAAATGCGCACCCCAAATCGAGAGGTCACTGTGTTGATTGTCTGTGTAAGTACTTTTGTGGGGAGAATATACCAGTTCCTAAAGGGCTCTTTAATCCAGCCAATAGAGTCTAATCAGAACTGAGAGCTGGCAGTTTAAAGCTGGGCACGTCTGAATGAGAAGCAAGATAAAGATTTTGAACACTGAAACTGAGTAACAATTTGTTGAAGTTATGAAGGCAATAGAGTCTGCAGATCTGGGAATCCTTTGAAGACCTAACTATCTTTCCAGGCAAAATTGTCTTAACTGAGTGCTGGTTAGTGGGTTCAGTACAGGAACAACTCGTATTAATTTTTGATGTCTGTGGCTGTGGTGGTCTAATAGCCCCTTCTACTGTAACCACATGAGCTTCCAGCTGCATTATCCAGAAAAGTGCAAAAGATACAATTCAATAAGTTTGTGAAAACTACCGGGATAGAATAACATATTCTAATAACATTCTAATTGGCTATTTCAAAAAAAAAAAATCTCCATTTTGATGGTGACAGAGCACTGGAACAGGTTGCCCAAAGAGGCTGTGAAGTGTCCTTCTCTGGAGAGATTCAGAAGCCATCTGGTCACAGTCCTGAGTAATCTGCTCTGGGGCCCCCTGCTTGAGCAGGGAGCTTGGACTAGTTGATCTCCAGTGATCCCTGCCAACCGTATTCTGTAATTATATATCTTAAAGATCTTATAAATATTTTTTATTATTTTAATATAGCACAACTTTAGAGTAAACAGCAGCTTACTCCAGAAGAAATCCGGAGAGATGGAACTGGAGAAATGCTCAGACAATATAAGACAGGAACTAGAGGACAGGCCTCAGAGAATTAAGAAATGTACTACTTTCTCGTAGAAAGGCCCAATATGTCCTCAGTGTGCAGTCCAGTAATTTGCAAATTTTAGATAAAAGTATCTTACATGAAGAAAGATAAGATCTTTGCTTAGAATGCTGTAATGGCTGTGTGAGACTTCTACTGTTTAGCAGCAAATAGGACTTGGGGATGTCCTCTTCTGGGACATTAGCACCTTTTTTAGCTTTGGTGTTGGCCAGCCGCCACATCTGAGGAATCTGTCCTTATAGACCAACATATCAGTGGGATGCTGTTTCCACAAAGGAATGAAAATGAGCTACTGGAGAAATTCCTTCTAAAGAAGATGACTCCAGCTATCATTCACCTGTGGCTGAGAGCCAAAAAAAGCTAAAATTGATTTTCTGAATGTGGTTTTGGTTCCCCCCAGCACCTTTTTCCCCAATAAGAAATGAACACAATTATTTAATTCATTAACAGTACTTTTGGAATTCTAGTTTATATAGGTGATTTGGGTTGCTTTCCCACCTTCTAAAACAGGCTTGAACTGTGATGTAACAAAGATCTTCGAAATCATCTTTGTTACTCCTAATGAAAGCCAGGACAGAGAGCTACCACGAAAAGCCACATCATGAAAAAATGTATCTGCCATTTGGCCATCAGTCAAGGAACCATAGTATAATCTATTTTTATATTTTTGGGAAAGGGATATTTCTGAGATTTCTAAACATGTCTTATGTCTATGTTCTTTCCTGTTAGTCTTTTTCTCTTTGTGTTTTTTGTTTTTTTTTTTTTTTTTTTTTTAAAGTTGCGATCTCTTACAAAAGACTGATATTTTGCACCATGCTGACTTTGGCACAGAGTTTTACTGTGTGTTTCTTCGCTTCAGGTGTTTTCTGCTTAATGCGTGGACTTCTGAAGAAAAAACATGATTGACTTTGATGAATGGCTTCTTGGAATAGCAGTTGTGACTGGTAGTATATGAGTTGTTACTATTGATCCCAACAAACTGCAATACTTCTATGAAGTGCAAAATGAGTAGAATCAATGACTTCAGATTTCTTCTGAACGCTAAAATGACAGTGTTTTTCTCTCATCACATCACCAATTGTCGGGCATTTATTTGTTTCCTGGTAGATGCTTGTTTCCTTGAATAATCCCTGTATAATATCTTTCTAAGACTCACTGATCTTATGTCTTCCCTAATCATTTCATACAACAGTCTCTATGTGATTTTCACTTGTAGGCCTCCTCAAAGAAGGATTTTGAAGAATTTTAAATCAGGAAAGGCAAAGATTCGTAAAGGTTTGGTTAGAGGCTTGCCTTTATTTTTATAAAACTGCAGCACAAAATGACTTAGAAGAAGAGAACTTCATTTGTAGAATGATGAACTGGGGAGAATCACTTAGGAAAAAAATGGAAATGGAGAAATAGTGTGTGCAAAAATACAAATTTAATTAGGAAAAATAACACTCTCGTTCTCTTCATCAGGAATTTTGGTAAACAATTATTTCTGTGATTACTTGATCTTTTAATTTAATCATTTGAGGCGATCATCTTTCACTGTTAATGGTTTTTGTCATTCTCAGCTATTTGCCACTCAGCAATATGACAGTTTTATAAATGTTCCGACATCCCATGAAATATTAGCTAACAGGAAAAGACATGTTTTTTGAGGTTAATATGAGAATTCAACAGCACCTGGAGAAGAACTAACATAATTTATCACCTTTTAAGACAGCTGAAGATCTCAATCAGCCACCTGTTACTTTGAAAATGATCATTAGGCATAAACAGGGGTAATTTGCTGGTTTTAAAGTTCATTTTCAAGCTTTTACTCATGGTTAATATTAATTCACTGTCAGTAAGTAATGAATACCAAGAAATTCTGAAAGGATCAGTTCTTCGTTCTCTTTGAGTTTCTTCTTCCAAATCTCAGAGGACAAGCCCCATGGGAATAGCGTAATAGAATTAAGGATGGGGAAAGTTGCTTTAACTGGGTCTTCATCCTGTTTGTAGAAATATTTGAGAAGTCTGACTTCAGCTTCATTTGAACTTTGCAGATGAACTCATTGCTTCAGGTAGACCAGGAGAAGTAATGTAGTTAAAGTGCAGAAAAGAGTGGACAGCATCTTCCCATGATCCTTCAAATATTGGACCTTAGTTGGGAATTGCTTAACTTTCATGAAACCTAAGAAAAGTCTCAGGGATTTTATTAACATATGGCAGAAGTGTATCAGGACTGTTCTGGTTCAAGTCTTCTCTCACTCAGGATATCTTCCTGAGACTGGCCAAGTTTAGAAAGATCAACACAATTTTAAGAACTCAAGAAGCCACTAAATTAATATTAGGACAGTGGGAAGAGAAAAGGACTACAGGGCACCAGAAAAGATTATATCTTTGAGGGTCTTTGGTATAACTTACTATGCATGTTTCTTTTTTTTATAAAAGGATCAACATGGCTTTTTTTTGTTGGAGAGAAAGAAGAGGTGGGGCAGTCATACAGAATTGGAATTGCATATAAAATTCAAATTGTTTACAGAATCTCTTCTTGTTACTAGTTTCTTTGTAACTGGTCAGAGATGTAAATAGCATTTTTGCCATAATTCCTTTATGATGGGTCTTTTGTGGGAAGAGAGTATAATGGGACCAAAAAAAACAGACACACACACACACACATACTGAAAGATAAAGCACCAGCTTCTTTCTAAGTAAAGGTCTGACCAAAAAAAATCTATCTAAGCATTAAATTTTATGCTCCAAACGATTTCTTTAAAAATCTATAACACGCAATAAAATTAAAATCCCTCAATTAAGTAATTTTAAAATCAAAATGTTCCAATCCAGAAATATCTGAATGGAATTGTGTGAAATTATCATGACTTTTTATTAGTTTATATAGATCAGATTTTTTTAGGATTGCCAAGTCTTTTTATGACCATTTTGCTGCTTAATAATAGCTTTTTTTAGAGGGCAATTAGAGAACGGAAAAATGGGGATTTTTAAAGGGCAATAGTCATTGCAGGAAATTCTTGGCCTGACATAAATAATAATCAGTGAACAGAGAAAACAAATGAGAGAACACCACCAGTGGGGCAAGAAGCATTGTAATGCAAAGCAAATGGATTGAATATATGTACTCTGTGATGAGTTATTCTACAGAAGTCAACAGTTACACAACTTAGCATTAAAGGCCTGGAGGATTCAGGATCCATTTAAAGAAGCAGGATGCCATTTAACAAAAAATGAAAACAAAACAAAACTCCAACCTAAAAAATAATTGACTCCAAGGGAGAAAAGCTGCTAAACTCAGGCTGGTTTTGAAAAATGCAGCAAATTTAAGAGGTTTTCTGAAATGAGTACCTGACCTGACTTTCACTGCATGTGTAAATAAAAGAATTTGATCTCTTTGCAAGGGAGGACTTCCCAGGGGATGAGAAGAGTAGGGTCATACTAGGTCATTTAGGAGGCATAATAGCCTTGTTAATATGCAAAGCCACAGGAACTGTGACATTCTGCTTTATTGGTATCACTGGAGGGACCGCTCCAGAGACAGCTCCAGCCTCAAACAAAGCAGGTAGTGGCCTGGTGTAGCAGAAAATTGAGATTAAAAAAATGGCTGTTCCCCCTTCTGCATACATTAAAACCCTGCAGCCCAGGTTAGAGATGCCGAGGGAAAAGTTGGGTTGTGCTGATAGCCTTCCCTTCTGAGAAAGAAGCACAGAAAAAGACAAGCATTTCTACTTCAAAATATAAGAGGCCATCCTCATGGATGCAGTAGCAGCAAGTGTCTTCAGTTCCTCACTCCTGCCTTGTGGCAGAAGCAGTCCAGCCCTGGCTTTCTCACTCCCACAAGTGAGCTTTTGGCCAAGTTTTTGAGAAACACTCAGACAGGATCTCCTGCGTGTTTAATTTTAGTAGCTTCTTCCCACACCATTTCTGCTTCCAGAGCTGGATGTAACATTCCTCTCTCAGGACCTCTCCACCTGTCCTCAGCAAAGGGTGACACAGAAGTCCCAAAGGTAAAGGGAGTGAGCTACTCCATCCACATGGCACAGCTGAGTACTCAACCCCTGAACCTGCACTGTCCCTGTTGCAAGGTAGTGGCTTATACAGCAATGACAGTGCAGCCGTGCAGCAGCTCAGCTGGAGATGGCTGGGACTCTGCTCCCTCTGCTTTTACCAACTGCCCTTTCCAAAATCAGCTGGGACAGGGGCAGCTTCATTCTGTGCAACTCTGCAGTGGTGGATATGTCACTCGGGAAGGATATAGTCTTGAATAATGTCTGATTCAGATAATCCGTCACTGCCTTGACTAGTTCTTCATCCTCCACAAGCCTTTAAACTAGATTATCTGAATTAAACTCTGGTTCAGATGTAGAAATCAAAAGCAGTTGGTGCAAATGCGTACAATTAAGTGTCATAACCCCATATCCCATTCCATATTATAGGTATCTTCCTCACAATACAGTAGTGACAAAAAAGGAAGCCGGAAATGGAAGTGCTGGTAATTCTAATGAAGTGCCACTGAGGATGAAAGTGGGGCCAGAGAACCATTTTGTTGCAATTTCAGTAGAGATTTCTGAAGTGACAGACAAAACCAATTTATGTTAGGCAATACAACAGTTTACAGCAGATGGCAAATAGGCTTTATCACTATCACAGGGAAAACCCTGCTTTGGATTTTTTTTTTTTTTTTTTTGCCACAGATTTCATTGGTTTCAGGTGGCCATGTGCAATGGGAAAGTTGAAAATAGGACAGTGAAGGAATAATGACCTGTGTAGCACACTGGCTACTCCTCATACTCTTGGAGATACAGTTTATTACCCACTATGCTTGATATTTATTGCTGCTGCCTGCTTCTAAGATTCAGCACCGCGTTCTTTTTGTAGCACAAAAAGCTGAAATGTTCCTTTCATTTCTCATCACTTGCTTGTCAGAACAAACTTATCCTTCCTGACCTTTTTTGACAAGAATTTCAGGGAGTCCTGTACTCAACAGGTTTACAAGCCATATTGCTTTTAATGATTTACTGGGGAGGAAAGGAAGAAATGAGGAGGGGGAGCAAACCACAGAAAATCTACATGTCCGCATTTTACAGCTATATTCTTTAGACAAGAATATAGCTGTAAAATGTGGACATGTAGATTTTATCTTTCAGTATATTCTAGAAAATATTAAGTCAGGAATGAATATTGCTTTTATAAAAGGGAAGTGTCAGTTTTCCCCTAATATTCATGCGGGCATATTACTATTTTCTATCACCTTTCATATTTGGAAAGCTCATAAGGTGCTTTATGTATTCAGTCAAAGGCAATATGAATAATATTTCACTCATTATGAGATGCATCTCTGGTGTGAGAGATGTGGCCAGTGTTTCATTGTCCACAGTGAAGATAAAGCTCAAGGTAAGAGGTGAAAGGGAACAGTCTCTTAGCTATGCCAGTACGTGTTAGGGGAGGGCTACTGATGGCTGTGTTGAATTATGCTTGCCTATATTCACCCACTGGTTGAATTCTGGTTGAATTTCTACAGCAAGGTAATGTCAGCAGGTTGAAGTCAGAGGACAAACCATTTGATATGTTCGTTGGAAGAAGGAGGGAAATTGAACAATGCAATTACACCCCTGTGTATTTTAGGAAGGCGTTAGTTTGGAATTTGCAGGACTGACATCATGAAAAATCCAGTCTTCATTACAGCCCTGCACAGCCAAGAGGATGCCTGCTAAGTTTTCATTCCGAAGAAGTGCAGCACCAGGAAAGTTTATGGGATTCAGTTGTAGCACTCAGGTGCCCACTGTTGTTATTCTTATGAAGCAGCAACTCTCTCCCTCACACAATGTAACTCCATCCTGTAGCAAAATTTCAGATAATCACAGAGCTGGAGGGTTTTCCAAAAGGAAAATGCTGAAAGGAGGGTCAGCACCTAAATCAGTTCTGGATGGTGTCAAAATAATTTCCTGAAGATTCCCAACCACTGTGACTTTCTCCACTTTTTTGGCATCCACTTCATCTTCTGTGTGGTGCAGGGACCTGCAGGCAAATGGAACTGTCGGAGTCAGCAAGCAAAAGGGTGTTTGGCACCAGACTCCTCGTGCAGGAAAAAATAAACTTGTAAACAGCAAAGTTCATGCACCCAGCTTTCCTCTGACTTAAACAATCCTGGCTTTCTCTAGCACTAACTTCCCCAGGGCACTGCTACACTAAATCCTCCCCATCAAAATTCTGGGCATTCTCAGGAGCATGTGGTAACTTTTTATAATTCATAATGTGGATTTATCTCTGCTCTCCTGTTTAATTCAACCTTTTGAAATAAACATAAAGGAAAACAATGATGTGCCAGGAAGAGGACATTATTAAGAGATATCGTGTGTAATTGACTCAGTGGGATCGTTCAAGTACTTTGGAAAGAATAAAAAAGGAAGACATAGTGAGCACGTAAAACTCTCAGGGTTACAACCTTCATGAGATAATAAGCCTAACATTGAAGATTAGCACTGATAGGAGGCATTTTTAAAATATGTGTGTATATTTTTGGATATATTAAATTACTTTGAAACTCATAACTATTATGTGGGCGCTTCAGTTCTGAAGATGCAGGGATTTCACCTGTGCCAAGGTAAATCTCGAGTAATTCTGCTTGGGGAGGTGTGAATAGTGGCAGAATAAGAGTCAACTACTGGGCATTTTTTTTAACTCAAGGGTCAAATCCCTAGGTGGCATAAAGAAGGGTATTTTCCTGTAATTTGAAGGCCATGATGGTCTGAAATACCAAAACCAGGTCAACTAAGGTATCTCCTGATTCACACAGATTCAGAAGAGCTCTGTT
>VZTE01003397.1:590646-600937 GCA_013397775.1 Eulacestoma nigropectus
AACCCTCATATACATTTTTCTCTTGTTTACATTGAGGAAATCCTGCAAATAAATGGTGCCTGTCAATGTAAATGAGTAACTGTTTTGCTGAGGAGTTATAAGTTGCCCTTTAGTGTAAATCACAGTAGGGCCTAACCTCTTTAGACAGCTTTAAAAATAAATTAACCAACCTTTCATCTAAAGCTGTACAGCAAATCTCTTCTTTCGTTTTTCAGTTTCCTCTTACAAAGAGAAAAAGCAGAAGCATTAATGAGCTAGTCAAATATTCAAACCTTGCCAAGGGAGAAAAGATCCTTCAGTCATCATGAACTCAACCTGATAAACCCTTTTTAATTAGTGTATATGCTAACATTGTACAAAGCAGCCATGAATCAGAGACCCCACAAAGCAAAAGTAGAGAAGAAATACATCATGAGCAAGAGTTGGAGCCCAAAATATTTCCATTCTGGCTTTCAGAAAGCAGAGAAAGCATGCTTATTAATTGGTTAAGTCCATCATTAATAAGCTCTCAGCTATGCTCAGTCTGTTCCCCAGCACTTTACACAATGTCTATGCAGTAATATGCTGATAGAAAGGGCATCTTCTGGTAGCTGATAAAGCAGCAGCAAAATGAGAAAGTTGAAAGGGAGGAGTATAATAAATGTACTTTCCTTCTCATTCTGGGTGGCAATGCTCAGCTACTCAGTTAAGAGACTGACTCTCTTGGGGGATTTCTCCATGGAGACCTTGTTCCTCCCCTCCAGGAACATGTTGGTGCGCTTGGGGCTGTCAGAGACTGAGGCAGTGGGCTACCATTGGAGTGTCTGGTTGCTGGATAATCCCACATTTCTCATGTCAGTATACTGACACCCCTGAAACCTTTTGGCTAATTGCTCTGTCTTTGACTCAGCTTCCCAGTCATCCCAAGAGACCTCATTGGAGGTCTAAATGGTGACTAAAAATAAAAAGCATTCACAAAAAAGGCTTAAATTTTCTATTTCTTTATCTTAAAGATTAAGAACTGTATGCCTTTGGATGAATTTGACTGCTAATTTTGGGGCCTTTTGCAATCTAATTTTCCCTGCTGTTAAGGTGAATGATTTGTTGAAAAAGTGATCTCATAAAATAAAAGAATTCAAACAATTAAATTTTATGCAGAAGAAAGTCATGAAAACGAGGTTCATAATAAAACTGTGAGCTGGCAATGCTGAAAAGCCTGCTGTACATCATTGTGAGAGACAACCTGGCAAAAGGGGCAGATTTTTGGATGTTGTAAATTGATGTAGCTCTTTTGCTTTTGCAGAAAATACACAAGTTAAACCATGTCCTCAGCTGGCATATGAAACTCTGTAAGGATCATAAGAAGTGATGAGCATAGCCCACAGTGACTAGAAAGGTTGTTTCCCTTAAAATAAAATCCTCTCTCAAGCAGTAACACATAAGCTCAGTTGATACAGTCTCTCTCTCACCAAAGTTTAGCCATCATTAAATCTTTTCCCTAATAATTAATGTGCTTGGCAACTCCTGCTTCTCTTTTAAGAAATAACAGCTGTAACATAAAGCTCTTATTATCTTACACATAGGTGGAAGCTTCTATCAGAGGTGGGAAAAGCAGTTTCTAATGTTTAATTTTTCTGAGCTTCACTAATGTTCTTGCTGAGCTGTTATTTTGTTGTAAGGCCTGGAAGAATATGTGAAATGAGATTTGGATGTGTTTGCCACACTTTAAAATAGTTTCCTTAGGACATAATCAAATTCCTTTCGTGTCTTGCTCCCTGCCATCTGTTACATCACCGCAATACTGGAACATGTTCAGCAACCCTGAGTTTTAGAAGCTTGACTGACAAGGTCTGTGATCTTAGAGGCTGAGACTGAGAAAGGGGTTCTTCATAATTCCTCAACACTGATGTGTTAGGAGAGATAGAGAAGACTTATTATGCTTTCATATCTTTCTCTCACTTATTCATCACTCTTTTTCACCAGGACTGTGATGAAGTCAGTGTTGACAGACGCTAAACACACTCAGATTTTTCTGTACAAGATGGGGCATTGTCTTATGCAAGCAGATGAAAGCTGACATTTCCCAAACCTGAGAAGAAATCACACAGAAAATCAGTGATACGGACTCTTCTGGAGTTAAAACGATGCATTTCCAGTCCATTTCCAATCACTCAAGAGAAAGCAGGACCCAAACCTCTCCAGGCAGACAATTCACGGAGCACAGCTCTCAGCAAAGATGACACATGGACCACCTTCTGTTTGTGAGGAACAGCTAAGCAGCTCATCAAAAACTGCATTCAAATCACATTCTAAGTGGAAGTTACTCCTTTGGAGACAGAGGAGTTGTGCATAGAATTTGCTTTATATGAGGCACAGATCTATGCTGACAATCTGAGCTAGCTGTGATGAGGAGTTTGTGAGTGCCAATACCACACCAGGACAGTCATCAAGAGCAAGGCATGTGGGTGCATACCTGGGTTTCTATTTTCTTCCATAGTAAGCTATACACACAGAGGAAGAAAAGAAGAAGCAGACTGCAGCTTGGAGACAGGCAAGAAAACAAGACGGAGGCACATGAGTGGAGACAAGACATAAGTGTTTTAGATGGACTGCAAAGGAAAATGACTTGGGGATTTGAGACATGGAAGGGCCATTTGTGAAGTTCTGGAAAGGCTTTTCTGGTGCTGGGAAAGTGAGGAGCAAATGAGGGGTCCAGCTGAGTAATTGCAATGATACCATGGCAGCACACAAAGTGTTCTTTGGAGCCTCCAGCACTGCATCTGGGCACCAGGAGGAGAATCCAGAGACTGGGAACTGTGAGTCTGAAGGACTGAATGGTAAGGGGACCTCCAGGAGTGCAGCAATGGAGTAAGAGGGAAATGAAAATGTTTGATAGCAACAAAGTCTGAGAGAGAGGTGTATCTCAAACAGAGTACTAGGAAAAAACATGCATTATATCTCACATTAACAATGATGTTTTTAATCCATCTCTATCCCACTCAACCCAGGTTTAAAAAAATGAAATAGAAGAGGTGAAGAGTGCTTTTTCCTGGAATCTAAATTATCTGGGGTAATCTATATTAACGGGGCGTGGAACAGCTCATAAAAGGAAAGTATAACAGATATGGCTCACTTAGTGAATTATATAGTGCTCCCTTGCAAAACAGAAATTTTATAAAGAGGGTCATTAGGGGCACTGGACAGAAATCATAGGAGACATTAGTTTTACAGCTCTTATGCTATAGAAACCTGACATACTGCTTCTCACTGATGGAAATGTTGTCCTTTATTTGGGTACTCTGCTAAGCTTCAAACTCCATGAGAAAAAGTCAAGTTGGTTCATGTTTTAAAAACTGGATAAGAAATGTGGGTCTGCTCACATTTATTCTAAAGCTTTTTCCATGGTGGCACTGAAGTGGGCTATAAAGAAAACATAAATGCAATTTATGTCCATTACATGTAAAGAGGGACGAGTTCAAATGGTAATCCAGCCATGTATCATCACGTTGCAGAACAGTAAATGGCATCCATTATGAGACCGTGACTCTGTCCAAGGCACTGAGACCTCACCGTGCCTGAGAAATCAGTGAGAAAAGGTAATTCTTTTTTTTAATCTCATACCTTCCCATTGACTAAGAAATCTTTTTTTTTTTTTTTTTCCCCTCACAGTTATGTTCTATTATATTCCTGTAGTAGCACCTGAGATTAACAGCCAAGGTAATTAATGCGGAATCTAAGTGAAAATGCTATAGGAGCACTTTTGATATTCACATTAATAATGGAGGGGTTCATCAAAATTAATGTTATTACAGTAAATACCAAGAAAATTAACTGTGATTGGGTCATTATTTTAAATCGTGCTCCCATCTGTAACTGACTCTTCTAGATGGCTGTGTGGAAAAGGTATGGTGATGATTCAGGACTTGGAATCAGAATGCAAACAGAAAGCACAATGAGCTGTGATCAGCATCAGAGAAAGTCTTTCGTCATATCTCTGTAAGGCAGATAAGACTTGGAAGCCTCCTTTCCTCACGTCTCTATCCAGTATATCTGGGATGTTTTGGAAGTACCATAACAGATTTTTTTTTTTTTAATCAGTAAATAAGAGGAAGTTCCAATATAGGAAAAGTCTTTCTTTGTGTGCAGTGCCATAGTTACATGAGGAGGCAATCCGTTCCTGAATTAACTTTGGTTTTCTTTTTAACATTCAGATTTAACAAAATGCCTCTTTTTGTAAGGAAGTTTGCTCTTTTTCTTGTTTTAAATTACATTTTTTCAAAGAGACAAATGAGTTTTCTGCTTCTGTTGAAGTCGAAACAGAGATGACAAAATTAACTGCCTAGCCTTTTAGCAGGAAACCTTGCATTTGAAAATACCATTCTGAATAGAAGCTAGGAATTTGTACACACTCATTTATCATAGAGGCCATGAAAGTAGTACCCTCCATTCCTGTCTAGAGAGAAGGAATGAGCTACCCCAGCAGCGATATTGCTGCAAACTGCAACTAAACATAGGAGATTTTGGAAGTTTATTACCATGGTCTTTTTCAAAGACAAATAAATATTTCTCCTCTAAAGCCTGCTCTGGAACTGGAGAATCTGTGTCACTTAGGTGGCAGAGAGATCCTTCAATTTGTCTGTTGCCACTAAGCTTGTTTCGCATCTTTAGTGGAACCAACAAAAACTGACCAGGAAAATCATTAAGGCTGAATGTGATCTTCTGCAATCTGTTCTGCTGGAAAATATTTAGGGGTCTGAAGATGGAAAGTTGAAAGTGGGGTAGATGGGGCTGTTGACTGATGCTGTGGGTAACACACAAGCTGGATAAAATAGTGTGTGGTGTGGGTTGCAGTTGTCTGGGAGTGACAGCGACAACTCAGTTTACCTGTGCCATAGTTCATCCTGCGATAATGATTATCTTTTTATCAGAGGCTGCTGAAGGGCTCTGGTTAGTTCACTAGCACACATGAAGACTTTGCAGCATCTCTTGAAAGCATGACTGTCCTTTACAAGGCACACAATTCTTGGTGTCAAATTAATCTGCAGCAATAAAGGAATAGGCCACACACCTCTGACAGAGTGTATCTGTAAACCTAAGAGCAGAGACTGCATGTGTTTTGTGGAAAAAAACCCCAAACACTTCAAACCTCTTTTTAGATTCATCTATTGATTAATTTATATTTTTTAGAGGATTCAGAAACCATGTAACAGGGAAAACAGGCAACTTCTGGTTCTCTCTTCAGATTAAATGCTGCTTCTGCCTTTAATAATCCAGGGGAAAAGGCGGGGGGGGGGAGGGTAGTAGAGAGCTTCTGCACTATTATTTAACATATAAAATGGATTTTTGAGGGGAAAAATAAAACATTTTATGAAACAACTCTTCAATAAACAATGACTATTTTCTACCCCTGTGTATGCACATCTGTACACATGTTTGTAAAAGGGAAAAGGTGAAAAAGAATCTGCAAATATAGCTCAGGTGGCCATGACGATTACTAATATCAGAAGTCTCTTTAAATGTTGGTATCATGCTAATGCTTGTAGCTTTGTAAATCATCTTGCTACATCAAACCAAATGAAAGAATTACAAAGAAACAGAGACAGGAGAGATGGGACTTGTATCCTTAAAAAAGACTTTCAAAGAAGCATAAGGACAATGGGCTAAACCACTAAGATTATTCTGAATCAGCCGAACTGTTCTGATTTCCAGCAGGTGTATTTGATCCTTAAAATTAGGAAAGTGGGATTGAGACAGTCTTTTTCTTTTACAAAGCCCACATGGCCAGTGAGCTTAAAGTTGGCTCCTGTGAGTCTGCCCTCAGCATCTTCAGTGGTGGGTTTAGGTTTTTATTAGATTGAGCCCATAAGCAGGACGTCAGACTTGGCAGAGTTCTCTGCAAAGGCACAAGGATTATCCACTTGAAAAGATCAAAATTTTTTGCTGCTGGCCATGGGCTTAAAATGCTTCTTTTGGAGAGGGGGTCAAGGCAGTCACCTCCTGTCTTGCTGATCCTGTGAACAGCATGATCCATGGCCAGGCCTGTGCAGGGGAAATAACCCAGACACAGAGACACAATCCATGTTCCATGGATACCTGTGCCTCTGTAGAAGTGCCATAGGAGGTCAGAATTAGGACCTGTCTCCTTTTGCCCCAAACGTACCATCATGATTCATTTGAAGGAGACCTGACACATTCTGAGCTAAAGATCCTATCACCCTTGTGAGCCCAGCCATCAGCAGCAGAGCCATTTATAGTTTGCCTTCACAGAATCATACAGAGCAGAAGAAAATAATTACATATACTTTCTTATTTTCAAAGCAAAATATTAGGATAAAATCTTATCTTTCTTTCTTCCATCCTTTTCAGGTCCAAAGATGATGGGGGTGAAGTATCAATTTATCAAAATCCCTCAACTACAGCGCAATTAACTTGAACCGAACAAGAGAGATTTTTCCTGTGATTTTGTATTACAGTCAACCTAAGTATGAAAGGAAACAGTGTAAGGAGAATACGCCATGTGATGAAAGTTAATATTCTAGAAGATAATGAGATGTAAATTGCTAGTTGGAACAATACCTGCAGGCTCAACTCTTCATACTTTTTTTTTTAGCCAAAGATAGGGGTATTTTTATGTATTAATAATTTTCAGTTCTCGAGCTCTTTATAAAAGAGATCAGTAACAAAATGTCTTTGCTTTTCAAAGGAAGAAACTGAACCCAAAGAGATATGATATGCCAAACTCCTTAGCAGACCAGATACTCATCATAATACCACAGGTTGCCTGAGTTTCCTTTTAAGTTCTGAAATGTGATGGTTTTTTACACAATAGGGGTGTTCAGCCTGGAGTACAAAAGGCTCTGAGGAGACCTTGGAACCCCTTTCAGTACCTGAAGGGGATCCAGGAGAGCTGGAGAGGGACTTTGGAAAAGGGCCTGGAGTCACAGGGCAAGGAGGAATGGCTTCACACTGAGGGTTAGATGGGATATTGGGAATGAATTGTTCCCTGTGAGGGAGGTGAGGCCCTGGCACAGATTGTCCAGAGAATCCATTTCAAAAATCCGTTTGAATCATGTCAAAAAATGGATTCAAAATAACAATAAAAAAAAAAAAAGAAGGGGGAGGTGGTTTCAGGGGAAGATGAAAGAACACAAAAGTACTAAAGGCACAACTTTTTACAGGTGCTGGAAGAGGAGATCTGCATATTTATCATCCCTTCAGAATCCATATTTCTGGATGTTTTAGGCAAGGAAAATGCCTTCAGGAAAACTAAGCAGTGTCTGGGAAGAGCTGGTGTCGGTCCAATACTCATATGCAAATAAAATGCAAGAAACAGTTTCTGATGTTTGTAATTTGCTGACTCCAAAGTCCAATTCTGATGGAATTTACTACATCTGTCAGTCATTTACTCCTGTTTGTGCATTTCATATTTACGCTAAAATAACGCGAGACAATAAATGAGGCTAGTGTGGTGTAAAGTCATCGTAAACCCAGTGAAACCAGAATAATTCTATTTATGACATTCATCTGGATGATTTACCATGCATCCCACTGCACACATATCCTTTACAGAGAAAAAGGCAACCATCAGTTGAAGTGAGACACATTCTGCTAGTAAAAAAGGTCGAACCAAACCCCTCCTTTGATGAGAACATGCCCACAGAAGGAGATGGACCACATATTTTCCCATCAAGCTTCTCAGAATTATCAAAATTTCTTTGCTTGCAAAGGCCAATTTTGCTTAACATAGAAAGCTGTTTCGAGGGTGGCTGATACATTAATTCCCTTTCAAAAATTAAAACTCAAGGCATGATAATGCAAGAGGTAAATTTTGATTTGAGAACATTTTCTGTCCTCTCAGTCTGCACTACTCATCTTTCATAATTCTGATTTTAGTCTTACATGGTCATCAATACACTATCCTTGACCATCACATCAAATCTTGCTTACCACTACATCCTACTCGTTGAGCGTGACAAACTTCCCCAAATTTAGCAGTGCAGCCATGAACCTCATCAGGATCAGGCCAACTCAGTTATCCCAGTGATCCCATTTCAAACCCAAAATGAGTCAGAAAGCAAATAAACTATCCAAGTGCAAGCGTGCTACACTTTCATGTGCACACTCATCCTGTACAGGTCGTTTCCTCCAGTTTAAGCCCCCCAAAAACACAGCTACAGGATATTTCCATAGCCTGTTGCTGTTTCCACCTCATCTTCTCTCTGTATTTTTCAGTTCCTTCTCATGTCAAAATGCACTCAACCTGCTCCTCTCCACCTAGTCTTCTTCAGCACTAAAAGCTTGACTCGCTTTTCATCTATGATAACTGATTTTTGATATTACATCTTAAAAATATCACTTCATACTTTCTCTTCCAATACCCCTTGTGCTAGGGGACAATCTCATAACACCTCCAAAGACGTCACTGTGTCTTCTTCCTTCAAATTATTATTTTAAAAACTGCACTTGAATCAAAAACCTAAATGATGGAATTATAGCTGGGAGTATAGCAGGGTATCAGAACAGGAATGTGAAAGTCATTTTAAATGAGCTGATTTGGAAAATAAATTGAGGAAGACGTGCACAGGAATAATGAACTGCAAAAGCTGCAAAATGAGGAACACTTGCATCCTGCTGCAGAAAAGAAACTTGATTTATGTAAACTATAAATATCAATATGCATGAAACGTGCTCAGCTGTGGAGATACAGGTATGTATCATTTCACTGTAGTTGTTAAAAATACAACTGGAATATATCTAATTTTGAACACCCCAGTTTGAAAAATAGGGAAAACTGGAGAAACTCTACAAAAAAAAAAAAAGGGCTCATCAGAGATTCAAAACAGGGAAGGCTGGAATAACTGGGATCAGCAGGGAAGGCTGAGGAAAGCGTTTCATCCTTCAAATATGCCTAAGAGGCTGCTGCAGAGAGGTAAGTTAGTGTTCACTAGGCACAAGGAAAAACTTCCCGGCAGGAAGTTTTGTTAAGCACTGGGAGAGACTGAAGCTTTTGACTGATTGGTTATCACCCAACAAATACCTGCCACAGGTATGTGTAAGGTGATGGGCAAAACGGGATCAGCTCTATTTATTATAACACCATATTTCTGGAGAAACCCCAAATGGAGGGTGAAGAGTTCCTTTAACCAAGTCAATGAGATGCTTCTTGCTATATAAAAAGAGCATATTTGCTCAGGTGGCTACATAACAGCACTCCATTTCTGGGCCACAATAGGAGAACTGCAGTGGGAGATTTCCAGGCATCTGGGAAGTGCTCAGCACTCACCATACCCTGGAAGAGGGTACTGCATGTACAGAACTATTTCTGTGATCTGGCAACTAAAATCTCATCTGCCTTTTATGCTGGAGTGTTTAAGTCATAACCTATTCACTCAAAGTTTGCAAGAACACCAAGCTCTCACACAACACTCTTGATGGAATTGGAATCAAATGCTCCCTTTCCCCCACTAAAACCGAGGAAATTCTCCTGATATTGAGCACGTGCAGGAACAGAAGGCCAGATTCAGAAATTAACTACTCACATCTGAAAATACTGCAGAGCTCCAAGCTGTGTGTTTTCTCGTTTCAGCCCTCTCACATGATTATCTGCTCTGGCATTAATTCTCAGTCCAGCATTTGCATCTCCCTGGTAGTACCCAGAGTTGAGCACTGACTGCTCTTCCTCTTTTTCTTCTTTTTCTTCTTCTTTTTCTTCTTCTTTTTCTTTTCCTTTTTCTTCTTCTTCCTCCTCTTCTTCCTCCTCTTCTTCCTCCTCCTCCTCCTCCTGGCTCTTTTACCTTATCCTTGAGGTTCAGGGAAAGAAGAAGGTGGGCTGACAGATCAAACTGTGCTCTGAAATGTTCCTGTGGTAATAGTGCCTTGCTGCCTGGAGAAATTAAAATACCCAGTTATAGCAGCACCAGGCCTATTGCAGAGTTTAGGGTGTTCACCCACCTAAACCATCTTTTAGTGTCAGACACAGCTTTAGGTAACAGGACACACAAATAATTCTTGTAGCTAAACTGATAAAATTTGTTTATTTTCTTATCATTTCAAAATATGGGAAAAAAAGAGGCAGTGTTTGCTGAAATAAGTAATTTTCTTATGAATTGTTAACTACATGAAAGAATATATATTTGTTTTCCTTACTGCTCCAGACATTGTGGGAAAACTAACACAGATATGTGGAAAATAAAAAACCTCAAAGTTTATTATGTCCTGAAGTCTGACTAAAAGAGAGAAAAACACCTGCACACCTGTAGCCATCACCCATTTCAGGTCAAAGTTCTGGTGACTCTTATGACCTTTTTTTTTT
>VZTE01003397.1:600975-749136 GCA_013397775.1 Eulacestoma nigropectus
CTTTAAGGTGATCTTTAAAGGTCCACATACCTCTCTCTCCTCTAACTCTGCTAGCCTGAGTGCGTGGGTGAGTGTTAAGTTTGGACTCGACGGGCAGTGGCTTCTCTTCTCAGCTCTGCTGACACCCTGCATGTAATTTCCTTGGCTTCTGGCCTGGAACAGGTTATTGGTGATGTTTACTTCTGTCTGTTTTGGCACAGAGAGTCAGCAGCAGAGCTGGTACAGGGATTTACAGTGAATTTAAGAGCATGAGGTCAAGCTGAGCTGTGGCCCTGAGATGGAGCTGATCCTTTTCTCCTCTCCCCTTCTCCTGTCCAGACAGAAGTCCAGAGAGGAGGGTAGGTCAGAAGTTGCCCCTCTAGGAATGCTCCTTATCCTTCAGCTTTTTTTTCCCAGAATGTATCTTTTGGATATGTCTTTTGATAATCCTTGTTTTCCCATCCATATGAACAGCACTTTGACCTCAGCTGTAGCCTGCTGATGTAATTCAGACACCAAGACAGAGCCCAGCCCCTTGCTGCAGGCAATGCTCTGCTGCTCCCACAGGGCCTCTCTGCCTGAATTGATTCATCATCTGCCCATCTCCAGTTCAGAACAGCCAAAGCTGCTGATATCCTCTGTTTCTGCCTGTGGCTGTATTTCTGCAGGCTGTGATCATCTCAGATCACACACACACAGAGGTCAGGAGGCAGAGCAGCAAACCCTCCCAAAGCCCAGGGGTGCTGCAGGTGTCAGCAGTGCCAAGCCAGTAGGCTACAGGATGGCCCCTGTGCCACAGCAGGACACAGAGGAGAGCTATACTGTCAATGTCTCTGATTAGAGCAAAAAGCCATCCTTTGCTGCTACTAAATATTGCAAATTTCACATGCTTGCTTTCCAAAGAAGAACTATGGGGGTGGTGGAGGATCTGGAGCACAAGTTTGATGAGGAGTGGCTGAGAGAGCTGGGGGTGCTTAGTCTGGAGAAAAAGAGGTTCAGGTGTGACCTTACCACTCTCTACAACTCCCTGAAAGAAGGTTGCAGACAGGTGGGGTTTGATTTCTTCTCTCAGGTAACAAGTGATCGGTCAAGGCAAAATGGCTTCAGTTGTTTCAGTGGAGATTAAGATTGGATATTAGGAAACATCTTCACAGAAGGGGCTGTCAAGCACTGGAACAGGCTGCCCAAAGAAGTGGTTAAATCACCATTTAAAAGATGTGTAGTTGTGGCACTTGGGGAGATAGTTTAATATTTGGACTCAATGATCTTAGAGGTCTGTTCTTACCTAAATGATTCTACGAGCCTGTATGTCCCACCCATATTCACCAGCTTGCATTTTCCAAGATGAGTTTATGAAGGAGGAAAGACCTTATGTGATGTTCAGAGAGGGAGGCTGGAGCCATCTGTTCTACCTCATGTCAGCTCAGGCAACAAATCACCCTTTCCTGAAGAATTACCACATATAAATCCAGCTTTTTCCTGATTGGTTCCAAAGTTACAAGTCCAAACCTCTGAATCTAAATGTTTAGGCCACTGATTCAGAGTCTAAGAAGAGCAGTTACTGGAAAGTTTTCTTATGATGGAAAAGGAGCAGGGATGATACTCCCCAGCTGTAAGCTGGGATCTTCAATAGAGGGAGCTGTTTCTTGCACTACACAGCAGTTCTGCAGAGGCAGCAACTCAATAAAACAAAATGTTCAGATGTTCAATCTAGATGGAGTTTTTTTATTCAGCAATGGGTAAAGCACCTCCTGATCAATTTCTGCCACCATGGGAATGGGACAGCTTAGGGGCTGCTCCCCATTTCAGGAAACAGAGTAAAAGCACCAACTAAACAAATGCATTGCCCATAGAAATGCGAAATAAGGCTGCTTTTATTTCCACAGAGTTGGCTTTTGTTCTCTACAGTATTTCAGAACCATAGAAGGCTCAAACTACAAACAGACACTGCAGCCTGGCTTCCTTGCTTTACCACAGCAGCTAAAAAATCCAAGGTCTTGTTTTTCATTAACCTGTCATCCTGCTTGAGTGTATGTCATCTATCTGTTGCACAAGAAACAGGAGGGGTTTCCTAATAAATTCCCATTTCTTGTCACTTGTGTACCTCTGGAAGGGAAATCCACAGCCTGCATGCCAGCAGCTCCATCCTGCATCCCATCAAATGCCTTCTGTGCCTCTGTTACCCTGAGTGCTATCACAGGGACAAAGCATCCCTGAAAGGGGAGACTGGATTTACATAACCATAGAGAAACTTAAAATTTTGGCTCACATCCTTCAAAAATGTCAAATCATTGATTTTCCTGGACTTTTAAGACAGAGGCACTCAGAGATTAGCCTATGCTGCTCAGCTGAGCCTGCTCTCACCTGAAGTTTGCCAAGGCAGCCAGTGCACTTAAAGGCAGATAGAGCAGGGACAAATACAGTGGAGGTGGTTCTGAATATCTTGGACCAAAGAGCATGCATTTACCCCAGAACAGCAGTGCTGGAATTCAGCTCTGTCTGCACACATGCACAGAGGTGTCTTTTAAAGACTGTTACCTCATAATTTTCTAAATTATTTTCCAAAGGATTCATTTTACTAGCGATATGCAATATAACGCAAGGACCCATGAAGGCTCATCATAATTCTTCCTATCAAATCTGTCAAACTGCCTGAGGAAGAAATGTGAAGCGGGAGATAAGAAACAAAACTTGCCAAAATTTGAGACCAGACATGCAAACATCATTCTGCCATTGTATTTTAGTGGTTTAATTCACCGCAGAAATAAAATGCTGTGAATGGGGAGATATCAGAAATGCCAGAAACTGAGCATATCGGAAGTTAATATAGAGGGGAGCAAGGTATACATACATATAATATATACATCTGTATGTGTGTGTTAATACATATATATACCTCACAAGGTTACTCGGGAAGTTGCCCGTCTCTTTCTGTCCCTGCTCTCCTGTACTGTTGCTTTTTGCATCAATATGAAATGGGGCAGAACACAGAGAGTTGTTCCAGCTTGTGATTCATTTATGTAGTCTCATTGCTGGGGGAGTAGCAAGCATTGCATTTCAAATTTCCCTCAGTGGCAAACCCCTGCATTAAAGTAATCACACAAGACCTGAGCTAAACAAGGAAAATTAAGAGGAAAAGCAGTAAATCTTCTTTATATGAAGGGTTTACAAGATGCTCAAACAATATTGTACACAATATTTTAATGAGAAAAACCATGTTCCTGTCATAAAGCAGCAACACAAATACTCAAGCAAGCAAGAAAATTACTTTCCTACCTCTAGGATTAGTTTCTGATAAACAAAGATCCCTGAAAATGCTGAAGTCCCCTTTTCTGCCTGTGGAATTTGGGCAAAGGGTCTCAGGGCCAGACAACTCACAGATATCAGGACAGCACTGCTGACTCTGAGAGAGTTTGATTTTCATCAACTGAAACTGTTATAGGAAAAAAACCCTTTATACAGTGAATGCCGGCTGGCAGCAGATAACTGGGTGTGCATGTGTGACAGGGTGGATGACCAAGACCGAATGATTTTGCAGTTCATCTACTGTAGTCCACTGTTCTGGCAGGAGACTCCAAAAAAGGGGTTCCAGAAAAGAAGTGGTTTCCAAAGGAGGAAGTGAGGCCAGGAAGAAGGTGGTGAAGAACCAGCTGGGGAAAAGATGTCAGATGTGAGGAACATCATGGAGATCAGGAAAATAAATGCTGAGGGACAGTAAGTGGCCTGGGCTGGTAACGTCACCTCCCAGAGGGGAGGAAAGTTGAGACCTGGTGAAAGTGCTGGGGGACAGTGAGTGTGTGTGCGAGATAATCAAGTAAGCTCTAATAAAAAAAGCTCTGATATGACTTGTTCTTAAGTAAATGCCAGTATCTAGATTTACTGTGGGCGGTGACTTACTCTGTCTCATCCATGTCAAAGACCCCATTCCAGCAAGTCTTCGCAATTTTATTGTCCCTTATATAGCTTAAACAACTTGCTTTCCCTCCAGAGCATCCCACTCCCTGTGAAAAGGATGAGCTTAACTGATAATGCAGCTCACAGCACAATATTGAACTACACAGTCAATCAGAAACACACCAGTTAAGTCTTTTTCTTTCCTTGTGTGTCCTCTTTGGGTGGTTTCACGCTGATGCAATTCATTGAAAATCAAAATAAGTACAACCCTACACAGGGAAAATTGCATTTCAAGGTTTCCCAGAGACTCAGTGGTGACCAGCACTGATAGATTACTTTATCAGCCTTGAAAGAAATATTCAGCACTGTTTTGGCAGCTTTGTCATTCAAGTGGCAGGAAGAATTCAGTTTTCTATTCAGCAGGTGCTAATGCAGTTATATCAAATCCTAAGCATGGGAGAAAATGATCCGCACATACAGATACACACACATTTCTCCCAACCTTCCCCCCCATCCTTCAAAGCTCAGCAGCAGAAGGGATCTGACCTGAAATGTCACGGCCAAATTGTTATTTCATGCCCTGTAAACATGTGCCAGATGATTGCATCTTTCCCTTAGGCAGAAGGATGGATGGAAAATATTGGGTCCTTGCTTGCTAACAAACCTTGGGACTTAGTGAGTTTCTCTCTTCAAGCACCAAATCTCCCGCTTTGTAGCTTTTGTGAGGCTTTTGACAGCTTTCCTTCAGTCATGCTGAAGATGTGTCTTTAGGCTCAGAACGCTGGCACTACTGGGAAGAGCTCAAATTTCCTTAGAAGGGACAAGAACCAAACCGAGCAAGGCTTACCAGAGAATATGTCATTTAAATGAGGAACACCTGTTCTTTTCAGGCCTAACCCTTTATCTAAGAAAATCGGAGCTTGTTGGAGAAGAAAAAGGTTTTCTTGCAGACAAAGGGATGTCTTTTTGAGTGAGATACCAGCATACCCTTATTATATGAGCTTCAACCATTTGGGAGTTGGGGTCATGAGCAGTGAAATGTATGAACACTTTTGAAGGCCCCTTTGAAATTCCCTTACCTTGGCTCCGGTACTGAGGGAACATTGCTGTTTATGCATGATTATTTTAAAGCGAACTAAGAGAGGTTTTAGCTTTCTTCAGTCTGTAGGGTTGCAGCTGAACCACTCAAGCAGTGAGAAGCAGAGGATCCATCAGAGCGGATGGGATGGCCAGATGTGCCAATTAGAGCCTTCCCAAGAGAAGCCACTCCTTCCTGTGAGCCGGGGAAAAAGTCTTTTAGCTGCAGAGGAGGCAAAAAGAAAGACATTTCTAACAAAATGAAAAGAAATAACTTGAAAAAGCCTGATTTCTTACAGCAAAGTGAAGTAATCTCTCCTTAACTATAGCAGCTATGGGGCTGGGTCCTGGAATCAAGGTTATCTGACAGCCTCAAAGTTTCTGATAGTAATTCATTATTGATCACAGAAGTAACAGAGGACAAAGGAACCCTCCAGCTCCAGACACACAGCAATGCTCAAGTTTAAATGTTGCTATTTCTCATGGAGTTTTGATAGCTTGCACAAAACTCCCTCATTATCTTTTCTTGTTGATTTATTTCTGAAGGCGCCACTCCACACTCTGAAATCATGCTGCTTCCTCTGTTGAAGATACTGACCTGTGGGAAATTGAGTCCATGAAGCTTTGAAAGACTCTTCTCTCTTGAGTGAGAAAGACTCAAGCAAGGCCAGAAATCAATCTAATAGAGTTGAAGAAATGAAAGCTGGAGATTCATATACCTGATATTATGATTTTTCTACTCAAGTGTATCTCTTCTAGAGATGACCCCAATCCACTTACCTTCATACCCTCTTGAAAGTGCTACCCAAATGCAGGACAAACAGGAGGTCAGTTTTCCTACCCTCTTTATATTGTATTGTATAATTGTTATTTTTGTCATTTGTGCCTGCTTGTCCATGAAAGTATTTTAAAATGCTTGATTACATTTAATCCAAAATTGAACTGTAAATATCTTTTATCAAAAATACCTGTACTAGAACAGAGTGATTGTGCATGGGACTAAAATATTCCAAATTTTCATTGAGCTCATCAGCTATGACAATCAATTATTATCATTATTATTATTGTTGTACATACTCAAACCATAGAAATCTAAGCTTTAGATTAAGGTATAAATCTGAAAATACCTACAATTTCTATATTAGTGACATTTTACTACTACTCTTGTTTGGAAAGAGTTCTTAATACCTTTTTAAAAATAATTTGTCTATTAAAATGTTGAGGGAAAAGGAAATAATTCAAGAAAATGTAATTTCTATCTGAAATATACAAAGCCATATCATTCATTTTAAAATCAAATTTCAGCAAAAAGTGCATTTTAGGAAAGATGACATCTTCTAGATGTATTAGTATGTCTCTGATCTTCTGTATTGCTCTTTCACCTTTCCGAAAGAGAGATGGTTTCTGCATTTCTGATTGTATTTTACCACAACGGTTGGGAATAATATGATCTAGCAAGTTATTCCTGAGCTGACTTTCATACAGAGTAAATGATCTTTGCAGCAGAGGGTATTCAAGAACATAGATAACCTTAGCACAATAAGGAGATATGGCCAGATTCTCCAAAATTATAAATTAATATACCTCCACTGAATAAAAAAGAGCTATGTCATTTTATATCAGCAAAGAAGCTGTGTGATACAGGCTCAAGTTGGTCAAATAACTATGTTCTTGAATTATTTACTGTAGCTTAAGAAAATGAATAAATTAATTCCTTATGAATACCTTTTCAGTATGGCTCTGTGCCTTAGCTAAAATATTCATGGAAGGTCTAGGAGACTCTTGTCATATTCTGATCGGATGGAGCAGAGAGTGATCTGACACTGTGAGCCAGGCAGTAACACTTCCAACACAACCTGTGTTTGCCTCCCGAGGTGACAAACATCACTAGCAGAGCTTAAGTGTAGTGATGGGAGAAGCTTTTGTTTTAGCAGCCAAACTGTGACAGAGGGCAGCAGGCACAAACTTAATTCTATCACTTCTTCTACTTGCTGCTTAGAAGGGCTTAGCAGAGTACACAGGGTGGGATGTGCTAAAGCATTTCACTAAAACTCAAAGATGACTTAGCCATGTTTCTTTTCTAGAGTTTTACCCTCTGAAGCACAAATGATACAGCAGAAAAGCAATGTTTGTTTGTATGCAGGTGATAAAGCACAGGTAGCAAGGATCAGCTTGCAGGCAGGGTTATAAACATCCAGAGATTTAAGTCTCGGGGACTGTGGCTAGCAAAATACTCTTACAGACCAACAAGATCCAGCCTACTTGATCCATTTATACTGAGTAAAACTGTGCATTTCTTACAGTCTGTGAAGGTCTGGAGAGTCCTGCCACAATATCAGGGGCACTTGCTTAGACAAATGGCCTCATTATATGTTATTGGCTTCCAAATGGTTAAAAAATGCACCTGCTGCACAAGACAGACAAATGTTCAGCCTTTCTGATCATCAAGTAGACTCTTTTTCATTTTCATTTAATACAGATCCAAAAAAAGATCCATCCAGAGCTGAACCAACTCACAGGGCATGTAAGTTATTATGGTATCTATACCCAAAAATCACATAAGAAAATGCTCTAAGCACCATAATGTTACTGATGTCCTTAGTGTAAAAAAGGCAAAATCTGAAAAAAATCTGGGGTGTAACTTGGTATTAAACCCATGACAGAGAAACTCAGCTGCTACCCCTCTGCATTACAGTTCTTTCCTTCTTTTACCACTTTTGATTTCAGCCATGAATCCCAGGCTAACTCTGCAGCTACCACAGGACTCTGCAATACGAAGTTTACATGAAAATCTGTCTTTTTTTAACAACAACAACAACAGAAAAAATTCAAAACCCCTTCCATCTGATAAAAGCAAGTGCTATACATGAAAATCAGTCTTCTTTAACAGAGAAAAGGAAGAATATTAAAAAAGAAATCTCCATCTGATAAAAATAAATGTTATAAAACTTTAAGGCAGAATCTAAGCTCTGGGCAGATGAATGTTCAGACAGATAAGAAGTCTGTGAAAAAACAAGTTCAACCAGGGAATTCCCTTTAACTTGGTATTGATAGTATTATTGTCAGGAAAACAAGAAATAACAGAAAGTCAAAAGCATACAGTTAAGAAGCACATTCCCCTAAGCTAGAAGTCTGCTTCCTTTTAAACTTCTCTAAATAGTCTCTGAGATCCAAACACGATTTGAATTCTAAAAAAACTACTATCTAGATAGAGAAACTCAAACCACCTCTTGCAGCAAATGAGCAGGATGCAGTCAGACACGGAATCTTGGCCAGCGTCAGAAGGGAGTTAGAAAAAAACCATTAGGTTTAACCCAGAGAAGTAAAATCTCATGGTCAGTTGAGTCCCCTGGCTCTGCCTCTACAAAGTATTTTCAACTGGTGAGATCAGGATCAGGCCAAGAAATGCCTTTCAATATTATCTTTGTCTTCAAGTTACAGAAACCCTGAGAGTAAAGGGATGAAATTTTAACTCTGCTCACTGAAATGGGAAATGGGGGGAAAGGTAAATAATATTACCAAGAATAAAGAGTTTGAAAACCAGGTGGTTCTATAAGAGTGTACAGAAAAAAACCTGCTATTGTAACAAGAGCTGTACAGAGATTGAGTTTGTGCCAGGTGAGAAAAACCTCCTTAAATTTTGAAATTTTCCATGAAGGAAAGCTCTACCCAGGGGTCAAGAACAACATGAGTGGATTATGCGGGGTCTTCACAAATATTTAATTCTCACAAACACAAATCCTTTATGTCTTTATTGCTATTTGAAATATTACATATTTATCTATAAGGAAAAACCCAGCAAAGTAGGCAAATGATGACTTTCAAATTAATAAATAAAGCTTCAGAAATTTTAAGAAGAGACAATGACACTTTCTTAGAATCATGCTCTTTCTTCTTTAGAGTGGAAATTAAAATGAGTCCAAGTACCTCAATTCCAATGGTGTAAAAAATATTCCCATGGGCTCACTGTGGCCCCATCACATTCCCTATGAATAGCTTTATGAGAAATGCGCATTAGATCCAGAAGTTGTCATATATATTGACAGCTTCCAGAAGTGCTATCTATAAAGAAGATAAAGAATGTTTAACTATTTTTGGAAGGCACTGGATGCAGCTCTGTTTCTGTAACCAAGTTTATATCCTTTGCATCGCATGTCACTGGTACATATGCTAAACAGGAGTCTAGCTATATGCATAATGAGACATATGCAAGAATACTGCAAAATATTAATAAAGCCTTTGAATTTTGCATTGTGAGTGGAGAATTACAGCATCCTTGATACAAGCCCAGCATATTGCAGTGACTGATTCCCAGCAAGAACTTTGAATCACAAGTTAAAATATAGCCAACACAGAATGAGGATGTAGTATGCAATCTCAATAAAAGAGGAGATATTAACAGTAAGACTGCCTAATCACCCCAAGGAGTTTGTAATTCAGTGGCATGATCTAATTTTGTCAGTGGCACAGGTATTTGAGTGGAAGACTCGTTCTTTGAAAGAGTCACTTGTTCATAGTGAAAGGATTTTAGACTTTTTAACATGTTTCTTGTTATCCTTCAGGCCCAGCTCAAGTCTCTAACTCTAGCTCTTACAAGGAGCTACAGACAGCCTTATAAACCAAACTGGTTCCCTTTCCTTTCAGTGAGACTCAGAGAAAACAAGCATTTCATCCCATGGGAATTTAGGAGTCCATTTTTTTTCTGTAAAACTACTTACATCTACATAGGCATTAAGAGGCCAAACGAGTTTCATTGCATCCTCGCACACTGGGCAATAGGAGTCAACTATAGACCATGAGATAAAACAATAATAAAAAAAATGTATTCTGAGGAGATCATCAGAAAGAAATTCATGGGAAAAGACAGAGTGTATCATGCTACATTCCAGGAGAACAGACTTAAGCGAGGGCAAAAACAAGATGAATTTACATTCCCTTTAGGCTCACTCCATTTCAACAGATATTGAGCAGCAAAAAGGCCCTGAGGTATAAATTAGAGCAACAGCTGTTCTTAGCTTGAAATACCTCATGTTCAGCTGCCTGCAGACTCAGTGAAACTCAAGACACCTGAATAACTGTTTCAGAAATGTTTGAATTCATTTTTTCTCGGGAGCATGCATCCCAAATCCCAATCAATCTCTTTCGGGTGCAAACTCTGTGCCACTGAGCATCACTAGACACTTCACCCCCTTCCTCCTCTGTCTAGGTGAAGTCACCTTGCGCTGCTCAGCAAGGAAAGGGATTGCTTTTGTTAATTGTTCTCCTGATGACTGTATCCCCAGGACAGGGGTAAATGTCTCTCTAACAATAACATCCAAAGGAAGATTCGGACAGAATGCAAGCCCGCTTTAACTTCCTTGACAGGGAAGAATCGACTGGTTTTGTATCAATAACCTGCATTATGGAAGACCAGGATCACAAACATCAGATAACACTGAAATTAAGTAGCACAATTGACACTATATCTCTGCTTGGTTTGCTTCTGATAAGTCACACAAAGACTATTAGGGAAAGTCACAGGCTTGCTTAAGCAAAAATCAGGAAATAGAGTTAAAATTTTGGCGTCTTTCCAACATCAAAGCAGTTCTGTGCCTTGTTTACCTGAACACAACCTGCCAGATGTGGGGTGCTCTGACACCTAGAAATATTGTCCTGTGGAAAACAGCCACCCCCTCAGGCTTGCCTTTCCTACTTTATTGCAGCTTTTTGCATATTCACTTCCTAAGCATCTCTTACCCACATCAGGATATAACTCTTGCTGGCTACTCAGAAGACTTCTGCTATGCTTAGCTCAGCACTTATCATGCTTGGTCTTGTGGTTACTACAGCCTGACTTCACAGTTCTCTGTACTTCATGATAAAACAACTCAAACTTTCTAACTGAGAAAAAATATTGTGTCTTTGTTTTCCTTTTCAAAACCAACAGATCCTCACTATGGGCTGTCAAGCTAATAGGCCAGCTTGTGTACATCATCTGACCCACAATGTAATTTGTTTATATCAAGAAAAAAATACAGATATAAATTTTATCTGCTTGTGTTTTTTGCTAAGCAAAAACAGCTTGGGAAGATCAACAAGCCCTCAGGTCTTGCCCCACAGTGTAATCCACACTTTGATGAATAATTTGAAAGATGTGTATTAGGAAATGTGTCTGTGCGTCTTCCTTGGGATGTTATGGATGATTTGGAGCAATCCATCATATTGCCAAGGTCAACTATAGGCCTGTCAACAGCAGCCCCTCAAGGATTGTTTCATGTCAGGGTGGACCATGTTTTTCTTTTTTTGCTTGCTGCAATATCTCAGGAAAACTGAGTCCAGGTCTTAAAACAGAGGAGAGAAGAGAAAGGAAAATCTTCCCCTTTGAAACCTCTGAAAGGCTCAGACTATGGCTGGTTTGAGCCCATGTGGCCTGGCCAGGCTGAGAAAATGTGGCTAAACACAACTTAGCTCACATTTACAACGGCATTAAGATTTCCTTTCTGGTTTCTAGTGGTTTATTTAGGATGGGATAGTGTTGGGATAGTAGGTTCTGAGGTGCTGCAGCAAAACTGCAAGCACAGGGAAGAGAAGGAGCAGGAATGACAGCACATGATGCATTTCAGAATCAGCAGTAACTCAGTGGGAGCCACATATGTATCATCCCAGAAGGAAGATTACAGCACTGAGCTCCCCTGAAGTTCAAAACTGGAGCAGAAAGGATGCATTGCAGCTTTAATTATGCTATTAAGGTTTCTTTTCAGGGGAATTACCATCCATTCTCAGGTACTCACAGAAATGGTAAAATCAAGGAATATTTAGGGAGTGGAAGAGTTTTAATACTGGGTGGCAGAGCTCTTACAGGCTCTAATTTTATTCTGAATAATAGAAATGGTTCCCAAGAGACATTTTCTCAACATCTGAGAAGTACAATATTAATTGCTTCTCCCGAATTCTAACTTTCAGGATACTCTTGAGTAAAGCACGCGACCAGGATCACTATTTTACACTGGCAAAAAGTTAAATGTACCTGATTTAGTTTCTGGTTGCTCTCTAAATTACCACCATTAGCAGAAGCTATTACTATCTGTGCTGATTCTCCCAGGTTTATTTTTCCTAAAGCCTGAGGCTTTATCAATATGTTGTGTAAAACAACATGTACAGAATCCAGACACCTCAATCTCATGCACGTGCCCATTCATGCACATGCACAAAGTACACCTGAGCAGACACAAAAGTCACTGATAAAAGACTGGCAAAGATTATGTGATCAGTTTGTGACATCTTGAAGTAAATGACAAAATCAAGGGGAAAAGCAAGCATGCTACTTAATGAGTAGGCTCCACCATGTCTTGTGACATTTAAAACCTCAGAGTGTTCTTAGACACAAAATTAATGTCTACTATAGTCCTTCCTTTCTCCATCCATCTTGACAGCTCTGTGTGGATAAAAATCTCAAAATGTTAAGACGAGGGGACAGGTGAGAGAGGGCTTTCAGCTGCTTTATTGGACTCTGGTCTTTGAAAGCCCCTCCCCACCAAACTTTGTGCCCTCTGAAAGTAGAACAGAGATGAAGAACATCCTTTTCTGCTTCCTCTGTCCATGCTCTTCTGAGGCCCTTCAGCTGAGTGCTTGACCTTGGCTGGCTTCTAGGAGACTCCCTCCAGTGTCACTCAGGACATGTCTGCAGTTCCTTTCAGCACAGCTCTGGTGTATTGTCCCTCCTGCACCTTTATGAGGTAAATCAGCGCTAACCCATGAACAAAGAACCAAAGAGCAGCGGGAATATCTGGACTAGAGTAGATAATTTAAACTACTTGCCCTGCACCCATTTTCCTGCTTCTCAGCTATTTCCAGTGCTGACACCGTCCTTCTCTAGCTGGTTAACTCTGCCTGATCCCTGTTGCTCCTGGGGACACAGGGAAGCTGCCAGGGAGCTGAGTGCACCAAGGCTTTAACACGTTATTTTCCCTTGGCTGAGCAGCAGACCTTGGCCTCATCTCTGTTTGCAGCATCTTTGAGATAACCCCTGTTCCCAAGTCCCCAGAAACAAAAAAAATGGGCCTCAGATGAGATGCTCTGGTTCAGATTCTTAAGGAGGTGGATGTAATTCTTTCTTATTGATTTTCATTTGTAACTGGGTTCCTCTGCACCTGTAAGGATCTGAGTTTCCACAGCATAATGAATCCTCACAGAAAACAAACCTTTCTTCACCACAAATAAGTCAGCACTGATCTTTCCATCAACAGTTTGTATCAACACACAGAGTCAGAAATCAGATATTCCGGGGGATTTTTTTCTGTCTAAAAAGAGACAGTTTTCAGCCATCTATTTTTCTTTTTTTTAATAGGAATTGTTTGGTATGCAAATGAATACATATGCATGTAAAAACACGTGTGCACATCTACATGCACATGCAAATATCCAAGCCCTTAGTATTGATGCAGACATCTTTTTCTGAATTGTAGTAATGTTAAACAGAATCCCTCCAGGGCTTTTCTCGCCACTCCTTTTTACACATTTGACGGTTTTCCAGGGAATTAGTCTTAGTGCTTTATTAGGTATGTGTTCTAAATAATTAAATTTGACAATTATGTGGGAGAAATCTCAAGCAAAAAGAACTGAAATCTCTGAATGCGAAAAGAAAAATAGTGGGAAGGCTCTTTTCCTTTCTTTCTAAGCTACTCTATCACTCCCTTTGACTGTATCTCCTTTCCCATTAAATGTAATTGCTCATCATGTTGATATGCAAAATCTCAACTCAGCAGGTACATTTCATTTATTGAAACATTATTTGAGAACAACTTTATTAAAGATTCAAGATGCCAATACAAGATGACACAGTGCATAGCAGCTTGTAATTTGGAAAGCTTTACAGAATTAAACGACACTCAGCAGCAGGCAGGATGCGGTGTGAATTACAGGAGCAGTGCTAAGCTGGTTCATGGAGAATAAATTAAATATGTTCAGTTACACGGTCAGTAATGAAGATAGGCAGAAGCAGGGATACATAGATAATAGACAAGAAACTGTGTTTGGCAAGAAGTGGGGAGGGACAGAGAGAGGGGCAATAAAACTTCTTTTAGGATACAGAGTGCGCAGAGAAGGCTGTGGGATTCATGGGAAAGTGATACCTGGAAAGGCAAGGAGTTCTGCTGCCGCAGGGTTTTCTGTCTGACTGAAAGTTACTGTGAAAAATGAAACATACTCTGTTTAGATTTGGATGTTGGCATCTACTGCAACGACTCCTAGCTCTGCCTTTGAAGGCCAGAGTTCAGAGCACTCTGACAGCGACAGGTCCTGGGAAGGACCTGGCTCCACAAATCGCCAGATCTTCACTCAGCTAAAGCTCTTGAAAGTTCATTGCATAACGCAACAAAATGTGCACACCAACAACTGAGTACCAGCAAAGAAAACACGTGAGCAATAGCTGGGGAGAAATATAATGAATAACATTAATTGTAAAGAAATTTTAGCTGGAGCCAGAACTGAGTACTGGGCAAACATTTGCAAATAACACATTGAAATGTGTTATTTCACATTTCACATATTACACATCAAGAGCAAATTTGTACAAAGCATTAGTAAGCCAAGCTGAAACTTTATCCCCATATCAGTTTGAGTTTTTTTTAAATGCCCTTTTTAAAAAATAGGGATCTCCACATTTAATTGCCAATTAAAGATTTCTCAAGTTTTTGTTTACTGTAGAAAAACATCCTTCAAAGGATGCTCAGCAAAACAAACCTGACTAATACCACTTCCTGACCTTTTGAAAATAACCCTTGTGAAGTATTTTTAAAGTCTGTTAACAGAAAATACAAAACTTTGAAAAATGCTGAATAAAAATATTTCTCCATTCTTCTAGAAACAGGGAATAATCCACAGCTGGCTCATGCTATCAACATTTGTACTTTCCTTTTCTACCAATGAAGATCCCTCTATAACCCTTGATGCTTCTAGGAGAGATGCTGGCACTTGTCTAGAATAAAAAAAAAGTGTCAGCATATTTTCTGTGGTAAATAAGCTTCTGGCATGCTCAAATGTCACTTCCCTCTGCTCCAGCAAGCCATCCCACAAATCCAATAGTTCCACAACACGATTTGGTCGTCCAGTGTGTGCCCTTCTAGTGTTTCTATCAACCACTCCATCATAAATTACAGCTTGTACTTTATGATTTTGTTTCTTGTCCAGCCATTTCTCTTACAGAGCCACCATCTTTTGCAGGCAGGGAAAGAACACCCAATAGGGCAGAAAAGGTTTAGGCTAAAGAAGAGGGAAGGGAGTGTGGCCCAATGGGTGAATCATGACTTCGTAAGCTAAAACATGTGAATCCTTTTCCTGGTTCTGTTTATGAACTTGATCTTGTTTTCATTTGTTCTTCTGCTCAGCCTGAAGATCCTTAGGCACTTTCTCTCAAGTCCTGCTTGTAGCACTCATAGTGTAGCAGAGTCTGTCAACAGCTGGATGCCTCCAATAGGAAAAAGTGTTAATAAAAAAGGCTGATTTGTGTAGATTGTGATGGCTGCTGCGTTCACCATGAAATATTTCTTCAGAAAGAAGTTAAGATTATTTTCTTAGGAACAGATCTCCTAATGTAGGAGCACTTTTTCCATGACAGGTCCCTATCCCATTTGCTAGTTTTCTAGTAGGTTGCCATTCAAATTCCTGATGCAAATTCCCACCCTTGAGGAACTGGACTGAGAATGTGAAGAAGCCACATGGCAAAGGCTGCTAACAAGTGACCTATGGCCATGTTCATTCTGAGCACGGGTGTCTGTGGGATGTGAAGGGTTCTGTTCAGCTCTTTACTGCTTACTCACTCACAGGAAAGCAGAAATGAGCCACCGCAGACTCTTATCAGGGCCAGAAATATAAATGGACAAAATGGTTCATCAATTTGCTTTCTAAGAAGTTCTTCATAATGACACCTGCATGAACTCAGGTAGTCTACAAATTTTGGACCAAGTTCATAATGAAACATCTGACTTGACAAAAGTTTCTAATAAACTTATGAGTATGCAAAACCCTTTTCTGTACTCATTTTACTTCATTGTTAAATGCAAAGGTAACAAAATGATGAGGGAGAGCGTGTTCTCCATGTATAAATGCTCATTAACAGAGATGAGAAAGCAAGAGAAGGATCAGGAGAGAACTTTGTAATGATTTCCAATCTCTTTTGGAGACCTAAGGCAGACTCTTACAGAGGTAACCTGTACTTAGACAAATCCATCTTTATGTCAGGAAAGTCCTCAATCTTGAAACTTCAGAATTTGATGGTACTTAGGAAAAATTAGGAAAAAGTTCAGCTCCTGTTGGAATCAGTGCAATTTGCCAAAATCTCTTAAAAGTCTATAACTTTGCTAGAAAAAAAAGGTGCATGCATCTCTGATCTCTTTCACACAGTCCCACGGATATGACTGAGACATTCACAGCTGCAAGTTATTTGTTCCTCTTTTCCTCAACATGCAGTAGATGGTCTGGAGTATATTCATAGAAGTAAATCCTAGGACAGGTGTCCAGGACACAAATTGGAGAGACTTCTACATTGCACTCCTGCATCTTTGAGACCATGAAAATGCTATCCTGAAATAGCAGTTCCTGGTCACTGACAGATAGTTTGCTGGCTGCCTGCAGCTAGCTGAATGGGGTGAATGTCCTGGGATATGAAATTTCCTGAAGAAATGTCTATTTTGATGGCTGGATTGGGTGTAAGGGAGAGCTGGAGAAATTATCTTTAACAAGAGAGCAGCCAGCAGTCATCATGTAGCTGTATTCCTGCCCCCAACCACACCAAACTCCCAGACTGAACAAACAAACACCAACAAAGCTCAGCAGCACTTCAGTTCCTCTCTACACTCAGACCCATCCCTGCCTGCCCAGCACAAAGTGGTTATTTTCTGGAGAAAAAAAAATAGGTGAAGTTAATTACACTATTCCTCCTGTTCTCTTCCGGATTACACTAGTGCAGTCTAGACTTGCAATTTAGAAAGCTGTTTATAGGCAGCTGCTTGGCAAAGAACAGACATCTTTCTTGTAGTCCAATACATTTAAATATTTAAAGGCCAGCTGCACAGAGCAATGTCCCACAGCATTGTCACTGGGACACGGTGACTCATCCACAGCCGGAGGAACAGGAATTGGACTTTCTACCACAAGATGGGGCTCTGCCTGCCCTCTTTCCCCATATACCCTATTGTATGCTTTGCTTTCTGTCCTGCATGAAAAATCGTTGTTTCCTTGGTTATAATGTGTCTTCTTTTTTCCCTCCTACTTTTGCTGTATTGAAGAACATTAATTTTTCATGGCAAGCAACTTTTCTGTCTTCCCCCAGACACACTAAACTGACAAAGCCTCTAGGATCCCCTTGGCTGAGATAGATGAGCTGTACTTACAGAATTAAGGCAAAACCTTTATTGCAGAGGGAAACAATGCTGTAACCGGGCCATCTGTTTCATAGTCTTCTGAAACAGAGAGCATTCCTACAGGTTTCCTGCTTACTATTATTTGAGCATTTTGCTCTTAACAAGCAGAGGATCAGTGACCGGATTCTGACATTCGGTGCTCACTGGAGAAACAGAAACAGGCTGAAGTTCATAAAACTGAGCTGAATTTTTATGCAGGAATGCATAGCAACCTCTTTTTATAGAAGAGAAATTATTAGTACTGTGGTTGTGCCTGGGGGCAGCTCTTCACAATAGCTGGTAGTTAACACACACACATATAAAGGGAATTGGCTCATGCAGGGTCACACGGCTCCTTATCCCCATGGGAGGGGATGGCTTTGAATAGGATTGCTGGTTTCTATCCATCAGGTGCCAAATGGCTTAAATTAATTCCATCACTGACCGGTGTGTGGAGATGTGGATACCAGAGCTGCCCACCGGCCCCTGTCCATATATTGCTGCAAACCAAGGCACCACAGCCACTACAGGAGGTGATCATCCAGACTCAGCATACAGGGAGGGACTTTCTCCCTCCTTTTCTGGTAATGGGATCTCTGGACGTGCCCTTGTGAGGACGAGCACACGTAGCTCTGGCACTGCAGGGTGAGCATCCCTCAGTGTGGGGAACCACCATACAGGGACCTTCCTGTTCTGTGTCCAAAAATACATGCTGAAAACTGAGCTTCTCCAGTAAGGCAGATTTGGTTCCTGCTAAGAGAGTAACTTTTCTTCTTGACTTAGTTACAGGAAGGTGACACTGTTTCTTAGAGCAGTTGTGAGCCTTTTAGAATGGTTTTGCAGACCACCAGCAGCCTGTGAATCATTGGTCAATGCATGTTACCCTTACTATAAAAAATAGAGGCCTCTGAATAAGCCCAAATCTCATTTCTTTGCTTCCTTATAATTTTTACTTCTGCTTCTTCTGCTGTTACAGACTTGTACTTTTTCTCAGTAAGTGCAGAATGCTACTCATGTTTTAAAACCACCGAAACACCAGAAGAAAAGGTATTCACACATTACTAAATTTCACTGAAATATAAAACAGCCTTCAGCACATTTAAAACTTGGAACCAAAACATATTTATTGGATCAAGTCCAGTCCTCTGTGACCTGAGGTAGCTTCCTCATACAAGCTCATTATAAACTTGTCAAAGCTACTTTAAATGAATTAGAACTTTCTCTCCTACTAGTCCAATTGGAACATTGCTGGGATTTGCTGATAAAGGAATAATCTCATTTTAAACTTAAAATTTCTTCATAGCCCTGAGAAGAGAGATTTCATGTGCTATTCTTTGCAGAACAGGCCGAAGAAGAATATTAGAGCATTTCCTCCATTTTTTTTACAAAAGGACTAGGAAGTAATGAAAAGTGATTAGTCAAGCAGTGGGCTCAGGGGGTGAAAATGCATTTTTAGTGCTGGGTCTGAATGCTGGTTAGAAACTATAAAAAATCCTCTCTATACAGACTGGACAAGACCCATCAGCAATTCCCATCAATATTTTTTAAAATTCAGTTCTCGAGTATTTATGTGACTTAATATGATACAAGAGTAAACAGAAAACACTTTCCCTCTTACCTTAAACCCCAGCTTTTAGAAATCGTCTTTATTTCTATGGTCACTGTGGCTTTTAGGGGAAATTGTAATAGAGGCTCATGATGCTGGGGAGAGTCTCACACTAGGCTTCCTTCTGCTGTGCTCGTTGCGTGCACTGGATTTTTAAAGTGTATTTTTAAGTCTGCTGTCACTATTTTGTCCTTCTTAAATAGAAGCTGTCAATTTTTTCTCACTGAATATTTCTTTCTCGGAAACTTGTGGCAACCATCCCATGGCTGTGCCTTGTTTGCTTTTTTCAGAAAGACTGAATACCGGGGTACCTAGGAAGTGGTACCCCGCTTCCAGGAACAGGGAAAATTTAATTCAGGTAGCTAAGGAAAGTGGGCAGCTAGGATGGGCGGAAATTTGGGACTGGATGCACAGAAAAACTCAGAAGAAAAAACATAGACCCTGTCTACCCTTCACATGAAGAGCTACCTCCTATTCCTCTCGTAGATATGAATCCCAGCTGCAACTCTGCTATTTACTGGCAATAACAGAGGACAGGCAGCAAAAGGCCAGCGCAGCCCATGCCTGGGGTGGCAGGAAAGCTGCTAGGCTTGCCCTCTGCCAGCTGTGTCATTTACACACATTCAGACAGCTTTACAACCACCGGTCTTATCACTTTGGCCAAGAAATACCAGTAGTTTGTTCCACACTAAAAGCTCCATCCCAAAAGTTTTCAGTGAGGAAAACATTTTCCTCCAGCCTGCCCTTTTTTATCATACTAGAATTTGTTTATTCCCTTAGTACTCACACTTCTGCACAGCCATTCCCAGACTTGTTGTCATTAATTATTGGGTTTAGGGACTGTTACTTAATGAAGATAAATGACTCAGAAGTCTGTAATATAAAGCCATTTGCACAGTAGCAAATGGTGGGTCAGGCTGGTGGGTCTGCATCCAGTTCAAAGCATCCAGCCAGATGTTCCCTCCATACACACTGTCATCAGAGTTGTCACTAATCACCAGCCTCGTTAGCAGCTTCTCTAAACCCAAGCCAAGAACCAATGGGCCACAGAAGGCAAATTTCCCCTAGAGATTATTTTTGCCAACATGGTTTAAAAATGCATTTAGCCAGAGGAATGTAGGAAACAGCTGCTTGTACTGTTCAGTGTGTTAAAAGATGGCAATTCTTCAGAGCAGTATGGCACTACTCATAGCAGCAGTCAGGGCTGGAGGACATATCAGTGGTTGTGCTTTCAGAAAGAAGTTGCTTATGCATCTCAGTATGGCAGAAGGGAGGTTGGGGAACAGGGCTTCCTTTTTTTCAGGTGTCAGTGATGGCCCAACCACCATGAGGGCAGCTGCTGCCTTTGTAACAAAGTTCTCTTGACATATAAAGATTGAAAGGAAAAGAAAACCAAAACCAAAACCCTCTAAGAAATTCAGATGAACAATGGCAGGATTTTTTTTTTTACATTAATATTTTTCATGTAGTTGGAAAGTTGTCATGTAGTTCATGACAAAATGCAGCACAAACATTTTAATTCTGTCTCTTACCTATGTCTCATACAGTTCTACTGAAATTTTAGATACTAAACACACTCAATATCCTCAGCCAACACGACAATCTCACCACAAAGAATTAGTGAAACAACAGCAAGGAAACTCATAAAGCTGAAGTTTCAAGGAATCTTATCTCTAGACAATTGTGCCAACTTCGGTTTTACATCCTCTCCTTCTCACATATTCTCACTATTCTGCTTTGTTGTACCGATCTCTTTTTTCTCTATTATTCACTTTTTGAATAATACTGAAATGAGGTCTTTTCTTCTCTCTCTTCCTATCTCTTCTAAATAGAAGCAAACCTTATAATCAAAGAAGTGCAAATCTAGTTTTCCTCCCAATGATGTCTGAGTGGATTTGAAACTTAAAATACAACCATTTGTATCATTCTGGCTAAATGATCTGATAATAAAGGAGGTTTGTGCCTTCCCTTGGAGGGCTGGTCTTTTGTACAAGAAGTCCAAATGCAAACCAGTAAATCTGCATGTGGTATATGGTGATTTATATTTCTATATGACTTCCTGCACTCTTCCTTTTACGTAATCCGTGTGTAAAAATATTGGTAAGATGTAGGGTTAGCGATGTGCATTGTTATTCAAGGTAATTAAGGAAAGTACACAAGTCATTATCATTAGTGGTTCATAATACAGCAATCAAAACATGATTGCAGCTTAGCCCTAACTCTTAGCTGACTGAGCAGGGCCACTACAGCAGGACTGTGGAGAAATGCTCTATGACAAGAGGTTTGTGATGATTTACAGGGTGCTCCTTAATTGCACAATCAGTTGTTTGTTTCAGTTAATTGAGTTCCCCTTCCACTAATTACTCTTTGCAGCTCTTTATGCCAATGTACCACAAGCTCAACTTTTCATACAGCTGCCTTAGCTCAGTTACCTCCCAGGACTTTTCTGCTTCGTTGAATTGAATTAGTGTTGCCTCTGGAGTGGTTCACCAGGAATGATGGATTTACCTCCTATACGAATTCCCTATATATATTGTACATATGTCTTTAAAGAATGTGGCAGGGTGCAAATCGGGATGTGGCTGTTTTCTTACAGGTGCACTACATGTGGAGTTTTGATCTTTACTCCAGGAGTCACTGCTACACCCATGTCCAGGATACAGCTCAAACCATCACCTGCCATATTCAAATTCTTAATGTCTATTTCTGTGACAGAGGAAAAAACAGCCTATATTTAATGGAATTTGAAACTGCTAAGAAGAAATCTGTATTTCTATATGTGACTATAAAACTGAGCAACTAATACATCATGAGATATAAAAATGAATATGCAAGCAGAAAAGGATGAATGGAAGGGATGGTGGCTGTCTCACTCGCTGCTGAAATCTGCACACAAACTTGTATTTCTTCCATCACTCATGAAAAATTAACTGCTCTTCTTGTCTGCTGCTATTTATTTTCAAACTGGTTTATTGTTTGTTTATGTTAACCAATATTTTATAGATACAAAAGTCACTGTTTTAACTTGGATGTTTATGAAAGTCTTCTCTGAACTATGGGAAGTTGGAAAGTCTTCCTCCATGCTTGTTTGCACATATATCGAGGCACTTTTCCATGATCCCTTCAGTCTGAAAAAAAAAAGTCATTTAGAATTTGTTTTTAGAGTCCTTTTGCTCCACACACACTTGTATTAGTTGTAAATAATTACTAGGCCCTTTTTTTTTTTATGTTTCTGCTTTTAGGATTGCCAGGTGCTGACTAGTAATGGTGATTCATATGTTTCATACCCACTGATACTTCTGGTGCTTCTGCTTCTGAGATAAGCAGGTGGAGGGCAGCTGAAGTTCACCAGGCTGTGTATTACAAACAGGTAGGATGCAAGTAAGGGAGTATGAAACAATGTGCTGAGCTGCCCCTTAGTTTCAGCTCCTCTATTGCCACCACAGACCAAATATCAATAACCTGTGTTTTATGTCAGTGCTTTCTTGTCTTTTATAGCTGTCAGGAATAAACCAACAGGCAGTGGAATCTTGATACTCTGCTGGGATTTTACACTGTTTACACAGTTAATTCTCGGCATCTCTTCTTTGTGATGTTTCGTTTTCTGTTGAAATCCAGCAAAGATTAAAAATTCTTCTCCAAACATTCACTCATTCATGATACGGATCATCTGGATTAACACTGATATGCAGAACAGCTGCCATTTTGATTTGAAATTTCCAAATGGAATATTGGGAAATAATAATTGCTTATACTTGAGCATAAGAGTGCGCGTATGAAAGAGAAAAACATCTTTGTTATGCTAGCCTGAGAGGTTGCTCTCAAATAGCACAACTATGCCATGTTTCATTTCAAATATGTGGTGGTTTTCAACTTTGAGTCAACTTTTTAATTTTGTTGTAGATCATCTTTAACTTATCTGAGAAGCCATCTGCTACCAACATCATACCATGCAAAGCCAATACATTTTATAAATGGTTGTAAACTTCTTAAACTACTCCACTCCTCCCCCTCTCCTCCAAATCACTATAAAATGAGAAGAAAAAAGGTTAAAGCTTGTATTTTAAGAGATTTTAGAAATAAGCTTCGTCACTGGACATTCTTCATAGAACTTTCCGTTTGGTAGCCTGAGGGAACTTGGAAAAGATGTTTGATGTCCTCTACCAAACAGATGAATCCTAGCCCTGTCACTGATAGAAAAAGAAACAGAAAATACCAAGTAGGAAAAAGAAAATTGTCAACAGTGCAGTGTAACTTCTGGAGTGGTTAACTTTGGCATTTTTTGGTTCTTTTGAAGGGGACTTTAGTGGTCTTGAAAAAAAAAACCCTTGAATGTAAAAGAAGAAAAATAAAAATTGACAGCACCAGATTCTTTTCCAGTAAGTTTAATTTCCTAATTATTTGTAGGGTCATTCCCGAGAGCTGCCAAGGTGTGACTCATTTTTATTAAACACTGTGCCATCCAACACTGCTCATCAATATCTTTCAGCCATTCATTCCTCTCAGCCAGTGTCCCTTTTAAGAAGAACTCACAGCACTGGATTCAATTGCTTCAGCTCTAGTGAAAAGCTCACATCAAATATGCTGAAGAGTATGTAACCTTTATCACAAAGCTAGTTAGGGGACTAGGATGAGTCCCTCCCAATAGAATTAAGTGGTCCTGTTGAGCCTTGGAGGGTAGTTTAACCTACAGATCCATATTGAGTCGATATCCAAAGACTGCTACTAGGGCCACGTTTTTTGAGCTTATTACCTTTCAGAGAAGCCTTTGAAAAAGGAATTTTTGATTCATGTCATTAAAAAGCTCATGTCAGTTTTCTTGAAGAACAACGATTAATGCTAAATAGCTGAGCAAATTCTGTTCTGTAGTTCTGGTTGTGACCCAGAATATTTTACATCCTACCCTGTTCCTCTGTAATATCTGCATCGTAAATAAATAAATACTGATAAATCCTTCTCCAGTAATTGCTCTAATTCCCATCATGGCTGATGTTTTCTTTTTCTAGATTGAGGGCTTAAGGACTGTGTGGAGGGCTGTTAATCCTTTTGATTCATTCTGGATAAAAAAAGAATTTTCTAAATATAATGGGATTTATTGTTATTCTTTCCATAAAGGCAATGGAAAGAGAGAGAGGAACTATGCAATGAGTAGTTCAAGAATACTAACACTGATCTGGCACTGTTCATTAAGGCTGTTGTATTATAAATGATCATGAAATGCGCTATTTAGAATTTTAACTACCCCAGTAAACGCGGCACATTTATTTTTAGAGAATTGTTAGGAACAATTGCTTGGTTTTCCTTATAAACAGCATCAGCCGCAAGTGGAAATTAGCTGATGTGTAAACACAGTTGGGAGGTAAATGTGTCTGTGTTGGAGCGAATGAGCTGCATTGCATGGCAGGCAAATATCAGCCAACAAACTGCTCTATTCTCTGCTTCAACAAATCCTACAGGAAATGCTCTGCTAGCTGGCGTGGTCAGATAAACACCGAATGTCCATTGTGGCTCTCTTGTGGTTGTGCCTTCACCATCAAAACTACAGCAAACACAGTAACTATTCTGCCCAGCAGTGGCACTGGTTGAAACAGCCTGCAGATGAAAAAGCTGAAGACTAAAGGCTTCATTTTGGGAGAGAACATCATACAGGAGCTCTTCAAGAACACCTGCTGCTGCTGGTGTGCTGGGGAAGTTCAAGTGCTTACATTAAAAGAACTGTTCTCTGAGGAACAAAATGTAGTGGGTAAATTACTTGCCTAAGTTATGCAGACTAGAGTTAATTTTGAATTATTATCACTTAATCATTTATAAAGTTAGCTTGGGCTCATTTCCACTGTCTTTCCTTAATTCTCCCCTTTGTTTCAATTGGGAAAAAATATGTACTTTGCTTCAGCACAGACATGTTCTGGATCACCACATGTTTTCATAACAGCCTCTCTCCAGCTTCAAGAAGGCTTTGTTTCAGGTGCTCTTGTTTGTACACAGTATTTCTGGAGACTTCCTACTCTTTTCGATGCATTTTTTTTTCAATATATGCTCCTTTTCATGAATTTACAGAACCCCCAAAATATACAGATAAATGTTTTACTAAAAAAAGGGTCTCCTAAAATTATTTATGAATTTGGAATCTAAGGTGCACAAAGTCATTTACCATTGAGACCATTGGTTTTTTCTCAAGGTTTTCTAAAGTATATTCTACCTTAGAAAAGAAATCACTTTAACTAGGATGTAAATGCATATCCAAATACACAAAATTATTCTCTATTTTGCATAGCTGTGAGGCTGTGCTTTGTGGAGGCCATTTAAAAAATTTACAATGAACATCAGGAGATATTTTGAAATAGTAAAGCTTTTTTTTTTTATTTAACCATCTCCCAAGTGAACAGGACAGGGAAAATTGAGTCAGGGAAACAAAATTTCACCTCTGAAGAAAACCAAATTCAAGCTGCTATTTTAAAAACGACACCTTAAACCTGAAAAATGCAAATCACAGATCTTCCCCCAAACTGGTCACACTAAAATATATTCTGTTAGGACCCACTGAAAAGGCTCAAAATGAAAATCATAAATTATTCATTTAGATGTTGACTTCAAAAAAAAGACTTGACTAAAATTGGCTTAATGTTTAAATACAAAGACACTTGAAATTGAAACACTTTTTTCTTCCTTTAATGAGTGTCAAAGCAATTTTTTGGACAACACTGGCCCATTTTTAGCTTAAAAATGCATTCAAAATAACTCTTCTGTCAAAAGTACAGTTACAATAAAACTTTCATTTAAAATGAAAGAGTTTTCTCTCTTTAGAGAGAAAATATTTAAGAGAAAATTCTTAACCGTGTCATGTTGTGTCGTGTCGTGTCGTGTCATGTCATGTCACCTGACTCTTAATAGTGAAACAATCTGGACAAAGGTATTTTAGTGAGAAAAAAATATGGAAAATTATTCATGACTGTCAGGAATATCTGGTGTGAAATATGGTCTGAAGTATCACTTTGTCTTATGGGAATGTGGTAAGGATGGACATGTTGCAGGATTGTTCAGATGGCCTTTTGACGAGGAGACTGATAAATACATCAGCCCAATGCAAGCGTGGAGTTCTGTGGTCTATGAGCCATTTGTGATTTACAGTCACATCTGAGACACCCCTGTTAGGCACCTGAAGAAATGCTAGTTCATACATGTGAATGCAGTCCATGGAAGCTACATGTCCATACTAAATCTTCATTTCTAGAGAGCTTTGGTAGGACCTGGGAGTTTAAAAGCAGTTAAAAATCACTGCATTTAGCTGCTGAGAAAAGTTTCCAACCAGAGAGCCTTGAAGGTTGAGTTTTTCCCCACTAATGCTTTTTGAAGATACTTCTGATACTGATATGTGAACTACTCTTTTCTTTTATAAACACAAATATGCTGTTCACAGCACTGCCAGTTAAGGCATTCCCGGTGTGTTTTGTTTTTCCTGTAGCTGAAATGTAGTAATTTTAATTACTTTTGGAAACTTTGCTGCCATTTCCCTACGAGAAGGGTCTGAAGGGAACATGTCACCCTTCAGCCCCTTAGCTGGCAGAGATCCACCAGCATTAACAACTAGGAAGAGTAAAACTGCCCCCCCTCACCACGGTTTGTTTTCGGCATGTTTGCTTGGCAGAATCCTTCTCTTCTACCCTCAGGTTTTTCAGGGAGATACTGCACACTGAGAAAAGGGATACCTGCAACCACATGGATATCTGGAAGACAAATCTCTCAGAGTGATCACAAGACTGTTTCAATTTTAGAGCCATGCAGCTAGAGAGGGCTGCACTTTAATACATCCCCTCTGCTCATCCTGCAGTGCAACACACCACTCCTGTGATTAATAAAAAGCATCGTAAAAACATAGCTTGCTGCCTGCCCAAATCCATTAACCCTGTCTGAAGGTCTGCTACAGAGTCAAGGGGCCTTCATGGAACTTTTAATTCTCCCAGAAGTTGTATTTTTTCCCCTCATTAGGATTACCCGTATCTGCTTTTAATCAGGCCCTCCAGAGCTTCATAGGGAAGACTTACTGCTGATTAGAGAGTGATGCTTGCCCAGATTTCTCTTTTTTCTGTTCCTTAGAGGCTCAGTTGGAGGGAGAATGCCTTTTTGCAGTCTGCTGTTGCTAAATGAATTAGAAATTATGAGATTGGGAATTTTCTGGTTATGAAATTTCCAACAAGTTTGCAGGGGCCAACAAAGATTTATGATAAGAACAACAACAGTAATACTAATAGCAATAATAATAATAGAATTAGAATATACAAAACAAATAATGCACAACGCAAATACCACTTGCTGACTGATGCCCAGCTAGTCTCTGACCAGTGGTTCCCTGGCCATCTTTTTCCCCAGTTTATATAATGAGCATGACAGGCAGGATTGCCTAGCAGGGGGTAAGGGAACCTGACAATTCTTTCAAGAGAAGACAAGTGCATGGTAGGGAGGATGATGGAGAAATAAACAAGTGGAGAAGTCACCACCTGAGACACCCAGGATCTGATTTAGCAATCATTCAAGCCCATGTATGTTCAGCTGAACAGGTTTCTGCTGCATTTAGGGACATGATTTGGTGGTGGACTTGGTAGTGTTGGGTTAATGGTTCGACTCAATAATATTAAAGGTCATTCCCTAAATCATTCTATGGTTCTGCCTGAGAGTCACGTGTGTCGGAGGTGGCTGCCATCCAGCTTGTGGCTCAGAGGGAAGTATTTTGCCTTTCCCAGGCCAGTAATTCTTCTTAAATCTCAGGAGAATATGGGGTCTACAGCACGGCACATTGTGCTTTCTGCCCAAGGAAAAGAGTAGCCAAGTTTGTGAAGGATGGTTTATGGGAGGTTTTGCCACAAGGCACAAGCTTCACATGTCAGACAAAGGTGAAGGCTCTGGGTTGAGTTGCTCACAGTTTGTTTCTTGATCTCTGTGCCTGCTGTTCTACACTTGGAGAAACTTGATGTTTCTGGCAAAGGAATCAGAGCTGCTCTATAATATCAAGAAAATTATTTGTGAAGCATTGTCTGACACTTCACGTATCCAAGAGGGGTCAGGTGCAGCTATAGTGAAAAAAGCATCTACTAATAGTGAAGAAAGTAGAAAAAAATTAGGCAATGAGTTTGTAAAGAAGAAAGTAGAAAAATATCTTTCTAATTCAAGTTTCTTGCAGGCTGAGTAGTAAAGAATGTATTTATAAACCACAGATTTTTCCCTCCTTTGGAGAATTAATCCCTCCTTACCGGGAATTGCCAGCAGGTTCAAGCAGCACATGCCCAAGCCAGCCGTGTACACAGCAACTTATCAGCAGCCTTCACTATAACGCACAAATCTGAGTGGGAAAACTGAGCAGCTGCCAAAGAAAACAGCCTGAAGGAAGGGGGAACATGGATGTTCACAACACCTGAATCATGGGCTCGAGGAGAAAAACTGCTTCAAAGATTTTTGTTTTCTAATTTCAGGAACAGATTTATGAAGAGGGCTAAAAGAGTCCTCAGCCCTAAAGGCACTGGATGTAAAATGCGTTTATTCTTGTGTCACAGCTATGTAGCAACATGGTCTTATTAAATACAGATCAGAATTCCTTTTTTCACCATGACTTTTTCTTTCTTCCTTCTTCAGTCTTGAAGAAGAATTGCATCTTTATTCTAGGAGTTTCTTCACCTCTGCTCGTGTTTTTTCTTTTTTTTTTTATTTCTTTCTTCTTTTTTTTTTACCAGACTATATTACAGAGATTTACCACTTCATTACAGTAATTCTCTTCCAATTGCCTTAACAGCTCTTGATATAATTTCACAAAATATATGTGCCCCTCATATATAGATGAGGGGTATATATGTCTATAAATACAACATTGTGAATTGAAAATGCAATCATGAGCAAAACAATATTTATGAAGATTTTTATTTTTCTAGGAAATCTTTTTTTTTTTTGTCTTGGAAATGAAGCATCTTCAGAAATACTCATATCTCTTTCAGTGGGATGCACTGAAATTCCTGAAAACTGTTGTTTGGTTGGCTCCTTAATCTTTGTGCCAAGTTTTCCTGCCATGCTTCCTTCTCTAAGAAGTCTGTTAAGACTGAATATACCATAAGCAAGGTTGTGCCCCTATTTTATGGTATGTATATTGGGGAAATGGTGTTTTCAATAACACAATTCAAAGGAGTCACTAGAATACAGTATTTGGATTTGTCATAATCTGTTAAAATATTTTTAATCAGTATTAAAATTTTATGAAAACTTCCTTTGCATCTCCTTTCACATCTCTACTTCTCCTTAGTGTGGTATTTGACATTTAATTTCTCAGTCTTTCCTGAACAAATCATGAGAAAAGAAACATGGTAACCTTCAAATCATGGTAGGAAGTGAGAATGACATGAAAAGGCTAATAGGTGGGCTGACAAGTCTGCTGCTGTATCAGTGATAAGCTTAAGGCACCATACAACCTTGGGAATGTCAGGAGATGCTCTCTGGGAGGTGCTCCTGGGCAGAGCTACACAAAGGAGGTGCTAAAATGCTTAAAGGAATGTATCTTCCATTCTTTCTGTTGTGCCCCTTGGTCCAAAACATTAATTTCTTGTTGTATTACATGGTTGTGGTGTGGGTGAAGTTTGTTTTCAGTCTTCCTTGAAGATACATCTCTGTGGAATAAATTGTTTTATCTTCAGATTCTCAGTTCTGTCTGAGAACTTGTTAGGCTTATCTTTTAATACACTTGAATACAATATATTTCAATATAAAAATAGAGCCACAGTCTTTTGCAGGCTGTGTTTTTATTCATAAGTCTTATTGACATCTTGTGGACAAGCAGCTCTTTATTTTTGACCTTTTACCATGAATTACTTTGATTCAGCCAGACTTCTGTGTGTGTTACAAGCAAATAAACAAACAAACAAAAATTCAAGCCATTCTTTCACAAACAGAACAGCTCATAATTCCAGAAGACATGTGGTGCTGCTGCTATAAATGTTTGCAACACACAAAGGAATATTCCTTACCTTTGCCATTATTACCGAAACAATTGCCTCCTATGTTAGAATAGTTAACAAGCCTGCTGGAAGGTGTTATTTTTGATTACAGCATGACATGACTGATCTATTGTGACAGCAGCTAAAACTAAATGTCCAATTAACCTTCAAAGTCAGTCTGTGGCTCAGCAGTATTTGTTTTTTCACTCTGCAGAGAGCCTTTTCACATCTCTCACACACTGTAATGTGCTCCTGGGCGTCCGACTTCATAAAAGCTATTCCAGACTAACGCGACTGATCAGCAAGATCACTTGTCATCTGTACTAGGGCTGAGGCCTCCTTATCCATTCTTAGTTGATCAAGGAGTGTTGGCTTGTCCATGGACTTGAGAATTGTCCTAGTTTTTATTGGAGTTCTTGCTGATTGCAACAAGACATCAGGCTTTTTATCTGCTATCTTTGACACAGTGGGTGATCCAAAGGGTGTGCTGTCTCTACATCATGTGGAAGTGGTCCTATAACCAAGCTCCATGGGATCAGACTTCTCTTTGAACACATCCTAGCTCCAGATTTGATGCCAATATGCAAAATCAAAGACATTTTGGCCCCAAAAAGTAATCTTAGTGATGAGTTTGTATGGCAACTGTCTGCAGTGCTTCAATCTCCAGGTAATAACAAATCCTGTCTTGTTAGGCAAGGTCCTGATCCCCAAAGTATGTCCTCTGAGATAACAAACCCTTGCCAAAGATTTATATCTAAAAGGATACTCCTCTTTTCAAGGCAGAGATTTTTAGAGAGAAAAAAAACATTTTGGAAGAGATTTCTTTTTTCCACCACAGGTTTTATTTAATAAACTACTACAGAGAATTGAGAAATGGATCGTATAACAACCCTGGATAAATCTTTTCCAGCTGGAGTCATCAATAGGTCAGTATGCTCTACGTCCACTCTCTACTTTCATATACAGTCAGAAGAAGACTTTGCCAAGGGACAACCAAATTCAACACATTTCATTCAGTCACCAGATGCTGGACACAAGCCTTTTAGAAGTGACTGAAAGCAATTGAGAAGTCAAGGCTGTGAAGATTTGATTTGACAGGTTTTGATATAAGAAGCGTCCTGAAGCATCACATATGCCCCAGTGCTTTTTGTACATAAAGAAGCATGTTGGTGTGGCACCATGATTAGAATTTTCACCTTGTTTAGAGGGACACACACGTGTGTCTTGAGAAACAGCATAATACCATTATGGTCTGTCTGTAGTGTTGATTTACCTACCAAACCTGCAAAATATTGACATTGCCTTTTTTTTAACTTTTGGGAAGAAATCCATAGAACCAAGTACATCTTGTCAGAAGAGCATCCTCATTTCTAGCTGCTTTTACACCTTTTTTCCTGCTTTTGCTCTATTTTGTCAAGACCAAGCTTGGAAAAGCAAAGCTGATCAACTGCTTGCTAAATCACCTCTATCGTTCAGTCTATTTTAATTCATACACTGGCACTGCACACCCTGATTTACACTTTGAAGAATCTGTTTTCATACTCTGGATGACAGAAAGATACTCCAGAGGTTGCAAAAAGGAAAGAGCTGAGGGAGCTCATTTCTCCTGTGGCTTAAGTACAAGATTCAATCATCAGTTTTAGACTCTTTTTTCATTAACATTCTAAATTGTGTAGCCCTGCATGTTACAGATTATTTTTCTTCCGAACGTCCTAAGAAAAATACCACTTTTTTATTGTAATCCTGCATGAATATGCCTAAATTGCTGTCAGTACCACCTTTCTTAAAAAATTTCTTCTATATTTGTTAATGGTCTTGATGCCTCTCACAAAGGGCTATGGTGCCCAGGATTTCCTCCCACTGTCACTGGTATTTCTGACATTCAAAGTGATTTCTTGTGCTGTCTGTTTTTAACAGCTTGACCCAAAGCTTGCTCACGCCTTCACTGAAGACACTGGTACCAGACCATGACATCAGGTAACCACAAGTGGAAAAAACAAATGTACCCTACCATAAAAAGGGCTGAGATGGTGCCAGCCACTTCTGTAACGTTATTCTATTGAATTCTGATGTTCTGAAGAGTTCAAGTCCTTAAAGTCATGCCCAGTAGTGGGACTGTTCCTTCCACCTTTTGCATAAACAAATGTTGATGTACAAGGGATTAACACACTAATATTTGATGGGAGAAGACACAATTATTCAGAGCCAGATTTTCTTAGGCTTCAGTGGGAAATTCTTCTGGTTTAAAAGTCATGATGGCATCATGGAAATGTTGCTGAAAAAAATGTAAATTATTCCGTCTTCTGCCATGAGCATCATCTTCATCCCCTACTGTCACACAATGGACTTCCAATACTGTAAAGACTAGACCTTACCAGAGTCTAAGACAGCACCAGGGCCACATAAACACAAGATTGGTCTTATTTATGAAGTCTCAAACCCAAAAAACAGTTGAATCTGTAAGTTTATGTTCTGGACAATAAAAGACCTCCACATGGAGCAGAAAAATCATTATTTACTGTAACTATAAGTACTGCTAACATTATTTCAATCATCCAGCTGCTACCCCATAATTGTTTATTGACTCCCATAATTTAATCCTCCCAAGGTACACCTGCTCTATCATTACCTGAACTTCTTGCATGTTTAAATTGAAAATTGTATAAATCCCTGCACAGATAGTGAAAAAGATAAGGAGGACTACTTGTGAGGAAGAATTTTTCTAATGACTGCTCCTTACTGTAAGAAGTATATGTTCCACCTCAAAAAAAGGTGCACTACCATCTCATTATGATGCACAGCCAGCAAATCTGATTAAAAACAAGAAAAAAACTAAAAAATCAAGCTCTTCTCCCAGGTTTGTGAATATTTCAAAAACTCCTCCTTCCCACTCCCCCATTTACCTGTGGATAAATAATGACCTCACTTGGTATTTATTTGTTTCCCATAATTATCACTGGTGTGGTTTTAGCCCCAAAAGCTTTGCTTCTTTTCATGACCGACTTCCTTTTCTTTTTCCCAAAGAAGCCAAAAAAGGACAAGTAATGAACAGAGGATGCAAACTTAGTGCAAATTCATGAAGCCTGTGAATCACAAACCTGCATTTCCGTTATTACCCATCAGTTGTTTGAATATAACCAGTAAGAAAAGACTCTCCTCCTATAAGGTAGCAGCAAATGACCCTTGAGATGTTGCTCCATAAACGTGCTAGTGAATATTTTTGTTCATTATTCACAGACTACTTCATGCTAAGTGACTTCAGATGTCACTGCCACCTCCCCCCTGCTCTACACTTATTTCTGTCACCTTTTAAGGTGAGTTGAGAAGAACTCCAGTTAGCATAGACTAGGCATGCCAATCACTATGAGAAATATTTTGTAGCTGTACCTACATCTTGTTTTCTTTTTAAATACATATAATTTTACTGCCTTTAGCAAATACAACCCCCTATGGCTTCAACTTCCTGCAGTGTTCCAGATTCTAAATTCAACAGTGTGGGAGACCCTGCTGGTCCACTCACTTCTAAACCAGCTGCAAATGTGAAAAATAGAGTGGGCTTCAAACTTTATTTCATTCCCTGTATTAACCCTTTCCTGGGCCCTCTTAAACTATACAGGACACCAAATGAGGGAATGAGGAGAGGCGGGGAGATGAGGCCTAATTGTGATGTTCAACCAACAATAATCCTCTCTTACAAATTTTCAGTTACATAGGAGAAACTGATACTTTAAGACATAAAATAATAAACTTGACAGCTCTTGCTCACTCCTCTCACAGGAGGTTGCTTGGCAACCCTGGAACGTGGGAGAGGGGAAGCTGTGGGAGTCAGGCATGGGAAGAGGAGTGGGTCTGGCACTTCTCTGGATGCCAAGCAAGCCTGTGGAGGATCCACACTACTATAGATGGTGAGCATAAGACCCACCCTACGGCTCCTTTAAAGACCCATGGGACAATTTGTACTTCTAGCCAAGGTCAAGGACAGTGCTTTGGGCAGCAGAAGCAATGCTGTTCAATTCACAGCTTAATGGTTTAAGAGACTTCCTGCTTAAGAGGGAAAAAGAGAGTTCAGTGAAGGCAGCTGCTTCCCTGAGACACATTTGTGTATGGTGTTGTGGCTCTACAGGAAGAAACTGAAGGAGAGTTAACCCTTGCCTTCTGACAGTCCAAGTTCAAGTACTACCCACTGCTCTGTTGTTTCCTCTGCTGTGTCTATGGGCTGTGAGATCCTTCCTTCCTCAGGTCCTCTGAACCTGACATAGCAACACTACATGCCTATTCATAGGTCAAGTCATCCATCCCAGAGAAAGCCACTTTTCAGAGTACTCTGAAGCCTTCTTTTCAATCCTGTCACCTTGCTGGTGGTCTTGGCTTTTAAAAAAAGGAATAAAAGAGCACATCTAGCACAACTGCAATGCATATGCAGGTCCATACGCATATCTTCTGCTCTGAGATCTCATTAGGCCCATGATAAATTTTCAGAGTGTTTGGGGTCCTTCTGAACAGGGGTCAGTGTGTATCCAGAGAGCAAACTCAAGGCACCTTGTGCTATGGTAATGCCACAGTTTCAGTATCACTGGTTTTGCAGGAGGGTATGAGAAGCTGCCAGTGTGCATGTGGCTGCTTGTGCACAGCAACAAGGAGCGAAACAGCTGCTGTAATCCACCCTGGATTACTCCCCAGTGTGAGGAGCTGGAAATGCACACGTGATCAGACATTGTGCTTCAAGTGAAGGGGAAATTCAGTTTCTAGCTGAGAACCAGTGGCTTCCTAAAACACACTGGCACAACCATGCCCAGCACGTCTGTCATATTTATAATTTGTCTCTCCTCTCTTATAAAACCAATCTGTTTTTTCAGGCCAATTCCTGTTTTCCCCACCAGATCTTGGCTTTCTATGAGGTGCTGTAAACACTGAAATGATTCTCAGGTACTATAGTGCATGAAGGATGGGTCCCACTGCGCTGCTGCTCAAAGAACAATGCATCACCCGTCTTAGCTGAGATAAGATAGATTATAACATAGATATCCCTTTCCTCAGCACATATCTTTAGTGCTGCTGACAGCACTGTGTCACACAGAAGAGATAATGCCTACCCACTTGTAGCAACACACTTTTGTCCTTGACCTTTTAGAATCATGTATCTCACCCTCTGCGTGTCAAAATGCCAGGCAAACAGGGTGAGCCTTGTGCTCCTGAGGCCCTCCATAGACAGGAGGAGCTGATGGGTGTCTCAGCTTGGACAGAGTACAGTACTAAACCACATACAGGGTCAGAGTCTCAATCAGCCCGTGCATGAGGTCGGTGCTCACCTCTTTTTCCAAGGCAGATGCTGTTTGTTCAGTTCTTCAGTGGCACTAAGGGGTTGACAGCCAAACATAGAACTCTGGAGGAGAAAGCCAAAGAGAGCAGGATGATAGCCAGAGGGTGTATAGTTGCCATCCTCTGTAGGAGAAGATCAGAACTGCCTAATTCTAAGTATGAATGTTACCAGGCTCCTGCTTGGGAACTTGGATCGTGGCAGTCCTTCAAGTTCTGATGGGCCACTCAAAAGCTGATGCATATGAGTAATACTTACCCTAGCTGCTATAATCAGTATGATTGCAAGCAGCCCTGGTTCCCTTTCTTATGGCCTTCTTTATAGAGTTTTCCTCCACTGCTGAATCATAGAAGTCTGCAAGAATTCCTAAGTTTCTTCGCCACGTCTCTAGTTAGGTTCCACAAAAACAAATTACTTCAAATCAGTTTTTCTCTATTTTTTTTCCCCACTAAATTTTGTCACTAATCATTTAACATCATAAAGCTGATTTCTGATGCAGCCTAACTAGTCTATCCTAATAACAGCCAGGCAACTCCTTGGAAACATTGGTGATCATGGGACTTGCAATGCCTTTTTTGGTTTTAGTGGATTTCTTATGCTTAGACATTTACAAAACCATTGCAGATGTTACTTTTTTTTATGTGCCTCCTAAAGGCTATTCCAAATGTCTTGCTGAAATATCTTCTTTTTATAAAACTGCCTAAGATCATTTTCAATGTCTCTGTTACCCCAGAGTACTCGCTGTAATCAGCTATTAAAAGCATTTCTTTCTGCCTTCTCCAAATCTACCTTCTTCCTACATGTTTTCACCATTCAGTAATCCCAGCTGGTTCACATACATGGAAAACCCATTTGTAGTAATTAGACAAAATTACTTACACCTGCTGAGCAACGCGCTGCATTTTTATCTGCAGTAAGTGGCATTTTCCCCAAAGAGTACATTTTAAATGAAAAAGGGTTCCGAGATGTTTTCCTCTCCTTGCCCTCTTCACATTCTGTCCCAATTCTACTTATTTTTTGTGGCTTTTTAACAGGAGTTATTTTTTTAGAACTAAATCCAGGAGAGTGCTGAGCTGACAGGTCCCCAGGTTTTGTGTGAGCACACATCTATTAAACTGAGTTTAATGATGAGTGTGGGAGGCTCCAGCTATGGCAGTGGGCAAGGCACAACTTCAGCCTTGCAACTGCACACTTAGAACAGCTGTGTCCTTCAGCACTAACAGCCCAAACTGGGCAAGCAGGATTCCTCTCCTGCATGGATAGGGTATATTCCCTGAGCACTAAAGGTGTTTTTCTGGAACACTAGAAGTTGAAGAGTGTTTAAGCAATATAAGGCCTGAAGTTGCAGATAGCAAAAAACTTAGAAATCAAATAATATAATAAACTAAGTTTCCCAGATATAGCAGCTAGAGTCAAACCATACACAGCCCAATAAATGTTTAGATAAATTTAATAGCCACTAAATTTTTCACTGGAAATCATCAGTTTCCATTAAATCCCGTGGCAGCTTCCGGAAGAATGATGCTCACGTAGACCCTTTTAAAACAGGAGCTGAACATATTGTAAACTTTAATGTATTTTTCCCCACAACAACCACTATTAATTCAGGAAGTACTCCTAGCCCCATTTAATAGATGAGGAACTTCACAGAGCAATTTCTTCATTGTCTAATGTCATATAAGTAACTGGATGCCAAGACAGTAACTAAACTTGGCTCTCATGTCCCAGTCTCCTAACATAACCATCAGGTTAGTCAGTGGCTGATTTGAATCTCTTTTCAGCCATTCCTTTTTAAATAGGCAAGACAGCATCTCTGCAGTATGTCTCCACTGGACTGTGCACAATAAAATCTCCAGCATGTCATGTAATAAATGTCCATAGAAACACTTTCTATCTCTTCCTTTCCTTTCCTTTCCCTGTAAGTTGTTACAACTCTTCCTATCCTGAGCCAGGAGAACAGACATGGAAAACCTGCACATGTTCAGTCCTAGGCAGAAAATGAACATATTTCTGCCTCGACTTTGTATTTCTCACTGTGTCTGCATTAGAACCAAATGCTGCTGGCATCAGATATGGCAGGACTTTGTGCCCAGGTTGTCAAGGGCAACACAAAAGAGAGTAATAATTTAGGGTTTTTTCTCTTAGCCTCTCTCTCGTTTCTATCTAAAAAAACAGATAAACAAAACCCCAAACCCATTCTCTAATTAAAAATAACAGAAAGGTATCAGGTTTGTCCAATTTTAATTTACTATTGAAGAACACGTAGTGCATTTTGTCCACATTCCCACTAATGGATATATCTCCCTGTTTCCTCTGTCAAGGTTTCATCCATCACTTTTGTATGCTGTTATAAATGAATTAGCACACAATTTGCTGACTAATCTACTCCAGAAAATGACAATCTGGAGACCAGCAGCAGTGCAAGTGCCAGGAGATGCCTTTTGGAGCCAACATAAGACTATTGCAGGCTACAGTAGAAGGCCACCTTTTTGAAAAGGCTGGTAATGATTTTCTTTCAAAGCCAGACCAGCAAGTCCTACAGAAAGACTGGATTTTTTCAGAGATTTAAAGGACCTGATCTTCTGATATTAGTCATAATAATTTTGGGACCTTCTTGGTAGAATGTGTGAAGTTGTTATTGACTTTGCTGGGAAATAATGAGCCTTTTTTAGGTCATCTGAGAAATTTGCTTATAATACCTTTTTCTACCTTTTTTTTCGTGTTACTTTAATAGATTTGGTGTTTCCCCACAGAGGTGATAGGTGCTACAGTGACAAAGTACATGCCATAAGCATTCAGTACAAAAAACCAATTACAACTCTGTAATATAATCAGCAATAAGGTCCTTAATTATTGTTATTGAACCTTGCAGCTGTAATAGGTTTTCTTTTATTTTTTGCATTTCTTTCAACAGTTCCAAAGTTTTCCTTTGGTGTTTCTTTACTATGTAGTATCTAACTACAAATAATTACAAAACTCTTATTCTGGCTGTCAAAAAAAAAAAAAAAATCCTGAGACGTTATACCCAGAAAAAGGGAAATATAAGGAGCCTAAAAATTAATTTTCAAGTATTAGGTTCTCTGGGCACAACCTTGACTTGGAAATCGAAGTCAGATTACTGTGGGGTTGTTTGTGAGTGCTGGATTTGTTTTTATTTGTGCTTGAATTTGTTCATGTTGCTTTTGGGCTCTTTCAGTTAATACCTCTGAGAGCTGAACTGGCATACTCTATATTTAAAAGAAATGCAATAAAAACAATTTAGCATCCTTCCCCTGTGTCTGAATTTGTTATTTCCTACTCATAGGAGAGAATAAATTGTTTATATATATATATATAAAATATATATATATATTTACATTTATATGCATATATATGTACATCATGGGGTTTCTGTTGGGAACTATTGGGTTGTTGTGTTCCAACAATGGATGTTTTATCATAGAAAAAAAATTGCACACAATATTCAGGAACAATATTTTAGAGGAACAGTTCAAAAAATATCTTAAAGAGGGAACATCAGTAAATAATAGACACAATTGTCCCTGCTTGACCTATGCCCTCTCCTTCAGTTGGATGTGGGTCTTGCTCGGACAGTCCAGGTGTACAGGTAAATTTCCTTCCCTTAAGACTTTCTTTAAATTATGTACCGCACATCCTCAGGACTGTTCTTAGGTCCCCATGGACCAGCAAGGAGTACTTTTTTACTATATTCAGAATTTAGCTGGGTACAAAAGATTTAAACAGAATTTCTGGCTTTTCTATTAGCTCCTGGCATGACGCCAGTGAATCACTGCACCACTGTATTTCATGAAACAGGGACACGGGGATTTGCTGTCAAAAACTGGGACAAAAGATGCATCTTATGGCTTAATAAAATAGCCAGTGGACTGGGAAATGATTTTGGCTGTTTATATCAGTAATGACTGCATATGATACTGTTAATGTTTTATGTTTTGCTATCCCCAGTAATGACTGCAGCACCATATCAATTGTTTCTGTTCCAAAGAATGGAAACAGATAGCTGAGGCCAGCCCATGTGGGGAAACCAGCTGCTGAGCTCCAGTGATCGGAACCCATAGCACTGGCAGCTTTCAAACTCTGTCAGCTGAGGTGAACACACCGTGGTAGTTACTGTACAACCCTTTACTCAGCATGTGTCTGTTTTACAGATGTTGTATTCCCAGAATTCCCATATATCTTTTAATTACAGGAACTTCAGCTCACAAGATTGGTCCAGAAAACAGGTGACAGATAAGTATAGTTATACAGTAAAGCCAGGCTGAGGAAACCAAACCAGTCTGCATAAAAGCATATTAATAACCTAACCCTGTGCACGTGTGTATTCCAGAATATATATTTCTTCTTAAAGGAGGAACCTATGGGATTTATTAAATTACTGATAGCATTTCATTATATTTTCTGAAGAAAAAGGAGTATTTCCTCCATGGCTGAGGAAAATCTTAATGGGGAGCCATTTTTTGTACCTGGTTGTGTCATCTGGCACTGCATTCCCAGAACTGTGTTTCAGTTCACCCAAGCAGTGATATTGTGATGTCTGTCTCATGAGAATAACGCACACAAAATAAAGTACCTTTGGTGTCACCCTTCTCCACATGATATTAGGACACTGAGAATGATAACAGTGGTAGAAAAGAAGCTTTGAATCAATTTGCTTTTCTGCTTCCTTTCTTATAATTGCACAAGTCTACATGCAGTCAAGTATGTTATAATATAACTTGCATAACTTGCCACACATGAACCTAAAACTATTCCATAAATTACACATAAATAAATAAGATAAACCAGTGCTGGGAGGGGGTGGAGTGAGAAGTAAAGAGAACATGAAGAAAAGGAAATCACATTGGATCTCTTCAGAGTTAGTGTCATAAAAAATGAAAATGTGACCTTTGCTGGAAGATGCAATAAAGGCTTGAGGAATCAGAATGCCAAATCAAGTGCCTTTGAGCAAGAATGGGGAGAGCCACGGTTACTGTGCTGTGCTTATGTCAGTCTGCTTCCAGGGAAATTGTTCCTCCTCTTCTATCACATCTTAGTCACACACTGAAACTGAAGACACATTCCCTTTTTTTGGGACATGACAGAGGAATGATTGTCTGCATGTTCTTATGAAAAACTAAGCCATTTTCAGTGCAGGGTATATCACCTTCCTTTGTGTTTCAAAAAAACCCCTTCTAAATAAAGATATTGTTTAATAGATTGAATGATGGGAGTGATGAAGCATTTAGCAGTGTGGTAAACTGCCTCATCACCTCTAACAAATTCAAGACAATATCTAGATGACATTTTTGTGTGATGGATGCATAAAGCTTGTTTTCAATCCCGCACCTAGTAAAACCTCCCTTCTAGTCTTGTTGGTTTTTTTTAAAGTTAATAAAATTGTGAAGAGAGTGTAGGAAATAATTCTAGAGATTAATGAGAAATCTTGTGGGCAGACAGTCAATGGGAACAGCCTATTTAGTTTGTGAAATGTATGATGGAGAGTCACCTTTTTTTACAATAACTGAACAATTTTGTCAGATGAAAATACCAGATAAAAAAAAGCTCTTTGTCCTGGTGGAGAACAACTAATAGCTGCAAACATATTTAGTGAGAATCAAGGTCTAAATATTTATCACTGATGGTGGTAAAATACTGGAATAACAGTAAAAGTACCAGGAGGTTTTCCATTTCTAGATGACTTCAGCAATGTGGTTGCTGCTGCCAAAGACTGGCTTTAACAGCCTGTCACAAGTTGTGGTAGCATGGGTGAAATGTGTTAAAACTTCTGTGGTCATACTGTATGAGCTAATGGTCCCTCCCGGCTTCAGAGTCTATCAACCTATTAATTAGCAGCTAATTAGCAGCTGGTAGCAATAATAGGCTATTATCTTGTAGCAAATCAGCCAGTAGAGGAACAAGTAATACACACACTGGCACATTATATGACTAACACTCATTTTTAACAGTCTTCTGCTATTTAGAATGAATTGATGTAAGTCCTGTGAGATGTACAGATGAATAAACGGATTTAGCCACATAGTAGAGTTATCCTAACCTTAGGGACCTCCTCTGCCCTTGCTTTGTCTTCAAGTTCTAACACAGTCATAAAGGAAAAAGCTGTGCACAGTCTTTCCGTTAGAAAGTTTTGGGATTCTTTTTTGAAACACAAAATCTATTTTAGCACTTTAAAATTAATAATCATGAGAGGGTAGGGGCCATGCAAAAATTTACATTTAAACAAATATTTTAATTTTGTTGTGTTGTTTTTTGTAACCTAAAACAGTTCTAGGTGTATTGTAACTTTAAAAACTAGGTTAAAGTTTTGAGTTTCCAAGTTTTCCTTGTAAACATTAGCAAAAATAACTTTTTAAGTTTTCTCAAAATTTTTTGGGGGAAAGCACCATATTGTTCACCCACGCCTGATAACACTTTCTTCCTGTTTGCTTTCTTTAACTAAAGTTAGCTTCTTGATACATCTTGTCAATTGTTTTTCCTGGAAATCTAGGAACTGAGCCAGCAAAAGAAATCTTGTCTTAGGTTGCTCCTAAAATCTACATTCTATACTCTTTCCTTTGTCAAAAGGAAAATAGAAATTTCTCGCAAGAGTCACCCTGAAAATCCATGCTGGGTTATGCTCTGGACAATAAAACAGATTAGTATTATCCTTGTGAGAGTAGCCTTTATGAATACTCACATTAAAAGTCACTTTTCCCATCTGTGGAAAGCAGCATGAATATTTTCCTCACTGGCAGGAGTAACTCCTCACTCATTAACAGAATGTAAGGCAGATGTCCTCCAGAAGCATCAAACTAAATCCACAGTACTGATGTACATTCATTAGACCCTAGATTTTTATTATTTTCAATCTTCATTTATAGTCTAAATATTCCTACCACAAAAGCTGGGATTTGTATAAACAATAGCCCTGAATTTTGTGCATGGACCAAGCCAGACACATTGATGTATCTTCATCATCTATTCTGTACAACAATCTTTTTCTATATGAAAAAGGAAAGAAACAATGAAAAGATAAGAAACAAAAGTCATTTGTTCTGGGTCCTGGACCTATTGCTTTCTTATAGATATTACAGATAGTACACCTTTGCAATCCTCCTGCTAGTATGAAGAGGAAAAGTGAAAAATAAAACAAAAAATCCATTACAGAGGCCACAGAGAGACTTATAAAAGCAGTAAAACACAACAGGAAAAGTCCTGAGCACAAGGAGGGCTGCCTCAGGTCATACAAGGTCTCTGACCTACAGGAATAGTGACAAGGTAGTAATAAAACCTCTTTGGTGGGAAGTGCTTTTGATCTCTCATATTCGTTACCTGGAAGATGTGGTTGAAGTTTATTGCTTTGTCCCATGTAGTTTCAAATACTTAAAACAATACCACAGAATCAGCAGAAAGTTATTCTTAATTGAGTGCATATTCTGCATCATTAATATGCCTTTCCTCAGAATATTTTGTCTCTCTCATGACTTCAAACTTGCAAGTTCTAGGAGGCTCCACCGTCTCTATGGTTCGACCAGACAGGTTTACACACTCTGGTGGTTTCTTGCCTGCTTGTACAGATTTCTCAGCTCCTTCCAAGTACATAAGACAGCAAAGAGAGTAAGTAGTTGCTTTAGTTGTGTGATCTGTCTAGTAGGTGTTTTACTGGATTTGTCCAATAGGCATATCCATAATGAAGACTTTGATTTCTTCTTTGTTGTCTGAAAAGAAAAAAAAATACGTGAACAACCACAATGCGTAGTCTTTCATTAATCCATATTCTACTCAGATGTAGAAGGTTCTAATTAAACTCTCTAGGCAGTCCTGTCTGTCTCCCTATTAATGCTCCTACTGAGCCTGATGTTTTGCATCTTATAGTGAGAGAGTGAAGTGTGGGAGGAAAAAAGGCAGGGTAGAATGAGGTGTTTCATTTCTCTTAGATAAGGACTGAATAAAGGAAAAGAGAATATTTCAAAACAAAAGAGATGGAAGAAATGAAGAGAGAGATGAAAAGGGAAACAAAGTGACAGTAAAAAAGTAAAAGTATTATTACTGCACGTCCATTTTTAGTACGTGTAGTTGCCACCATCAGAGTGATTTAAGGAAGAAGAAAACCAAATTTCTAACTTTAGCTAAGAAAGATTGCCTTGCACTATTGTTAATACCAATAGAGTTCCGTTTCAGTTGTGCTGAAAAATAGTGTGAGGAGAGTATAAAGACTGAAATTCTGAAAAAAACCCACAACACACATCGGAGCCTCACAAAATTAATTGCCGCACAGCATGAAAATCTTGGGCTAGAATACCTAGAAGATAGACTGGAGAGATACCAAATTTGTGAGCACAATTACTCCAGGGTGAAAATGTCAGAGCCTATTGCACTAAAATAAAAATTCCATTGGTTATGACAAATAACCACCAATTGAATCAGAAATATTCTATTATCCTACTGTATAAACATTACATTCATTTCATCACTTGAATGTATAATCACTGCTCTTGTTTACATTGCTTGTGTTGGGCAGAATGTGATTTTTTTTTTTTCTAAAATATAAAGCACTACAGACTTATTAAATCCTAGCTATAAACTCTTTCTTGAGGAATAAGAACAAGCTGCTTTGAAAGGCTGAAATGGCTGTTGGCTCACCTGAAGTGATTTGTAGGGAGCGAGGGAACATGCACAGAATGCAGCATTGAACAGAGAGCAGCACCTGCCTCTGCAGCTGAGCCAGGGCTGAGTGGTTGGGAGCTGTAGATCACACCATGGGGAGGGTTGGGCAGCACCAGGCAGACCGTCCTGCTTCCTCCTGAAATTCCAGTGGTGAGCTCTACCTGAGCAACAGCCTTGCTGCCTGTTCATGAGTCACTATTTCCCTGGAAGTGTGAACAGGCATTTCTATTTGTGCAAGACTTCATTAATCTCAGAAAATACATCATTTTGATTATTTGTTGTTGCAGCAGTGGCTGGTGGCTGGGAGCTGAAGAGGTTGCTATTTCAAAGTAGGCAACATAAACTTATACAATGAGAGAGAAGGTCTGCACTATTTCTGCCTCTTTCCCAATAACCAGCACAGCCTGCGCTTTGGGTGGCATGACAGGGAATAGGCCATTTCCTGGCTTTCAATCATATTATAATTTCATCTGACTCTGATTCACTCCTCTTCTTGTAATGCAAAAGGTAGTAAAGGAAACAAGAAGAGCTATTCCCAAGGTCAAAGTATAAATCCATGACAGACTTTGGAATAGCAAGCAGCCTCCAGCCTGTTGATTTGTGCTCACAAAGCAAGACTGTGCAGGACATTTATATTTTCCTTTATCATGAGCTTCCTAGAATATTCAGTTTCCTGCCCTTGCAGTGTTGTATATCATAACAAAGAGACCTTCTGTGGTCACTGTCAATTTTGTCAAGCACCAACAGCTTTCTGAGCACACATGGATTACCATGACTGAGTGATCTCTGCCAGGAGTGTGGTAGAGGCTACATCTCTGGCATTGAGATACAAGTTCTTTTCTGCCTACTTAGTGTTCTTTCTGTAGACTTTGCAATTAAAAAGTCAAAATAGAGAGATGGACAAGGAGATCATTTATCCAATTACCGTACATGCTAAAGCCTCATTATTATGTACAATATAAATTGAGATTGTTAATATAATTTGATATCCAAGTGGTTTTGCCTTAGGAATATCATAAATTTCCTTTGATCGTGGCAAGCTATGCACCTTTACATGAACATTTGCACTAAAATAAATCATGTAGTGCTATGTGAAAGCTATGTACAAGGCAGAGTGTCACATCAACAGGCTTTGATAAAGCCATGTTTTCTTGTTGTTACTGCTGGAGCATCGGGGGTGACACATGCCCATTCTCAGTCCTGGCCTGTCATTTACCTGCAGGGCATGCTCTAAGGCTTGGTGCTCTTACCTCCAAGAAGTGATAATAATGCTAGTGGATCAGGACTTAATGAATTTAGAAGTCCTTTGGAGCCTCTTGGATAACAGAGACCACAGAAGTTCAAAGTGTTGTTACAAAATCCCCTAGTGCCAGCACCACTGGGGAGATCATCTGAAAAACCTTTTTTCCTGCCCCAGTCTGTTGTAGAGTAAGTGACTGAGCCAGAGCTTTCAAAGTGTGGATTCAGCAGGTGAAAGAACTAGAGAAGGCCTTTGCAGTGAGATTGAAGAAAGGAAAGTACCCTACTAACTTAGCAGCCTTTGCAGCCTCTTCAAAGAAGGGCAGGAGTCATCTCAGACACAGGGATAGGTCCTTATCCACCTGACTGGTGCAGTATCAAGAGAGAAGTACAAAATGATGAGCCAGGAAGGGCCTTTGGAAGAGGCAAATAAGAACAATGAGTTGGGACTAGAGACTGGTGGGGAAGGCAGAAGGGTTACAAAAGGGTTTGTAACACTGTTAGCCACAAACCCTCTCTCCCCTAAAAACAAACAAACAAATAGAAAATAGAGAAAACAAAGAGGCAACCCCTTCTCTCAAAAATTCATGTATACCCTTGCCTTGGAGCCTGTCAGTCTGACTGAGGCTACCTGGCTCCCTGTTTTCTTCTGGAGGTCAGATGACTTTGCATGGCCTGTGCACTTCTTCCTGATCAGAGCACATAAACCACAGCCTCCTGAAGAAACATCTTCCTGGCAAGACACAAGGAGCTCCCTTCTCCCTCCAGAAGCAGAGGGAGAAATGAGCCGTCTGCCCAGCACACAAGCAGCAACTCATCTCCCAGTGACTGATGAAGGCAGTCAGGTCGCTGCACCGGGAACACTCAGTTTTAAAGCTTCAAAGAGTGTTTCAGCCTTATGAGTTGGTTTATGCCGTATTATTCCCTGATAATTTACTAGGCTGTGGTATGCTCTTGCTAGAGTTATTCAACAGCTTTGGGTCAGATATCACTTCAATATGTGTAAACTTGACTAATTCACATGAAAGCAATGACAATAAAGCATCCACCTTATGGCAATTTCACTACAATTAGAATTAGGGCTTTTCTGTTTGTTTGTTCTCTGAAGGATAGTTAAAGCTTTGTGAACAGAGATAAACATTTTTAATGTACCAATAACATTCCTTTTGGGTTTTTTTTCCGCCTAGAAGGCTAATACTTTGAACCCCATAGGAATACAACAATCCCCAACAGAGCTCGATTGCAGAGTCTAAAAGTAGACAGATCTTTAGCTGAAGTTGCAGGGCATATTTTAAACTGACAAAGGACTTGTACTCAAATGTGCCTAGGGCCCTGGGAGTAGCACAGGATCTTTACTGATCACTAAGGTAAAGGGTCTTTCATTTTTCTCCTCTCCTCTCCAGCAGCAGAGCTGTTTCTAATGATAGGCTAGAGACCCAAGGTAGGGCTTTTAGAAGTCTCTTTGGGTCAGATCCATAAAGGATTTCACAGTCCTAAGCTACCTTTTTTCACTTACTGTGAATTGCTCTGGGCTGTCCATCATATAAATAATGGCCTTATTAAACCCTTCACATGTGGAGTTTGTCACATACTCAGCAGAGGGCTGTGGGTTTCTTTTGACAAACTGGAAAACAGAAACCAGAGTTGTCCTCTGTGTGCAAATCTTCCTGATGGAAAATATTCCTTAACCCACTCTCTTCCACACCCAGATGATGGAAAATTGTCTATCACAAGGTAACTGACTCTGTAGATGAGGGGTGACTGGTGACCATAGTTCATCTGAGGTTGCTTCCTTGGAGCCAAACTGGGGAGGCAGGGTGGGCTACGAAGTGGGTGAAAAACTGGCTGAATTGTTCAAATGGTACAACAGTTTGAAGTCTAAATGATGTGGTGTTTCTCCTCAGGTGTCATGGGACAATGATATTTCATATCTTCATTAACAACCTGCTTGACAGGAGAGAACACACCCTCAACCAAGTCCCAGGGGATATTTCACAAGGCAGGGGAGAGGGAGCTGCTGAAAGCCTGGAGGGTAGGGCTGCTGGTCAGGGAGGTCACAGAAAGCTAGAAAAGGAGGCCAATGGGAATTTCAGGAAGTTAAAAAGTTTCGAGTTCAAAGCCCTGCACTAGGAGATAAAAACCTCCATGCAACAATGTAAGCAGGGTACTGGGCTGCACAAGGAACAGTTCTGCAGTAAAGGGCACAGCAATGCCTGTGGGCAGCAAAATGAATATTTCTCAGCAAGGCATCCTTATAGCAGTGAAGGCTGGTATTGGTCTGGCTTAAAAGTGGACATAAACAGCAAATCCAAGGAATTAACTTTTTCTACTACTTGGCACTTGTTTAAGCTGGCCTCTGGAGTAGCATCTGGTTGTGGGCCACCCATGCAAATGAGACATGGAAATGTTGATGCAGATAGAGGAGAGAGATGAATCTGTCAACCTGCACAAGGGGAGGCTAAGAAAAGAGCTGCCTGTTGTTTTCAGCAGGAGTTGGGCAGTGATTCCCTTTAGCAGAAGAAACAGCCAGACTTCAGGGTGCAGAGAAAGAACAAGAGCCACAAGCTGCAGCAACAGGAATTTCACTTTTTGAGAAAACCCACCATAGCAGTAACCCTCTACCAGAGTGCCAAGAGGCTATGGATTATCCTTCCATGTGGATTTTTGGAATTTAGCTAAACAATACTCCAAGCTAGCTTTTCTAACTTTGAGCCTTGTTTTGAGCATGAGACTTCTAAAGGGCTCTTCCAAGCTGAATTATTCAGTAAATTGACATATTTCTGTCCTTTTCATCCAGTTTTTTAGCTCAACCAATTCAAAGCTTGCAAAGCAAAACATTACAATGAACAGAGACAACTGTGAGAACTAATTACATAGCCAGAATGCAAGCTACATTTCAAAATCAACAGATAATTAAGGCAGGTAACTTGGAAGAAATAATTTGACAGCGTGGTCTTACCACAAGACACATCTTACATCATTAAAGGCAGGCATTTATTGTAAAGCAATTGTAAGGTAAAGAGTGTCTGTAGGCTGATTGGTCCTATCCTAAAATAAGTGTCTAATGAAAGGAACCTAATTCCATCCACAGAAGAGGGAACTTTGATGGGTAGCCCCTATTTTACACTTCAGATTTAGGCAGCTCTGCAGAAGTATTACAAAGATAAATTCCACTGTAATAGCAGTCAAGTGGTTCACGAAAAACTGAGTAAACCTACCAACCTGTTGTTCCCAAACAAGCAGTGAGAAGTTCTGTCTCCTAAATATATTGCTAAAATTAAACATGGCTGAGCTGCATTCTTCTGCATTTACCCTTGATTACACCATTGATTTGGTGTTGGTTGCCAAAGAAGCTTAATAATGAACTGAAGTATTTATCACCAGAACTGAGTGAAATGAGCTCACTAACTTTGTTCCAAACCTGGTTCATAACACACAGGTTCTACTCACTCTAATTTACATTACTTGCATTATTGGCAGCTCTCCCAACAATACTGTATTAGGCTGAGAATTGCAAGTAAGCATGTATTTGTTTTAGTATCACTTAGGCAATTATTCATTGCAAAGAAAGCTTTGCTTTCTCAGTTTAGATATGACTGTGGTTTAAAGACCCTTTCAAAAAAACACAAAGAATCTATTCCAAGTCTAACTGTGAAATTTACTACTAGGCAGAATTTCAGAGCCAGAAGCTAAGGGTTTGATTCATGAACGTATGCCAAAAAAGGATGCCTTTATATTGAATCTGTCAAATGTATTCATGCTTGTTAACACCATATAAATCTTAGTTAATAGGTTTTCTAATTCTTGTTTCTCTTTTTTTTTTTTTTTTTATTTAATCCTCTGACACAGTCGGAAGACACCACCTGTAAGGAGACAGCAAAGAAAAGTAGATCTGGGAGCCGAGAAATTACCATAAACATTCATTCTCTTTACGCAACCTCAGCATTCAAAGTGAGTTTGGACTGACAATTTTTCATTTGGAGTCAAAAAGTGAGTTCCCTGGGCAAGACAAGCATCTTCTAGAAAATTTTACAAGTGCCTTCATCTTTGCTACCTCCTCCCACACTATGCCTAACCGTGGCTTACAGTTATCTGAGGACCTCCAGAATGACTGGTCAGAGTTGTGTCCCTCAGCCAGGGCTTGATTTGGAAAGCTGCCTGAAGCTGCGCACTGATAATTAACTAAATCAGTAATTCTAACACCCCTGATTGTTTGTTTCCCTTTTGCTCTCCCCTGCACTCTCCTTTCTGTGTAAGCACAATATTATTTAATCAGTAGCTAGTTTGCCTTGGTTTTCTTTTTATAATAGATCAGCCTTCCTGAGCAAAGCAGAGGTAACAGATGAGTGTACTAATTGGAGATGTCAGGGCATTGGGGATTTCATTAATGACTGAGAAATGGACTGAGAAACATCAAACACTTCCTCTCACCTCATTGTGCGACTTATCTGTGGAAAAATGAAAAGCTGGTTAAGCTCTTTTATATTTCAGAACAGATTATGAGTGGGTACCAAAGAAGGTATCCTATCAGATTAAAGTAAGTGAAAACTAAGTTTATTTTGTCAAACAAAATATTAGAATAGAACCAAAAACAACCCATGAGAGTGTTTTATTCTAAGACTGAATTTTTCTCAGCCAAATATAACCAAAATCTCTTCAGAGAAGAAATCAAAACATAAGTTATCTGCACAAGAATATATTTTAATTCTTTAGAAACCTTTTGAAAATCTCTTGACCATTCACATAATGCAGGCAGGAAGAGGGGAACACAGGCTTTCATACCATTCTGGTGAAGGAATGAACTGGGAGGCAAGACTTGTGGGTTGGTCTGTGATCTCCACTGCCATCTGACTCTCAGCAGAACACCATTCTTTTCCTAAGTCACCACTCTTCCATCAGTAATAATAAAAACTTGATTCTCCACTTCTTTCTATAAAATGTTTAGATGTTTGAAGAGGAAAAGTATTGCATAGGCTGGATTCTTCAAATCTTCGGTGTATAAATCAGGTTCTCTATAATATGTGCTTTGTTGGAAAATAAAAACTGATTCACTGAAACAGATTTCTTTTCTTGAAATATATCAATTGGACAAAAGTTCCCTCAAGTCATATGGAATTTCAGACAAGTGAGAATGAAAGAGATTTCATCCACCATTTCTCACTGCCAGAGCTGCTGCCTTTCATCTCAATAATGGATTTCAGGTGGCTGCCTTGACAATCAGCTCACTGAGACAAACAGGTGGGTGGCCAGAATGAAGTTCCCCTTTGAATAGGGACAGGTTCTGCATCTCCCCGTTGCCAGCTGTGCACATTAACTTGAGTGCCTTGGCATGGTTTGCTCTCACAGTGTTCTCAGCCCTGGGCAGGAGATGAGCTCTCAACAACTTTTATTTCATCTGCACAATGAAAGGTATGGTTGAGTGCATTTCTGGGTTGAGTGCTCTCTGAAGGATCTACTTCTTGTTGTGCCAAATTACTGTCAATCCTTATTAATAAAATAAGTATTTCCACTCTGGTATGTCCAGGAGGTTCTAAGCAGAACCAGTACTCTTTTCTATCCAACATACTGAATGAATGTCTGTAAATATAGAGATTTAATGCAAAATTTTGCTCAAGAGTGGAGCTTCTATAAAGTTACATTTAGTTTAGACAGCCCTGGAAATGTCATTATCATGGATATTTCTTTGCCATCAATATGACCTAAGACTATTTATTAACTCATTATAAAATTAATTGGAAAATAAAAAACTATTTTTTTCCCTAAAGGTCTGTCTGAAGTCCAGAGGAAGTTTAGTAACCAGAATTCATCTTCTAATGTTCAGTTTTGGTAATTTCTGGTTGAAATTACTTCTTGGATGCTGTTTTAACACAAGGTGATGTTACAAAGAACTAGGTTGCTGTGACTCAACAAGCAGATAAATTTGCTTCCAACTTTAAGATAAAATTAGATTTGTTCTTAGAAAGTGACCATTCGAAAAATCCTGGGTCCCTGCTAAGAGTATTACTGGCCACTTTTTAGGTATCAGCCTTCTCTCCAGAGAACTCTTAAGTTTTTACCTCAATTATAAAACCTTTTCTCTCTGGGGTAACATAAGAGATTTTGTCTTAAACTTTGCAGAGATAGCTCTCACAGAATTTCATTTTTCCAAAGGGAAAATTTAGAGATTAACTAATTATTTTCTGCCATGAAATAATAAACATTTTTAAAAGGAAATGTTTTTCAACTGAAAGTAAATTTCCCTGGGGAAAAATGTTAATTTCTAACTTGAGTTTTTCAGTGAAAAGAAAAAAATTGTAATAATACATTTGCCTTCCAAAAATAAAGAAAAAAAACCTATCCTTTTAAAAAGTTACAGTGTTTCATATAATTCTTTCAAAACTATACCTGTTCACTGCTGGGTTTAATGAGAAAACCAAGATTTTTTCCACAGAGGTTTTGTTGCTGAACTGATTAAACCATATCGTTAAAATTAGTTAAAATTCCCTCCAAGCTAAACTGTGTAATCTTGTCACCATTGAACAATATTGTTGCTTATAGTGTTGGGGTTTTTTGCTAGCCTGTTTTCTTAGTTATGGTTCCAACTTTCACAGTTAATAATGACTATGTTAAGACTTATTGGAAAGATTAATATTTATTATGATGAGTCTTTATGAGTATTTTTTCTCCTAATCATAACTGAAATATGCAAAATATTCAGCTGAGATAAAGAGAGCAGAAAAAAAGGTCACATATCATTGAACAATTTATCACCATGGCAAATATCACAAAACAGCCTGTAATTGTGGAAGATCAAATATAAATGAACCCATAAAGCTAACTTCTTTCTTTCAACATGCATTCGGGGAAGAAAAACAAGAAAAGCCAACCAAAAACCACATGAGCTGAAAAATATGTTAATACTGTAATTCAGCAAGGCTAAACTTTATAAGGCACATGATTAAAACTTTTAGAGAGTCTAAGCAAAGCTATGATTTTATCCATACCAACTAAAAGTATGTAATAAAAACCACATAAAATAAGAAAACACTAATTTTGATACACTGGCAAGCCCATGAGTGTATCTATACAAGTTCCTTTATTAACAATTCAGGCTTCTTTTAGTAGTTCAATAATACATTATGGTTTCAGATGAAAATCATGCTGCAAAGAAAAAACATCACTGTAAGCTACAAAATCAATAATTTTTAACACAAATGAGGGAATTGCTTTGACTTGCAGCCCTCTACATCTACCATTCTCAGGGTTAATCATTATGGGAGCAACTTTTCAGTATGCAAAATCCTTAAGGCTAAAAAAGAGATTTGGATCCAAAAATTAAGCCCCACCCCACACTCTGCATGGTATCAGGCATTAAAGCCCTGAGTCCTTCTCTTCTTTGTCTTTCATGATGCATATATAAACCCCAGAAAAGCAGAGGAAGGTCTCTACCTCTCACTTCAGACATAACTTCATCCTAACTGTGAACTTATGCTGTCCTCTTCTCAAAAGGGGCTTTCTTCAAAAAAGGTTTTCCCAGCCATCTCTTCACAAGGAACATTGCCAACTGGCAAATTTGATTGGGTTTTGTTGTTTTAATTCATTTTCAAAAACTTCAGATTTCCAAATCTGGCAGCAGATGCAGAGTAACAAATTTGTGTCTGTCAGCCCACTATTCCCTGATGAGAGGCCTGTGAGCATGCTGGTTGTACATATGCAGCTAATTAGGACCATGTTTAGGATAAGTTAATGGATTGATTTACCTCCGTATCCAGTTAAGTGGCAGCCTTAGGAGCACATAGTGTAGCAGACACTGCCCCATGATCTCCCACTGCCTGATTCTTGCCAGCTGAGCTGGAGAGGCCAGTCTTCCCATCTCCTCAGGCACACCTTGCCTCCTAGAAGCTGTGAAAGGGGAAAGGTGCTTCAACAAGGAAAAGGATGGTAAACAGCCCTCTTTTCTAGACAGGAAGGGATGGTTGTTAAGTGTAAAGCCTGTTTTGTGGCTTTGTTTCCTTTTCACAAAGTGCTAAAGGCCCCTGGCACTGTTTTAATGGCCCATGTGGTTGAACATAAGCAGCAAAGTTCCGAAAGATTGCAGGAGCCAAATCTTTTACAGGGACCCTTGCCTCTGTGGTGTCAACTCTCTGTCACACGCAGTGATCCTTATTTCAGCCTAATGATGAGTGAGGTCCCTGCTCCACACTGTTACTCTTGGTGATCCACAATGGTGCTTCGAGGGCAAACTTCCTTTCAGACTGAAGGAAATTCTAATGTAGGTCAGATTAGCCACGTACAAAGTGAGTCTATTCTCTGCACTGACAGGGTTCTAGAGAGACCTTCATGGGCAAATGCTGTTGCAGAGCCCCAGGCTTCCTCTCCTCTTACCTCTGTGTCACAGAATTGAAGTCCCACAGAGGAGGGACCACCATGGGAGAGAAGTCTGGAATATGATTTTACTGAACTCTATAAGCCTGGCAGGCAAATTTTCAAGTGTACCTAGTAAATTTATCACAAGGCACAGAACAAATATTCTTTCTATATGGCCAAGAGTGGAAAATCCAGCTATGGTATCTTTCATGCACACTCAGACATTCTCTCAACTTACAGTTCTAGCAGGAAAATGAGGAATCAAGTGTGTTGTGTGTACAAACACACACACATGTAATTGCACGTGCATAGAGAGGTCACATCCTGCTGGCTTGGTTTTCCATTTCTCACCAATAATTTTCTAAACCCCTGATCAATTCCATTCAAGTTTGTCAGAAGAAAAGGGATTCCACTGTCTATTCATAAATAACAGCAAAACTTTTTAGAAAAGCATCTCTCAGGTCTCTGTTTATTCTGTAAGATGTCAGTGAATCAAGTGGTACGAATTTGTGGGGACCCAGTCTTTGTTCTGCTTGTCATTGAAAGTGTTTCTCATGATCTGGCATTTCTCACTGTTGGACAGCAGGTTCAATGATCAGAGGTCCAATGACTTTGTCTAATCTGGTATCCAATTTTGGTTTGTCAAGCACTGCCTCATGTAATCTCAGTTCAGTTCCTTGTGCTTTGAATGGGGAAAAGCATCATCTGTGAATAAATCTATATAGAGCTGTGAGATTTCACAAATCGTGTTGGGTCTCTAACGAGTAAACTCCTTCTGCAAATGGCTGAAGTCGTTATCACATGATGCAGACCTCAGAATTACATCTGCCTTTTTCCCCTCAGGCATTGGCAGTTTCCAATCAATATTTCATCTGATGGGCAAGGCCTGACAGCAGTGTTCTCGGTCCTTCAAAGCTGAGTACTTCTGACCAAAGCATTTCTAAAGCTATGGCACGAGAATAAAAACACAATTGCAGAAGATGCGTTGCATGTTAAATGTCCTTCGTTAAGTATCTACTGAGAGAATAAACTTGCTGTTTCTGATTTTACTCTAGAAGAGTGCTAATGTATACATTTAGTGGACACATTCTTCTACACTGTCCTCCATGATCTATTTAGTGGAGGTAGAGTTGTACGTGTGCTAATAATCAAGTCAATACATAAGTATTGCACTGAAATACAATATATTAGCAATGTATTTTAAATAATTTAAACTATTAGAAGAAGTGCAGGGTGATTAGTAGACCAATTTACAGAATGATTTAGGAAAATGCCTTCAACAGAGAATTTCTTAACTGAAGACCTGAAAAACGTCCTTAACTGCTTTATCCAACCAGGTCTTCTACAGAGTATTTGCTTGTCTCAAAGTATTAGATGCAACATAGAGTTAATTGAATTTTTTGTAGACTTCACATTAAATTTGTGCTAAAGGACATTGCTGAATCAGGGATTTAATGGGCAAACAGTTAAACAAAGGAATCATGTACATGGCTTGAGCCAAGGAAGCAGGAGGCAGGAATCCAGAGTTTTTTTCATAGCTCTGCCTTTGGGAAAGTGAGATTAATCTTTATACTTGTAATAGACTCTGAGCTTTCCTTAATATACCTTAGGCATCCCAGATATAATTAGAAATAGTAATCTAATGTCAGTCTCGCACTTATTGAACTTAGCAATTGTGGGATTTAGTTAATTAGTATGTTTCACGTGCTTTGGGGTCCTTGGACAATGAAGGTCGTGTACCTACTTAGATGTTTGGAAAATTGTAGGCTGTTATTATTCAAATGAACTTGAAGTCTTGTTAATCACTTACAGAGAGCTGAGGAGCACTGAGGCTGAGATAACCACTCCAGCTGTTAGTGTGGCCACCAGTTCTTAGAGAAGACAGATTCAATATTTTCACTACCAAAATTACTATAAATTTTAAAAAAGGAGGGAAAATATTAAACGTGTAAAAGTCCAATTTAAAAGTTAGGACAAGCTGTTCTGAAAACAATGAGGGGAAGACAGCCAGGTCTTGCTTGTGACAGGTCCTGGACTGGACGTAGGTTCTTTGGTGCTTTGAGAGCACAGCTAAAGCTCTTCCCACCGTTCTGGACACATGTAAGGATTTTCTTTTCTGTTACCTCTCTATCTTCTAAAGCATGAAGGCCAACATTCCAACCTTTAGCATAGTGAGTTATTGTGGAAGAATCCCTGTCTCACGTTTATATGGCCACTTAACTTGAGATTTCTCTTGAGACTTCTAAGTCAGATGTGGTTCCTATCAACCAACATATTCAGTAATGGTGGTAAGGGGTGAGATGCCAGGCAGACAAACACACTGGAGAGACCTTCTTTTCCTCAAAGAAAATAGTGAAGGAAATCTATTAACCTTTTTCCACTTTATCCATCAGTGTTTCAAATATCTTTGAGCGACTATTTAGCTTTACAGTAAAATGTCCTATGAACTTGGTTTGGCTCCAAAATTCAGATTTTATGTTAAAACCAACAGCAAAAACAACCAAAAAGTTAAAAAGGACTTTCAGGAGGACAGAAACATCCATAACATTTGCTTTCCTAGCTTATAAGCAACACTGCTCCAAATAGTGGAACAGGTCAGCAGGAAAAAGAGTAACAAGTCAGCACCATTCTCCCCTTCAGGATAAATATCTTTAATGATAATCAAATGTGTGCAGGAGTTCATATGGGTCCATCTTAATTTTAGTGCAAAAGACAAAGATCACAAGATGCAAAATAAATGAAAGGATCAAATATTGATGGGCAAGCAGCAGCAATTTCAATTCTTTGATTTTTTTTCTATTTTTGCTACTCTGAGCCTTGGTCCAGAACAGGCTTCTGCATATTAGTAGTCTACTTAAGCTCATCGATTTCTAGATTTTAGGATTGGAATGAGCCATTATTATCATCCAGTGTGACCTGCAGAGCACAAGCCAGAGAATTCCAGCTGATAATTTCTGCAGTTCAACAAACTGCTTATTGCCTTGATCTTTCAAAATGCTGAGCTTTCTGGCCTCAGCTGGGACAAGCATTTCAAACTGATTCATGTTAAGAGGGAGACAAGATGGCTCCTCACAACTTAAAACTACCCACAGACATGTCTTACTAGAACAGAGCCTAAAGTAGTTTTCTAATAAAGGATTTGATCCTTCCTGTTGGTAGGAGAGTGATTGAGGTGCCAGACCCGTAACCAAGGCAGCAGAGAGTGAATACAGACTCACTCGCCGAACACTGACAGGAACCTTTGTAGGGCTGTTCAGAACACAAACTCTGCTTTTCTTCAAATGTTACTTTGTTGGGATCAAACCAGGTTTTAATAATGCATTGATCAATGGCACTGTAGACAGGAATATTCCTAAGATCTAGAGAAGACACCTTGGATGATTCCAAGGACTTTGAAGCTCACCAAAACTCCAACCTTCTTACTGTGGAAAGGGGAATTATAACAAAATTCCATTTCATTAAAGCTTTGAATTTAATTCTAATGCAGAAATAAAACAAAGGTGGAGTCTCTCAAGTCAGTTTAGAAGCAAAACACCAGACTCCTGAGGAAGCAGATTCTTTATTTTCTTTCTTCTCTGCCCTTTTAAATGTTGTTATACTCACTTACTGCTCTCTGGGACTGTGCCTCTTGCTTTCTTTAAGCACTTTTACAAAAGCAAGAAAGGAAAAAATACTTGTTGTTCTTTAATCCTGGAGTTCAACAGACAATCTGGGATTCCAGTCTGAAATGTCAAACTGCTTACGTCCACCTGCAGAACAAAGTTGAATTTTCAAATCTTTTATTTATTTATCTGTTTGACTGGGTTAAAAGTTATCCTGGCACCTGTCATATTCCTTGTTAAAGCCCTCTGGTGAAAGGACTTTGAAGCAGTGTTCATAATCTCATTCTTAAATAGCATTCGTTTGAGGTAAAAAAAAAAAAAAAAAAAAAAAAAAAAAAGAAAAGATACAAAGCTTGCTATTTTTCTCTGTTCATTAGATTTTCATATCTGGAATAAGCAGGGGGCTTTAAAAGGAACAAAAGGAAAGCAGCAACTCCAATTGCCTGCAATAACTTCATTACCATCCCTAGGTCTGCATTCAGTTCCCATCCTAACACAGCACCCTTATGTGTTCAGTGCATAAGAACCTGGGTAATATCTGTGAGTCAGCTGTAATTTTTGTCCATCAGAAGTGTCATGGTATGTGCATGTAATGGCCTGAATTCAACTTCTTCACTTGCCCAAAGGCTGGTAGCCTCTCCCTGAAGGTCATTTACGGCCCCTGTGTAATTGAGAGTCACCAATTCATTTACAGAATGGGCATGTCCCTCTTTGAATGTCTGATCTCTCTTTGAACTCCACAGGAAAGTCAAAGCCACACTCAAGGCTCTAGAGAGCTATTGGGTTTATTACTTGTTCCTTTGAAAAACTACAAAATTGCATTCAGTTTCAGTTGAAAAAATGGCCTACCAAATGAACTGTTTTTATTTTTCTTCACTCTTTTGAAAGACAGATGCTCGCTCACTTGATGTAAAAATTAGATCCAGTTTACATTTCTGAACATGAAACATCTCCTATGATAAAATATGAAGAAATGTGACATTACTTCAACTTTCCTACTTTAATTAATTTGAAGTTTAATTTTAAAAAGGTAAAAACATTTTGTGTAATCTTCATACTGTAATCAGTATGTCATAAATTCATTTTACTAGAGTATTTAGACATGATTTCATTCTTTTAAAAGGATACATTAATATCTAGTTTCAAAAATTAAAAGTTCAGTGTTTTTAAAAACGTTTAGAAAAAAAATAATTTTTGATGTTTATCCCCATTTCAGCTTTTCATTTTGAATAAGATACCAGAAATTGCTGAAAGAATCATGATTTTCAGACTAGACTTCATACATTGTGAGTAGCACTGTTTAGATTTCAGAGACCGGCATAAAAACAGGTTCTTGTCATGTTAGCATCTGTGCATTTAGCAATCATCTCTTTATTTAGCCTCATAACAAGTCAGGCACAGCCTTACTTCCACTGTGGTCTGAGGGTACAGCTGCATTTGCAGAAGCAGTGAGTGAGCAGTGCCATAGCAAGTGGCACTTATGGCTCATCAGTGAGTGTCAATAACTGTGTGTAGTCTGTGCATCTGAATGTGTTCATCACTCTCTGCAGTCAGGATGAAAGACCTGCTTAGCAGATGGAAACCTGTCAGTTCCTTTTCACTAAACTGCTTTCTTGTGTCATCGATCCTTCAAGGCATTCCTTTTTTAAAAATACCCACCCTCTTCAGCAAAATCACAGGGTGAGTCTGAAAGGAATCGTGTTTCAAAGTCTTTCTTGAATCCTGTGGTAAATGCCAATTGCTCCTGAGAGGATGACTTCCTGGTCAGGAGCCCAGCATCTCCTAATATCCTTCTTACCTTGAATACCAGAAAAGGAGAGGAAAAACTGAGAAGTCCAGCACTTGAGAGCTCAGACCAATGGGAGTTTAACACCATGAATTTTATAGCCTATTTATTTTCCTTGTCACTGTAATGGTCAGTGGCCTTCTATAACTGTACAAGGAAATAAAAAATCCTAAAAGAAAAGGTACTTAAGGTCTCATCAATTTTTTTAGGGCTGATCCAGTTCTGTCAGCACAGGCTCTGTACTTAGTGCTGTGCAGCTGAGAAAAGGATGGCAAAGATGGAGGTGACAAGAAGCTGAAGGGAACCAGTCAGTAATGTCTCAGGTGTGTTTTCTGCATTAGCTTCAGTATGAAGTAACCTTCTTCTGATGTCTGCATTGCAGAGGGAAGACACATCAAAGATGGCTTAAAAACAAAACTGACAGCAAAACCAAGGAGCACCTGACTGCTCCCTGAGTACCAATTGCTGGGCTCTGTCATTTTACAGCTATGCTGCAACACTACTCTCAGCTAGAGAGGTTAACATTAGCAATAAACAGCAAATTTAAGAGGAATTGGTTATTTGCCCTATATTGCAATAGATGCACTGTAGCTGGACCCAGATCTTTCTCTGTCTCTTCACCCTCTCTCCTCACTGAAGCTGGTCCTTGCCCCTTGCCTTTGTCTCAGCCTCCAGGCTCTGGTAAGGATCAATGCCTGGAAAGTTGGAGTTGCATGTCAGGTTGATCGAGCCAAAGAGGGAAAACAATGTATACAAAGTGAGACTCCTTGCTGTTCACCTTCTTGTGCAGAGCAAAAATGTCAAGAAAAGGTTCAGACAGGTACACAGCAGCACGTGTGCAATCAGGCGGCGCTAATCTGTCACCTTCTTCTGATGTGTTAGGAATGATAGCGGCAGAACTGCTACGTTCCCAACCAGGCATTGTCTGGATGAGTTAATTCTGCTGCACCCTTCTTACCACAGCAGTAATAAGAACAGTGCTGCTCTGACAGATGCCCAGAGTTCATTTCTTGATGAGGCAGAGAAGGCAGCTCTTGTGTCAAGTCCCGTAGAACCTGGCAAGACTCCGTACGCTTTGCATCAGTGGATTATATTTCCTGCCTTTCTTTATTTTCATAAAGAAGTACTATGTGTTTCTTTTTGTCAATAAACCTCACAGCCTATTATTGAAAAACGAATGTAGAACGTAACTTACAAGACATGTTCCACATCTCCGGACAAGCAATCAGAAGAGAAAAATTAGCATTCTTCCTCCAACAAGTGTTTGTCTTGTGCAGCTGCCTGATTGAACCTGGGATATTTCATGGAATCAGTCCGATAAATTCAGGAAATAAATCATAAATACAAAATGCCCGTGTCTCTACGGAGCTTTGCTACTCGATCTGCTTTCCCTTCAGGCTACCAGAATCTCATCAAACCCAGCACGATGAAGGCTGCCATCAGAAAAGGCAGTTTTCTGTTGTAGCTGCATGTTCACTCCTGGGGTGCCACATGTGTCACATAACCCTGCTGGATCCAGGCACTGCCATAGCACATACCATAGCACACGCTACAGTACATACCACATGGTTAAGCTCTTGGCTTCAAAGCCAGTAAAAAAACCCCAAGCAGCACAAAGACCTGATTCAAATAAAGCTTATTTTAGAGGCAGTGCCTTACAGGCATCTCCTGTAACCGTAGATGTCAGTGAGTCACAAGAATAATACTTTTGCATGTTCAGTAAGAGCTGATAAAGCTGGCTGACTGATTGTTCCCTTCTGGGACAGTGAATGCACTCACCTTCAGCTTGCAAAGAAAAAAAACAAAGAATTCACGCCACTAACTTGCAAGAGGAATAAATCCTGTGTTCAACAGGCTTGTCATCTCGTGGTGAGTCACCACTCACCTTATAATGAATGGCATTAATTTGATTTTGAAGGAACAGCTTTTGCATGTTATGTCTCATGAGGTTATAAAAAACACATGAATCTGATACATGCTGTACAGACAGCTCATGTGGACAAATAAAGCAGATTTTATTCATGGAGGAAATCCCAGAGGTAGAAGGGAATTTGTTCTAATGACAGTTAATCTCAGGGTTTAGGAGGTAGAGAAAAACAAGAGGAAATAATTTATGAACCTGTCCCAGCTGGTGGTAGTGACGGTGCTTTGAGAGGTTTTGTATACCTGCACCCAATCCTTCCCCCTCCCCTCACACAGACACCCTCCTTCTACCCCCAAGGAATTCAGGAATGTACAACAGGAATTCCTGTGAAGTTAGGGGACTGTTCACCTGACTTTCTATCAGTCAGACCCACTTTTGGATATGTGTACATTTGACACTTTCTCATCTTCTATCTAGCCTTATTGTCGTCTCCATCTGGGAGCCATTTCTCCTTCCTACTTTTCCCAGATTACAGGTGGTGTTGCAGAAAAGCGGTTTGTCCTGATCCCCTTCTAGCATAGTAGTGGGAAAAGGGCAAGGGAAACAGCCCAGGCATCTTTGCATCCTGCTGTCTTTCCTGTTCCTCATTTTCTATGACTGTGAGTATGAGGGTTTAGTACACTTTACATTTATACATGCTATGTGATGTAAAAAACATGTCATGACACTGACCTCTATATAATTCTACTCCTCTTACAAATGAAAAAATCATTGTGGGAAACTGAGTGTGGAAAAGGGCAGGTAGCTGAGGTCTCTGGAAAAAACCATGCTATTTGTGTCTCACTGTAAAGTGGGCGTTGGCTTACAGATGTACACAGAAGTTATGCACACACACAGCACACTTTTATTTTTATCTTGCTTTAAAAAAAGAGATCTCACACTATGTCTTTGAGTTGAAAACAAACATGGAAATGAACACAAAGAGAGTAATTTAAAATTGAAATTATTTTTTTGCTGCCTCTCCATCACTTCTGTTCCAAGTAGCTGTTGAACATTACCCTGTCAACTCTTCAAGTATTTAACTACAAAATACTCTTCATAAATAATGTAGGCAGATTAACTAAATGGTACATAATTACTGCAAATTTAGAGTCCCCTTGCAGAATATATTTTATCCATGATTACAGTGCTTACAGACATTCCAAACAGTCTCTTGTATATTTGACAGTAAGCCATAGGAAAATTTCAGCTGTCTATAACTGCATTTTAGAATCTATAGAAACTTAGATTAACATGTTATTAAAGATTTTGATTTAGGAAAAACCTAATACATTTTTCTATTTTTTTGCCTTTCATTTAGGGTTAAAAAAAAGCACAAGATTGCACTTGTAAAGTGGAAGTTTTCAAAGTTGATTGCAGGTTCATAGCTCTGTAACAAGGTACTTTCAGTCTGGCAGAGACTCAAACGAGACAATTAACAGGAGCAATGAAGCAATTCAAAGAGAGAGTTGTGGGGCTTTTTAATTGGTGCTTCAGAAAGCCGAAGTTCCCTCTATACAGAAAAGAGAGGAGCCAGGGAGTAATTGCCTCTCCGTTTATCTAAAAGGGGCTTGAAATCTCAGTCAAATAAGCTCTTGATCTTAGCACAGGAAGGTCGTGGTTCTCTGGAAGTGTACAGATGTTCCTCCCCTGCAGTGAGTGGTCCTTCAGTGATTTCAAAGATTTTATGCTGGTCATTACAAGATACTGAATGAATGCCAAAATAAAAGCTAAAATAGAGATTCTCTGCAGTTCTTATTGCGCAATAAGGGAAAATTTCCACTAACTGTAACAGCAGCTGGGCCTGTCTCTGTTGATAATTAAATAGTGATCTTATATCTGAGCACTTCACTGTGTTGGTGCTCACATTACAAATGTGACTTTGAGTAAGGTCAATATATCCACCTCTGAAAGTCTAAATATATGTTGAGTAACTGGTCCCAGAGCAACCTCTGCTTTTCAGACTCAGAACATGGGATTAAGTTTCCAGAGCCCTGGGCAGGCCACATAAGCACCATTATTTGACCAGGGTCCAACGCTGTCCTCAAAAATGTACCAATGTAAAAGTTTCAGCAATGTAAGCACAGTTCAATTTTGTTTTCATTCCCAGGCCAGCTCAGTTCAGCTCTCACTCTGTGTCTTCTCTGTTCTCCACATGCAACTTGGGAAAGCAAAGACAGCAGCAGGTAAATTGCCTTTAAATTCCATAAAGCCTTGAATGCCCGTTGCTGTTCAGTGCCTTCAGTGTTTAAGATAGATAGGTACCCTGCAGAGCTCTTGTTGCCATCCCATTTCTGTTCTCATTAGCAAACAGCTACTCTCATTATGCCTCAAGTTGAACAGCCTTCTCCAGAAAGAAATCCTGGCTTGAGTAAGGTGTAGGCCTGCAGTGAGCGACTTTTAGACCATTTCCATTTCCTCTTGAAATCAGTGGGAATTTGAGGCTCAAACTTCTTAACTTCTTGGCTGTGCGTTAACCTCAGCGTTGTGCTTCCTTGCCTTGGATGTATGAACAGAACACTCTCAGCTGCTGTTAAACTTGAGATTCTTACACAATAGTAAGGGAAAGACCAGGTTCTGAGTATATCACAGAGGTATGAGGAAAGAAACTGCATAATTTCTGCCAAATAAATGACTTCTAGGCAAGACACCCGTTAAAAAACATGAGGCTCTCAAATAGATTCATTTGCATTGTGGTAAAAAAATTGCTCATGAAATCCTCAGGTATACCCTTGGATGTATTGCAGACTAAGGACTTCAGAGCTGAAAAGGGAATTTCATCTTCAGTCATTGCAACAGATAATGATAAATTTGTGGCTGTCTTATCCACAGGTACTTGCCCTTGTCAGCAAATGTGGAGACCTGGGATGGATACCTTGAAATGCTGTGTAAATTACTTCTAGATAGACAAATCTTATTTTATACAAAGAAGGAACTTACTGGTATATTGCAATCTGAAAGTCCATTTGCTGTTCCCCATGCAGGAGAAGTAAAATTAGGGTATTATTTAAAATGGTGTTTAGGTTACTGTCCTTCTACTTGTCACATGTAATCTTGGAAAGTCATCTGTTCTTTCAGTGCTCTATTTTTTTAATCTGTAAATTAAAGGTACTACGACTATCTTCACATCACCCTGTCTAGATCACAACTAGATCAGAATGAAGAACAGATCTTTTATTCAGTGCTGACTTTAAGAATCAGGAAAAAAATTTGCCGTAGATTAAATGAAAATGGAGATATCTTCTTTGTCATTTTTATTTTTCATAAAAACCATCTGCAGATATTGTCAATACCAAGAAGAGTGATTCATTTTATTTTGGCATTGAAAAATTCTTTATATTTTTTTAAAATACATTTTAATACATTTCATATTGCCAAGTTTTCATTTAAAAGAAAGACACTTAAAACTTTTTATTTTAAAGTTCTCAAATTGTGAGAGCTTTAGCATCCAGGGTATTTTTTCTCATTTTGATGGTAGTGAAGTGTTATGGTTTTAATTTTTAAAAATCAATTATCCACAAACCATTTTCTTTTTTCAGTGCAAAGGAGAAGTGCTGATACTATCTGCAAAATTTGAAACAATTTCTCAAATAACTGCCATCCTTCCACTTTTAATTTTCTGGTTTTTGCCTGTTGTCTTTTTCCTTTAACACAGTTCAGTGTATAGTTCCCTGGTATACTGAGTACCCAGCCTCAGTGGAATCACATTTAGCTGAGCTAATTGCTTCTGTTTTCTAGGGAAGGAAAGAATAACATCAGTGACATAGGGGGCAGACCTGCTGCAAACACTGACAATCCCATGAACAATAGTGAATTTTGTATTTCTGTCAATTAATCTTCATGTTTATTAGCTGCAAATATGACAGGGTTAGGATGGAGGACACAGTTTATCACTTATCCCAGTCTTGTTTTTCTTTTATCATTTTGCTTTATAGTCTACAAAGGCCCAAACTTGACCTGAATTAGGCTTTGTGTCAGTTTCTTTCATTCTTATCTCGGTCATGGCAGCAGGCAGGAGATCTTTTATGATCAGTGTTTTACCTCATTTGTTTCAGTTGTGGCTCTGGTTCTGCCAGAGGAAAAAGAAACATGAGAACAATTTCTCTTCTTGACAATAAGACTGCTGCATAAGTCTCCTCTGAATTATATCTTCTCTCTTACTCTTTCCTCACCACTCAAACCTCGCATCTTCCTGAGTCTTGCCAGTGATTTCTGATCTGATCACCTGCTTCTGTTGCCTTTCCACTTCCATCTTCCACACCTCTACACCAGAGATTTTGGAGCCTGAACTCCCATACTTCACAGCAGCCTTAAGCAATAACTACCAACAGTGATAATGGGAGATTTAATAGATTGTCCTTCCCTACCATCACTGAAGATCTACTTCTAAATCTGGGTAAACAAATGATAATGCCAAGTTTTCCTTGTAAAACATTGTTTCATTGTCTCATGTGGGGTAAGAATGGAGCAAGTAGTCTTCTAAGAATCTATCATTCTGGTTTATCTTCATTCGTTTATTGTATAGATTTTTAAACTTTAATTTGGTACGTCCTCATAAATGGCATCCACTAATGGTAGGTCTCTAATCTTAGAAGGGACCTCCTAGAGGCTGGTCCAGACTCCAACAGTTTACTACGTAGTTCTTCACTGGATTCCATATCTGAGATTCTCTTGAGATGGTAAAAACCCTGTTTTCCTCATCAAATTCGTGTGTGTACATGCTGGTGGGCATCTCTTTATATAGACTGGCCTCTTGCTTGCAATTTTCGGGCCATATAGAACATATCTAACCATTGCAGCCTCTCTTGTAGGACCTAATAATGTGAGTAAGAGATTAAGACAAACCTTTGTCCATGGACACTGTCTATTTTATGTAGAATGACTCTGGAGAGATGAGGTTCTTGTGTTTGGGAGTTTAGCTGAATGCTGGATGATGTTGGACAAAGTCAAAAGTCAAGTTGAATAGATAAATAAATGTCTTATGAGATACTCCATGTCAAACATTTGTCATGCTGCCTTCATTAAGGAGCCGACACTATCATGATATGCAGAGAAAATGAGAACTAATTGCTTAAACTTAGCAGTTTGAAGGTCACACAATGCCATTTTGCAGAGCTTTACAACTAAACATTTTTTCTTATTTTGCAAAGTCACTTAATTAATTTTGTTTTCACAGATGCTTAAAAATAAGGATATCACTTATCTATAAACCTACCTCTGCCACATCCTCTTCCTGAGCATCTCTGAATAAGTATTTCTCGTTGCCACATACATTTGAAATACCAACATACTATTTCCCTTTGTGGAACCTAGGGAAACCAGGCACAGAAACTGTGATTTCCTCAGGATTGTAAAAGTATACTGGGAGAACAATCAGGATTTCCACTATTTGGGAGAAAACACTTACTACTGTTCCCTATTTCTAGTATTTTCATGTACATCTGCCGCAAAAATGGCACAAATTGTTTTTTCCTGTTGAAAAGAGATGCCATGGAACAAAGAGATAGAGTTTGAGCTTATCCTCATGTGGAATTGAATTGTCTCCTTTGTATTAGAGAGAAGCCAGCTGGGTTTGAAACTTGTACTGCTGATGCCACTGTATAGGCAATCATCACACAAAAGTATCATAATGAATGTATGGCTGGAGTTAAACCTTCTGGCGAGAGGCACGATGGGTACTTACTTCTGTCTCCACAAAAGAAACAATTTGAAATGTGAGTTATAAACAGGCTGTATGCCCTGCACCTCCTGCTGCTTAATTGACACCTTACATTGGCAAAGTATAGTTGGTACATCTCTCACTCCCAACAAATCAGGTACAACTACAAACTCCTCTAAAAGAAAATAGTTTTATTCACGTTTACATTACTTATTAAAGCTTGCCAGAAATTTCTGATTTTCTGATAATTCCATGTTGGTGTTCTCATGACAAGTAAAAAATTTCCTTTTGATTTTTTTTTGTTAGGTAGGTTGGTTGGTTGGTTGGTTTGTTTGTGGGCTTTTTGGGGGTTTTTGTCTTTTTAGAGAAATAGGAGAATCTTGTGCCTCCATGCCGTTAGATTTGAAACAATGAAGATTGCTTTGATACTGAGCAATATTTTCCTGCAGTGCTGCAGTGCCTGTGGGAACTGGTATCCAGATGCCCCATCAGAACCTGAGCTGAACTAACCTAAGTTTCCCAGGATCTCTGTGGCATTTGATGCTGGGAAGGGAACCATGTGCTCTCTGAGAAAAAATGTTCAACAGTGAGGGCCAACACAAAAAAGGCTGTGAGTAGAAGGTATGCACTTCCCATAGGGTGATCCACCGATCCAAGGAGTTCTCAATTTAAGCAAAGCTGAAATGAAAGAACAAGATACAAAATGTTTTGGCTTTTGCCCAGGCAATCATGTTAACTCAGAAACCTCATATCCTCTACAAAGTAATTTTTTCATTTGGAAAATGTCAGCTATAAGTCCCCTGCCCACTTGTACTTTTGCTATTTTTTGGGGGAATAACTACAGCTATGCACACATCCATTGAAACACCTTGATTATTTTTCCTGATTTACAGTCCCAGTAGCTCCTGTCTCCCCAGGGTTCAGTGGGTCCCTCCAGTACAAGTGAGAATCACAGATGTACCTTATTCCATTGCATACAACACTCATGTTCTTTCCTAAGGCTTGTCCAGCTAATTCCCTCTGCTAGCTTGGTGGAAAAAAAAATATTCTACTTAACAATATTGAAAGTAATGCAGACTGACAGTAGAACCTTCTTTTTTTTTAAATCTTGTTGCACAAGATTTTGATTGTTCAGCAACTCAGTGGTCATTCATTCCCTCGCCAACACCGCTGTCAGCAAGTGGCTCCTAATTTCCCATCTGATACAGGCACACCAAGGGAAGAAGCTGTCCGTGGGAAAAATTAAAAGAACAGCAGCAGCTCACAATGATTATGTTATTTAGTGCTGTGTTGATTAAGCTGGAATGAAAAAAACAAGGACAAGTGCTCTGTTCCTTTCCTGTCTTTTCACCTGCACATTTTCTTTCAAAGCAGCAAGCAGCATAATCTTTTTATTAAGGATCACTTCAACAAAAAACTAGCTTTTGTTTCTCACATGGCCCATTGCTGTTATTGCTAAATTATCTTGAAACTGTTTTACCAAGGCTATTGCTTTTAAAAAAACTGTCCCACAAACACAACAAAGCCCATAGACACGAGCCATCTGCAGCCAAACTGCTGCTAGGAACTCTCAGAGCAGGCTGAGACATGCTGCCCATTATAGAGCACCTGATTCTGTAAATGCAAAACCTGCTAACACAAACACCCTCCTCAAATTCTGATCTGTATGTTTTCTTTAGAACTGGCTAATGCTTCCCTTCCCAGTGTGATCAGATACTGCCATGGAAACTTGCCATGTATTTTACCAGGATCTGTCTTAAGAAATCTCAGGTTTTCTACCTGTAACAGCTGCTGGAATGTCTGTCAGCTGATTTTTCCAAGATCCTAAAATACCCATGTTTTCCTGAAAAGCCAAAGCAAGGCATTTGTGGGTTTGACATTAAATCTCGATGTTGTTTACTTCATCCCTGAACATGAATCTACATTTTTAACCCACTGCTGTCATTCAGGGACTCTAACTCCTACTCCCCTCAGCAGTGCTGAGTCTGTAGGGGAAACTGATGTCTTCCATCACAAAGTGAATGAATAAAGGAGGCCTCTCACTTCTGTCCAACCAAGAAATGTTCTAAAAAAAAAATGGAAATCAAAAGCACAGGTAAATAGAGCTGGCAGAGTGAGAGAAATAATGAAATCACAAATTCCTTTCATAAACAACCAGTTCCTGAATAATCCCTCACTCTCAGAGTATCAGCTATGATGCCTTCTACTTTCCTACATCAATCACCCTCCACTTTTGTGGTACCTATGCAAAAAGCAAAGCAACTTGAAGTCCCTCCGCAAAGCCAAAAGAAACTATGAATACTGAAACCAGTAGGAGAAGCCTCATCTCAGCCATTAGAGTTCCAGCAGGTAACGATTTAGCAATTAAAAATGAACTATCCCTACACCATGCTTATCTCCCTACTGTCATGTTCAAGTTCTTGAAGGCCTAATGGGCATGATTTTATTACTGGAGATAAAATGTAATGGTACCAGAGCGTTTCACTCTGCCCAGCACTACAATTGTATTTGGCTGTGCTTCTCATTAAGTGCGGATGAACAGCAACGGCTGAGACCATTTTCTCTACTGAAGTGCCACTGCTGACATTTACGGCTCCAATGAGTAGCACTAACTTTTGTTTCAGTGTTGTTAGGTAAACTTAAACTTCCATGTTTACAAGACAGCAAAATAGTTTTTGTCAGGAGGGATGACACTACTGTCATGTCCTTCATGTTGAGGAAATACCGAGCAGGGTTGAAATGGCTTGAAGGTGGAAGTGTTGATGAATGATAATCACTGAAAAATGTCTCTGACTGACTATGTAGAGGGATCTGTTCTTTCCCCTGCAAGAACATTAGTTTGCCTGTGCTCTGCTATGACTAATAATGGATAACTCTGGTTCTATCAAGACAATCTATTTTAAAATCTTGGTGCTTGTCTTGAGATTTAGACCTTTATAAAGGCAAAATACTTCCTTTTCAGAGGTTAGATTGCTGGTTGGATTGATGTTTCTGAAGCACTCAAGTATTTTCCATTAATAGCAGAGCTGAGTATCACATAATTTTAAAATTATGTATTATTATTATTATTTTTAATAATATGTATATAATTATAATTATTCATACTATACTGTGAGGCAATGCTTCTTGTTTGCAAAGAGGAGAAGCAGAAAGGATCAGGTCTTTTGGTAATACTTGTGGATATTCCAGATGTTATCTTCTCCAGCTGTTCTCCCTCTCCTGCATGGAGGCTTCTGTATTACGAGCAGTTTAGTAAATTTCCCTTCTGCTGCAGCTCACAGGCTGATGTACACTCTGAAGTACTGAGCAGTCAACAGCATTTCCTTCTGCTGAGAAGGTAACTCGTGGTAGGAACCTGTTAATCCCCTGCTTCCTCTTCTGGAGGCAGAGTCCATGGAAGCTTAAACAATGACTGACCTCAGGACCTCATCTGAAAGTATTTGAAAGAGTTGGAGCAAAATGACACATTTCGGTCATTCTTAAATTCCAGGCAAATCCACAGGGCATGTCTCTAGTTAGTGGATTTTGGAAACAGCAAAACTACACATCACAGAAGTGATGGCAAGAGCAACCCTGACCCTGCCAATTCTCTTCTAACTCTGCACTGCTCACCTGTAAGATGACCTTTCTTTACCTTCAAGAGTATATCTGAATTTAAATATTATATCTGTATCTGGATTGCCAAACCTCTTCTTCCATCCAGAAGAGATTTTTTATAGAAACACCAGTGCGTGTGTGTGTGTGCATACACCCATACTTTAGCGTCACATTAAATAGATATTTTTCTGAGTTTAGGTTCTTTTTTTCATTAAGTAGGCAGGCAGAAGTTTCTTTCTGACTCTGTTTAATGTTAAAGTGGCTTTGTTTTTTTGTTGTTGTTTTCGTTTTTTTTTAAAGCAAGACTTGGCTCTCTGTGAGTGAGAGAAAATGCTTGTGTCTGGAGGGGTTTAAAAAAGTTTAGGATTTATACACTTCAAGAAGTAGAAAAAAAAAGACCAGAATTGGATTTAACTAGAACCATTCTTGATTTGCATACTAAAAGGTATCTGACAAGTATAGTGGTGCAGCCAAATCTCGCTAAAGGGTTCCTCCTTTCTTTGCCCACTCGAAATGATGAAACTGTCACAAAGACAGGTCTTCAGAGACATCACAGCTGAAGCTGTTACCAAAGGCACAAAAGTCTTTAGAAAGACAAGTATTCTTTCCCCTGTTACTTTAACACTCAGAATACCAGCCCAGTCTCACAAACCATATATAAGGTCAGCGCACAGGAGCTTCTTCCAGACAAGAGGCTTGAAAAGATATCTGCCATGAATGTCACTGATCTTTTTTTGATTGTGTTGTGCTGAATCTCTTTGCAGATTCTTTGTCTGCAGAATGGATCGTGTTCTCATTGGCATGAATCCCCTGGCTGCAAGCTTTCCCTCTCCTTTGAAAATCTGCAATATTTTGGTCCTGGAGTAGTTAACATAAGGACAAAGGAAGCAAGAGAGTACACTTTCAACTTTGTTCACATTGAAAAATTTGTGTATGACATTTGACCAGAAACCGTTGGGTTTCAATGAAAGATGCATGAATCAGGTGAAAATAAATCTCTCCATAAGTCAGGTAAACTTATCTGTGCAGAGCAGCTGGGAGTTCCAGGAACAAGAAAGAACTTCATTCCATCTTGAAAGCTCTGCAGTGTTAGTCACATTCTGGAATATGTATATGAATATATGTAGAAGCTTACATGTCTATAGGATAGAATAGAATATTTCAGTTAGAAGGGACCTGCCATCATCATCTAGTTCGTCTGACCTCTTCAGGGCCATCCCTGAAGTTTGTCCAAAGGCCTCAAACCCTGACAGACTTGAGGCATCAGCCACCAGAAGAGCTCAGCACCTCCCTCTCCACTTCTCATTCTCAAGAAAGTGCAGAGAGCAGTGAGGTCGCCCCTCAGCCTTCTCTTCAAACTGCACAAACCCGGTGTCCTCAGCACACATTATGTAACCAATATGGGGGGGGAGGAGAAAGATTCAGCAATATGATTAACTGCTGAAAATTCTACTTAATACCCAGGTAACTGTTGAGCATTTTCACCCTACACTCCTTGTAGAGGTAATGAAGAGCTATAGGTACCTCCAGAGGCTAATTTAGTCCACTGCTCTCTTATAAAGTAATTAGGCTTCATCAGGTAAGGAGAAATCTGGGCTTTCAACTTGCCAATAATCTTTAAATGAGCACCTGAACTCCCTCTGCAGCTTGAGATATACAAAATGTTTCTTCAGCTCCCATCCAAAGTGTTTGCACCTTGTGTGCACAACTTCCTGGGAAAATATTCCTGCCACTGTTCCTGGCAAAAGAAATCAGGCAAAAAATAGCCTTTAGACTGTTAACTTGCTTCAGGCTTTTGAAATGTTTTCTGGGGAAAAAAACCATGCCTGTTCCTACATTCAGTATTCTGGTGAGCTTTGAAATATACTTAGATTTTATTTTTAAATTTATTTAATCCACCAGGACTCAACAAACACAGTGGGCTGCTCTGACTAGAAAGATTTTGTTTTGCATTCCTGACTTAAAACTAAAATAAATGTCACTTTAGATTAATCTCAGATTCTTGTTTAAATAGATTCCATTCCATTCCATGAAAAAAGCAAAATATAAATGTTTAAAGAAAAAAAAACAAATGAAAGACCTCCCTATTTTTGTATAGTTTAAATGCCACATTTTCTTTTGCCTCCTAATTATTTTCCTTAGTATTTCTTTTCATAATAGTTGAAACTCAAATGTTAATTTAATGTTTAAAATTTAAATTTATTTATTCAGTTAAAAAAAAAGAGCTTTGTCACAATTCATTAGTACCATAAAATAGATCGTGCTAGTTTTTACATGATAAATATCAAGATGAGAAATCATAAATGGACATGGTTTTTCTTCCTGTGGAGTTCAAATGTTAATTTACATCCAAGCAAGACAATTTAGGAACAGATATTCCTTCTTTCAAGAGCTGTGCTATGGGTATATTAATAAAAGAGACTAATTTCCTTGTTTAGTTCATTCAGAGCAAATGCACTTCTGTGACAAAAACAAATGCCTAGGACACTTAGGAGGCTTGGGGGCTCTCCAAAGGCACATTCACAACCTGAATAAGTCACATCATAATTGCATCTCTCAGTTGCCATGTACATTGAGTGGTGAAATAATCACGCCTACTTCAAAAAGGAGAACACAAGTGTACTGTACTTTATAAAATCAGAGGAAGAAAACAAGTCAGAGCATACAGGCAAGGGGCTGGGTATCAAAACCAGGTTGCAAAGTCTTTTTCTGGTGAGGGTCTGATCAGAAATGGAGGATGAGGAAAGCTGTCCTATGAAGTGATGCATTCAATGTCAAGCCAAGTTTTTCCCAAGTGTAGACACTTCAAACAGCTCATCTGTCCAAGGTGGACAGCTTGGTGGCAGGCTCTAAAATATTCCTGCTCTTTTTCACGTCTATAAACAAGTCAACTCAGAAGAGACATCCCAACCTGTGCATGTAGGACCTAAGCTGAGCCAGCCAACACTGTACCTACTGTGCCAGTTCAAGTGGGAGGAACCAGCACTTCCACTGGAGAGGACATTTCCACCTTTCTCCCAGCTCTGGCTTCTCACTCTGGCTCCATGCATGATCCTTTCTTTTACAATGCTACAAGCACCTGTGTGACTGTGCCGCGAACTGATCAGGTGAAAAACAATTTTAGAAAGGGCTAATTTCCTTGTCCCAAGCTGGGTTTTCTGCCGATTTCTTAAGCTGAATTTATTCACAAGGGGTTAGAGTTTGTGTAATCATACAGGAGAAAATTTGGTGAAAGAAAAAAAAATGGGAGAAGCACCAGATTTTAAGAAAGTTAAATTCCTTCTTGATATTCCTCTTTTAGGTTTATAATTCAGCCTTCTCTGTTTGATGTGATGAATCTGAACTTCAGTATCCCTGCAAAACCTCTTTCTTCTCCTTGAATATTTGTAAATGCTGTGAAAGCCATTATCCATGCCTAGTGACAGGCAGTGTGTGTAGATAGAATATAGGTTATGTGTACACAGAGAGACATAAAGGTTATGGGAGGAACAACATGGAAGATGTTGTTCTCCTCAGGTCCCAATGTGGATCAAGCAATAATTTTTTTTTCACCAGATGCACCTTGCAAAGCAATGCAAGTTGCAGTTCAGCCTTATGGAGTGGTACCAGAAGCTTTGACAGACACAATATGAATGACACAAATGCCCCACCCGACTTAGGCATAGCCATCAAATTAAACAGTGTTGAGGGGAAGGAGGGCTACCATTCTCACACTTTCATAATAATATTAATTAAATTCATTGGCCTACTTGGAGATTAAAATGGGTCAGACTTGTAAGTTTTGTTCTGTCTGAAGATTTATTCAAGAGGATATAAATACTAACAGGCAAACTTTCCTTCTGAGCATTTCATATATTGTTTGTGCAAGCAGGAGCTGGGAAAGCTAGGGAAAAAAAAATCTTGCAGCTTCCTAGGGAACAGTTGTGTTCTTTGAGGTTTTTTTACATCATGTCTTTCTTCCTTCTTTTTTTCTTGAACATCTAAAGATAGTTCACACATCTACTTTGCCATTTACAGACTAGAGGGGCATGGAAGTCCATGTAAAGTTAAATATTACCTTTGGTTTCGAGAGAGATGATCAGTGAGTGATAAACTCACACATGTAATAGCACCTATCAAGTTACGTATTTATGAGTTTAATACATGCATGCCATTAACCCATGGATTAGTGCTCCTTCAAGAATAGAGGATATATGATCTACATCCTGCTTCCATCACGTTTCCTACCAAAGTAACTTCTACTTTCATATGCACATTTCTAATTAGTAAATGAACTGATTTATGCATTTATCATCTAATAATCTGAAAGATGAAATTTGATTCACCAGGTCTCTAAGTGCAAAGACTTGTCTGCAATATACAAGTCCAAGTAAAACCCACTACTCTCTCTCCTGAAGTCTTTTCCCAGCAAGAAATCTCTTGTTCACAGTCTGTAAGAACAAGATTTCTAGGAAGACTCAATGTACCTGTTCCACACTCTGAGAAGTGTCCATATGGCCTATCAGCACACATCCTTTCCATGTCAGGTTGGGAAGTGTGCTGGAAGCATGATGCAATGGAACAGGGACACCGAATAATCCTGACACTGGAAGGTCAGGTTCTTTGAAGGAATGAGATGCCATGGGAAGCAGCTGGTACTTTTTCTAGTCTTCCTATAAAAGTATTGATGAATATTGAAACCTTGTACAGTTTACACATGCAATAAAAATTCTTACTCCTCTCATCGTGGAGGCTTCATTCATGTCAACATCTTCTGTATGCAGGATCCTGTGCTATAATGGGAGTGTATCCATTCACATCATAATTGCATCCACACCTATCCTTACCTTGAAGCTTTTACAGTTAAAAGAAGCGATAATGAAAAGGTGGTGAAAGGAAGTACCTTTTTCCCTGCTTTACAGACAGAGAACTGAAAGAGAATAAACTCACCTCATTTGCAGCACCTGAAGTCATTCTTGCAGTCAATAAGTAGCTAAGTTGCAGTCCTGAAACATTTTAGGATAATTTGCTTAGGTCATACAGCAAGTCTCGTGAGGATCCCATCTCCCGCATCCTCTCATGGTGCTCCAGTGAGAGAATGCTTTTCCTTTCCCTTGCTAATATTGTTCACCAGGCTAAACCCTCAGAGAAGTCACTATGTCCTCTAAGCATCACTTAGACCTGTAAGTGTTTGCTGCCATGGATCTATCTCCCAGCAGCATAGAAAGAACACTTAGCAGTTCTATCCACTGCCTTGTTGTTGGTATGTCAGGGCAGTGGTACAAATCCATTGCTGCTTGTCAGCTGTCTGGTATCTGCTGACAATATCTACAGGAAAAGTGAGTGGTTGTATTTAAATATCTGTCAGCAAATATGGCAAAAGGCATGAATACTTCTCTGGAATGACCTTTTCATTTGTCTTGAAGAGTTGTCTTCCTCTGATCAAGAAACTAATTAGATTGCTGAAACTTGCTGTATGTCTCTATCACTGCATCAGGGAAATCCATTTCTCCTTTTGACAATCACTGTGCAGGACATCTCCATTCTTCCCAGAAGCCTGTGGCTACCAATGGTTACACTTTCTCCATACCTGAAGCCTGGGCTTTTCTACTGTGAAGGTGACAGCAGACTGACCAACCTTGGTTGTAAGCAACCACATTTGGCAAAGTTGAATTACCTTGGAAGCTCAAAATATTGAGTTTCCACAGTCCATTGGCAGAGTTCTATAACGGGCCTCAAGCTCACAGCTCTTGAAAGTAGGCTGAAGGGGTGAAAAGCAGCCACAGCTTCGCAGATGTCAAGAAGAATCAGAATTTTCTGATTCTACACAGGGCATACATGCACCTGAATTTTCATAGGAAGGGGAGGGCACAACTAGAAACAAGCTGGTAAAATGGATTTTCAGTGACACAGCAAGCATCAGTGGTGCTGAGAATGAGGCTGCTGTCTGCACTGTCACAGAGACGAGCGACAGAATTGTGGCATGGCCCATGGTCTCAGTGGATTGTTTGCTATTCAATGTCAGGATTTGCTGAACACAATTGGGAATTTAAGGAATCGCCAGGAGACACTCACGGAAGCTTCAGGTGGATTATTCTCATTTTCACTGGAAAAGAGATGTAGATTCAAACTCCATCTGTTCACCACAGCATTTACCTTGGAGGAGCTCTTGCTTCTGGAACATGCTGCCTCTGGGAATAGGCAGACATCTCACAACAGATAAGTCTAGATGAATATGCCTCCAAATCAAGAGTAGGTTCTTTCTGGGATTTATTTGTTTTTTGAAGATTTCACAATGAAGGGAACCACTAAAGTCTTCAGTCTTCAGACTCCTCCACAGCACAAGCCCCTGAAGTTCATGCTGTTATTCTGCCACAGTAGCTGTGGCCGGCTAAATTTTGCCAGGACAGGGATGTTGCACAGCAGGCAACTGCTTCCAGGGTGGATAAAGTGTGAGCCTACTCTCCTCTTCCAGACCAAATGACATTGCTTCATCTAAAGCAAGACAAGAAAATAATCAAAATATCAATTTTATGTGAAGATTTTAATTTTTACTTTGTTTAGGAGACTCTCTATGGAGAGAAGTGGGCTGTTCTTGTCAGCTCAGGAGGGTTATGTGTGGGTATCTTATCTGTGTGCCCAGCAGGGCTGCTCTCTGGAGAAAGGCATCATTTCCTGTGTTCTCAGTGTCAGTAATATGCATCCCAGTGTACATTCAGCTGGATCATAAAACTTCTCTTTGCTTACGATAACTATGAAAGCACTAAGTGCATTAAATTAAAATACTGTTAAAGTGGTTTATGGGAACTCCTTATAAATAATCCTCAAGATCTAACTCCTGGGAAAACACTATTTCATGCAGTTTTGTTCCTTGCTGTCTAGAGAGAAGGCAAGCTTCATAAATATGCACCTTCTCTATTTACAGTTATAGTTCTTGCCTTTCTTTGAGAAAATTTTCTTCCTTTTTGCAGACTTTTCCAAAAGACAAACACACAGCTGTGTGGGTCGTTGCAATCCTGAACCCTGCTGATATTCCAGGCAGGGAGTAATTCAGAAACTCATGTCTACATGCAGCTTAGATTGCTCCAATTTTGAATTCTTAAATGGAACCCTGAGCCTGAATGCTCCTTTGTTGACAATATCAGTTCCCAGTGATGCCTCTGATGAACCTCCATTTGTCTCATTAGTTCATATGACCCCTTATGACCAGGTTTTGGGATCTCCAAGTGTGGTGATACAATGGTAGAATTGTCACTATGTGCTCACTGTCTGTCTGCCAGCCCTCCCCTCCTTGGCTGGCACCCACGTGTGAGTGTGACAGAGCTTTATATAGAGAGATGGACAGACAGACAAATAGAAAAGCCAATGCATAGGTACTCTCTCCTGTGCTTCAAAAATCTTCATCTTCTCACATGAGTAACTATTTCTCTCTGTCTAAAAGGAGGGAGGGAGAGAAAGGCTTGAAAAGGAGATCTCTGTTTCATGAATGCTTTCATCTAATCCTTCAGTGTTTTATCACTTATCCCTAGATTTAAAGGACTAAAAATTATGATTCCATGGAAAATTAGACCTAAATTACATACCAGTGGAAATCAATATGCAAACAGCTTTAACTATAACGCTTCTTACATGTTCCAATATTATTTATATTGTACATAGATACTTGACTTAGTCTTTATCCTCTTTTAATAGAGACTTCTCATTAAAATGTTTTGGATTTTGCTTCGTTTCATTTTGTGTGCTTTTCTTAATTCTTTTTTTTTTTTCTCTTGTCTCTATAAATTGTGTTCTGGTTTATGGAGGAAAAATTTTAATTTTCTGAAGCTGAGATACTCTTTATATGACTAAATTTTAATATTACTCTAAATTTCTCCTTTTACTTCCACACTTCCCTTTACTTGGCAGATGGAAGGGAGGGAAGTGAAAAGGGAAGAGAGGTAAAAATACTTCAAAATATCCCCAGGAAAGAAACATGTTTATTCTCTGAAACTTAAATACATAAAAACAATTTTTTATAATAATTTCTAATGCACAGAAGCTTTTTACATTATCATCTATCAAACCAGATAATCAATTTTAAAAGTTACTGACTATTTTCCAGGACACCTCTGGTTCAGAAGTCCCCATGCTGTGAATTTTTGGGCCTGTGGGATGTTTCATGCCATTATATACCACAGAGCACTCACATTTTCGCAGGTCATTACATTTGTATTTACATTCTGTATTTACAAAACCTTTGCCACACTGGCATTCCTAATCTGGATCTGCCCAATGACCCAGTCCTCTCTCACCAACCATGACTAGAACCATCTGTTCCTAATAGGAGAAGGAATAATTCAGCTTCTGCAATAACCTACCCAGGATGAATGTTCCTGCCCAGCCACCATTAGCTAGTTAATCTACTACAACGATTTTTAAAAGCACATGATGAACAATGGGCCAAATGACTTTAAGAATGCTGCATCAGTAAAAGGTCTCATTTAGTTGGCTGCAGCAGAGCAATGCAGGTGATCAGCCAAAGCACCACAAATGGATGAATTCACAGTACAAGACAACACTGTAGTTAATTTACTTTCCTTTAAATTCTTGCTGGATCACTTTGAGAAGCAAGATGTGTCAGAGCAGAAAATGACCGTGATATCATTGCCCAGAGGAGCAGGCATGTCTATTTGGTTATGATCATATTCTAATAATTCCCCAACAGTCATAAAGCTGAGCATAGGGATCTCTGATAGATGGGTTTAATGGACTGACACTGATCAAAGCAAAAATGTGAGTGAGGTACTACGAGTAAGGGTCTAACTGAGATTCATTAGAGGATGCAACAGTCTCCTGAGCTGGACGCTCCATCAAACAAGTCACTTAAAACCACACTGGAGAGAAGCACTGAACTGTTCAAATGTTCTGCTAGGGAGTGAATAGACACACAGGAACGGAAGGAAACATCCAGGCATTCAGCGCCTCATTTGCAGGCAGCAGGAATTTAGGATGAGAATCTATGCTTGACCAAGGCATTTAAGTAGGGATTATCCACATCTGAGTGCCTACGCTGGGGCAAGGTGTTTAAATAGCTGCTGCAGTCAGTGGAGACCCCTGTCCTTCTAAAGCAGGCAGTGGCTGGTAGGCTGAATGAGCGGCTCTGCAGTCTCCAAAACAGGTTCTTTATTGAATGTCCTGGAAGGTCAGACATGAGCTCCCACCTAGATATGTAGGATAAAGGTCTTAATCTTCAACTGAATTCCAGCTCTTTCCAAGAGGAACTGTCATTCTGTAGACATCATCGAACAACCAGTGAAACAAACATCACGTGCCCCCATGAATTTGCACTGTAAAAGGCACATAATTTACAAAGAGAGTGACGGTCCAATATGGTGTTCTGAATGAATGCATGCAGAGCCACTTGAGGTGTCCTGGGCTAACCAGTGCAGACACATAGGTGTGGCAGATATGACACAGGACTCACAGAAGAGCAGTGACATTCTAGAACAATAGCTGGTGACCAGACACGATACCATAGGGTATCTTAAGTGACATCATGTTCCTATGTTTAAACAACCATAGTTACAATTTTCAATATGGAAAACTGTTGTCTTTTATTAGTGCTTAATTCCTCTGTTGATAAGGAGCCATTCTTTTCTTTCAGGTAAGGGAAATAACCTATTCAGGCTCCAGAGCTGTGTTTGATGTGGTGCAGCATGGGAATATAGCAGTTACACTGCAGAAAATCATTATTAGTAGAATAACTACAAGGCAAGTCATGATTAGAGAGGAGATTACAATAGCATGTGTTAAAATGAGAAATATTTAGCTGAAGGGAAGTTATTTTTGGAATTTCCTAGAACTGGCATCAGGATATTTCTTCAGAAATGTAACATAGAGAGGCGGTGCTTAAGAAATTTGCTACAACGCAGAGTTAGAGGCACTGGAGAAAAATAAAGAAAATCTGAATATTACTAATATGAATGAGATGACTTTAAGGTATGTATTAAATGAAATTAGATGATTAAAGTTCAAGTACTTGTTCCCAGAAAGTATAGTCAATATTCTTATCAAAAATAAGTCATATTTATTCTTGAATCCTTTTTTAGGAAATGGCAGAAGAATTTATTTATTTAGATAAGTAAGTCAACAATAGTTTGAGCAAGAGCCACTTGGGTGATGTGACCAAGAAAAATATAAATATTTATTTGGATATATACGGATTCCTCCAGGAGAAAGTGTTTAATGTCTCTGCAAAAGACATTGGAAAAAATGCACAGACTTCTGCCAGCTGGATCCTAGAAAGAACATTTACACTGGACTACAAACGTAGAAGGGAGACAGGAATGAGCAGAGAAATTCAAAAGCAGTTGTGAAAAAAGGGGTTGTAAAGACAATAGAGACACTAAGTTAATTTTGTTTCATCTGGTGGAACAAAGTCCAAGAGGAGGTAGAATAATTTTGCTTAATTAAACGTCTGGGAGCAGTCATAGACTCATTTGCTGGAAGGCATTGCCAAGGCTCCTCTTGTCCAGCCCCAGCTTGAGTCAGTACGTTCGACATCAGTAGCTCAGGTCAACCATGGCTCTATCGAAACAAACCTTATAAAACTTTTAGGATGGGGATGCCACACCTTCCCTGATGGTGATTGCCAATAAACTCAGGAAATTCTTTCCTAACGTCCGGCCTGAACCTATTCAGCCACGTTTTGTGACCATTTCCCATTGCTATGTTCTCTGATGGTACTAGGAGCATTTACAGATATTCAGAAAAACTGAGACTACAGAGTTTCAGAAAAAAAAGGAGTATTTTAGCTAAGGAAGATACAGTCCTAAATATGCGGATATAATTTCTCTTGGGTACGTCAAAATTAGAGGAACTTTTTGTCTGTTGATGGTCTAGAGCTGTGGAGCAGATTTTGGTCAGGGAAAGTGGGAACCAGAAAAAGTAAGACAGTCCATCAACCTTAAGGTGAAATATAGTAATAAATTTCTGACTGCGAATCAAATACCTCTTGGTTAGGATGTGGAAGAGTCTTAGGCTCTGTGACATCTTTCCAGCTCTCTGTTCTGCAGGCCCAAGTTTCTGCCCTAATTTTCCCTATATAATGAAGCAAAGACTTTGCAAATATCTGCACCTTTCTCGTTAGATGCAACTGCTAGTAATTATATTACCAATTACGGTTAATGATTTTAACACAGTGCAAGTACAATTTGCTAAAACTGCCAACCAACTAGACCATGAGTCTGGCAGGGTTACACAGGACTAGAAAGGTAAATCACTATCAGAGAGCTGCACTGGATCACTGTTACTCACAGCAAATTGTCCCCTGAAATTCCTCACAAAAACTTCTTGGAGACAAACACGCAGTGTAAGAATAGATTCCTTTGCAAGGATATTTTCTACAAAGCTGATAATATCAGCTTAATATTAGCTATAAAATGCTCACAGAATTTCTTTTACATCAGGGATATGATTGTTTCTAGGAATTATTTTTTTAGTGGGTGACCTTGTACAGTATTATTCAAGAGTTTTTCCAGCACTGAAAAAGAGTTATAAACATGTCTCAGTTTTATATATACATAGGTATTACAAAAACTAATAATTCTGATGATGCTTTTGGATGGAAAGGAAATCAACTTTGATTACTTGCCAAGTGCTACTGGAATATTATAAGATGAGGAAGCTACTTATTCATAGCAAATTCCCTCATTTTATTTGTTCTCAGGAAAGAAAGTCTTGTTCTTCGGCATTTTTTTTTCCTGCTTCTCTTTTTTTCAGTCTCTTCTTTATCTGTGACACAAAAGCATTTTCTTTGCAGAGACTTTACTTTATTAATTCAGGATTATTCATTTGTGACACCATTTTCCTCAGCTTCTGTCTGAATATCTTTATTCCAAACTCTTTCTCACATTTTGAAATTACAATATAGTACTGAAAAAGAACAGTTCTTGCATTTTTCTCCTTCAAGAAATAAAATAAATTAATAAAGAGGTCAGACAACACTGTTTGCAGGTGTTTCTGTTTGAAACAATTGATATTATTGTATAAAAGGAAATGGAATGAGATGAGTTTTACGGAATTCCTTAGGGAAATCATTCAATACGCACTCTTATCAAAGTCTAATAATGGCACTTCTGCTGCCTGTTTGCTTTGATGAAGCTGATAATAACAGAAATCTACATTTATTTGCATTTTTTTCCTGCTAGAATTCACTGAGGCATCTCCAAATGTAATTTTAAAGTATTAACACATGTAGATTTGTGAGTTGCATTTGTGAGTTGCATTAAGTAGAAAGAGATCAGACACAAACTCATGAGACACAGTTCCCCAGGGCTGTGCTTGGCCCCCTGCATCTTTTCTGAGGGTCACCAGGCATGAGTACTCCCCTCTGTTTCAGGTATCTAATCAGAGTCAGAGCAAAAAGGATGCATCAAGTAGGAGGACAGAGACAGCTGCTAGATTAATGCTTTTGCAGCTTTATCAAGGCAAGCTATGAAGATGTAGTAAGGAGGTAGAAAACCCTGGAAGTTAAAAGGAAATCTACCATAGCTCCCTTCTCCAGGATCATGTCTCTCTCTAGAGACACTAATTCACTAACACTTAAATCTCAGAGTCCAGATATGACCTCACCACCTCAGTTTCCAAAGGTTTCATATAGGAGGCAGAAGACTATGGTAGACATCAAGTTCTGGTTCAAGTCCTATCACTAGCTAAAAACCAACCTGAATACTGCCAAAATCTGGAAGAACCCAAACCAAATGTTTTTAACCTAAGTTTTGTCTACTTTGCATATCTTGGTTCTCTGTTTGAAAATATGATTTTCTGAACAGTGAAGGAAACTGATTTCACAATTGCAATAGATGTGAAAAAAAGTTGTGTATATTTGCTGGCTTGGAAAACAGTTTTCTAAAGAAAGTTTTCCAGAGAAAACAGGTTCTCATCAGAATTCCAAGGGGTTTGAATGCCTCTGCTCAGATCTAAAGATGGTTTCAAAGACAAAGTCTAGGAGAAATCACAGAGAAATCACCACACTGCAACTGGCACAGTCACATCCTTCTTACCAAGATTTCAGCATAATACTCTCGATAATCTGCATCATTCGTTCTTTCTTCCCATACTTTCTTTCATTTCTATAAATCCCTCCTTGTCACACAGCTACTGCCTGCAACAAGGCAACAGCTGCTCGTGCTAACTCCACGTGCTTTATTCCATCCCTCCAGTGAGGATTCTGCATTGACTCAGTTCTCTTCCTCCAAAGAGCCTGAGACAAACTTCGTGGCTTCCAAAAACTTCCCCAATCAATACCTCCTAAGGTCCCTGAAGTGCTGTAATCTGAATCAAGGTCTGTGAAGCAAAACTGAAAATGAGCTCAGCAGGGTTTAGCCACAGCCTGTTATCTGTCACAGGAGGGTTTGTTTTTTTCTACATGGTTTTGGGGGTTTTTTGGTTGCTCTTTGCAAGTTTGTTTTTCACTAACTTTCACTTCTCAAAAGTCAGCTCCTGGTTCTGAATCTTCAAGCTGTAGCCATGCACCATGAAAGTGCCAATCAGACTTTGAGCTCAATAATCAAAATACTTCTGATTTCTTCAGATCTCCCATAAACAAAAGATGCATCTAGGCTGAAAGCATCTAATTTTATGTGTTTAGCTTGATTCTTCTCCTTCATTGAAATTTGAAATAATTGTTGGAACAGAGACAGAGTTGCTGGTAAGATGGTGCATCCTTACATGGCAAAGGAAAATCTCAAGTGATTTTTTTCTCTAGTCCACAAGGAATGATCCATTCATTTTAAGGCTTGATCAGGAAGCTTCCCTGTAACATTATATGATTTACATCCAATCCACCAGTCACAGCTAAAATCATCCATGAGATATTAGGAAACGCAAAAAAATATCCAGTCAGAAAAGTAACTCCGTGGTTACATGTTTTTACTTGCACAACTACAATTTAAGAATATATTCACAATGGAATTATTCTTTTATTTTTACACACATAGCTAAGAGAGGACCACTGGGTTGTGAAGATTCATGCTCAATTATTATTATTTGGTGAGATAACCATATTTACATTTTGGCATCTGGGAAAATGCATTTTGGGTATTGCTGAACTGTCTCTGGAACACCCAAAGAACCACCAGGATATTCTCCTCTATAATCTCTAAAGTTTATTCCCTGGATATACGTAAATCATCTTGCATTATCAGGCAGTATTCTGTTTCCTCTCTGTCTGATGCAGATTAACTTGCATAAGTTACACTTGGCATTCTGTGCATGTGACTGTTCCCAGTAAAACAGGGAGTGATGGGTTCTGCCCTATGTGCCCCAATAACCAGAGCTGAACACAAGAACATCCTCACATCTCTTGCTCTGAAGTGTGATTTCTGTTACTCTAATAGGCTCTAATCATTCATCCAGGGCTCAATAGGTAAGTTTTCATCTCCTTTGAGAGTTAGGAAAGAATAACATGATCAATATTTTCCATTCTTGAAAGATCTAAATCCAGTAAAAACCATTTTTTTCAACGCGAAAAGCCATTTGACGCACGTTTTTTAAGGAAGTTTATGGAGTCAGAATTTGCTGGTTTTACATTCCAGAAATGAGAATTTCCAGGGATTCTTCTGTCCAAACCTGCTTTAATTTTGACAGTGACTTGCATTTTTTGTAATACAGTAAGTTGGAAACAATTTCAGACTCTGAAATATTTAGAAGAAAAGGTTTTATTGGGGTGAAATATTTTTAAATAGTTTTATTAAAAAAAAAAAAGGCAGCTGCTTTTGTGGGCTAGTCCAGGATCAGGTCAGCATACAGCCATGGACATGAGCAAATAGATGAATCGTCACCCAGCTCACATAAATTAGAAAGCCTTTTCTCTCTTTCTACCCTTGTCCTTCAGAATAAAATTAAATGTGGTGGGGGAAAAAAAATGCAATTTTGTAAAACTATTTCTGGATATTGACTATAACTAAATATAAAACTTGACCATCACTTTGGTTTTTGGGGGTTTTTTGTTGGAGTTTTCTGGTGTTTGTTTTTTGTTGTGGGGTTTTGGGCATTTTTTAATTGAACAGTTTCAATAGCCAGACTGTTTCTGGAAACTTTCTCTTCTGAGTCAGGGTTCAAAAAAAAAAGCCAGCTTGAAGCAAATTCATCAAGCACCACGAGAAGGAAAATTTATAACACATGATACTATTGCAGTGAGAAGGGCTTAAACAAAGCTGAGTGATGCTATTTCAGCACTGCTGAGTCTATTCTTCCTCTTCTATGAATAGTTATAATGGAGAAAAAAATCATGATTAGATTTGTTTGTGCTTCGTGTGTGGTGTCTGTATTTTGTACATCTGTCAGTGTCACTGGAAATAGCTAATTCATGTGCTCTCTGCCTGAAACCTACTGTAACAAATGTAAGTGTACTGAAACAAGTGTTATGGCTGTAATATAAATCCTGGTTGATGGGTTTTAGTAATAGAAACACAGGGAGGGTGTTGCCAGCTGCAAGCCCAGCTTCCGATAAAACTTCAGTGGCTGACTTTATCCATGTTCAAAGTAAAGAGATTTAACAGCAACCAGAATTAGCCACATGGAACTCATCTCTAGGTTCAGTCTGGATGAAATATTAAGGAAGATGCATACAGATTCTGGTTTTAGTGGTATAGGACAGCAGGAGCTGCCATGGTACCTAGGCTGTCACCCCAGGCAGCAGTTCAGGGAACATAAGAGTGGGTGTTTCCACCAACTCATCTTCCAGTTGCCCCACCAGGTGTCCCATCTCGTTTTTCCCCCTCTCTTCTCCCCCTTCCCCATGCTGACATCTCACAAAAGCTTTAATAGGGATTTATAAACACTTATCTTTTTAGTGGCACTGCTGTGAGACTAATGAAACCATTCCTTTACAGCATCAACTAATAAATCTGCATGGATTTAACAGGGAAGGTCTGGGAAAGGGAATGTTTTTCTTTTTTGTAGAATGAGGACACTTCCTCAGCACAGAAAGCTAAGGAGGTGGCTGTGGAAGGAGCCACAGCAATCAAAAGGTCTCTGGCTTTTATTCAATTTGTGACTCACAATCCAGAAGGTGCTCTACAGGCTGGACCCAGCCTTAGTACTAAAAAAGATATTTTGTAGCCTTTGTTATGGATTAGAAAAGCCGAGCTGAGGATTCTGTTCTCACCCCAGACACTTAAAATCAAAGCTGCCAGTTTCTCACTAAAATCAGCCTGTACCGAGAGGACTGCCAGGGAACGTTTTCCCTTGCTTGTCTGAGTGCTGAGGTGCCAAGCATTTGTCTCAAACTGAGAATTCAGTCTCAAGTCCCAAGCTGCCTTCCCTGGCCGTAAGGGGGGGAGCATGTGTTAGGAGAGTAGGGATACTCTCAGGGTAGGCTGCAAAGGATTTTCCACTGGAGGAGCACTGCCTGCCCCAGTGCTTACTATGAGAAAGGTGAAGAGCACTGCTCAGTCGATTGTCAGTGCTTATCTTCTGTCTCAATTTGGGGCCAAGTCCTGCAAATCCATCCCCTTAGAGGCTTACATTTCCTATGGGTATTTGATAGCTATCCCTTGGCTGCAATGAATAATAAAACCATGGATTGTAGGGATATATTGGGAATTTTTTATACTGGTTTCTATGCACTATGGATGAATTTAATTTTACTCAGCTAAAAGTTAGACGCTTAGGCTGCACTGCTATCCACAGGAAGACTCAGGCGTCTCCAGAGGGTCATTTTTCCCATTTGCTTTATGTGTCTAATATAGGGTGGAATCAATCTCTTGCTGGTGATGCCAAACACTCTACTGACTATATACGATGGTATATGCAAGATTTCCTTAGCCTAGATACCTAACTTTTAGGCAGATGGCTCCAACTCAATGTCGTTGATATTTTTCTAAATGCTCCAACAGAGATTGCAAAGCAGTTTCACACAGTTATCCTCTCCCACCACATTTACAGAAAAGGACAGTCCCGCATTTTTAAGATAATTTCTTCCTCATTTCCCAAGAATGGCTAAAGGTCCCCTTAAGGTAACCAATAAAAAAAAAAACAGATGCAGGAGAGAGAAAGCACGTGGATTGATTCAGTGGGAAATACAAACACATTTGATTCATTTCTTCTAGAGTTTCCAAGCTCCCCATAGGATTTTCTGTTCATATGTCCTTTGGTGAAGGCTTAGAAATCTATTTAGCCACTGTCAAATATCACGGACTAAAAAAGATACATACTTGTGGTTATGATTAATTCCTCCCATATAATCAACCCTCTTTTCTTGTTTGCTGAGAGGAATGGACTATTGCACATTGACTGAAAAAGCACATTGTAATTTTTTGTAGTTGCTGCTTTGATTTGTGTTGATTTCTCTTCTCTAAGCCTGGCAAATATATTGTATATGAGTATGCATAACTCGACAGCCTTTGTCTGACTTGGAAACAAATGTTTGACTGTTGTTCCAACAGTTTGTGGAACAGAAATCCAAGTGGCATAAATCAGTTTGTCTTCACAAATTGAAAAGAAAAACCCCAAAATAATTCTGGTACATAGGATTAAAATATATGAAGTTACACTCTTGGACCTTGATCCTTTCCCTCTTTTTTTTGTCTTTTTTAAGAAAAGCAACACAATTCACACAATTCAGCAGAGACAAAGTTACTTTTCTGAATCCCTGTTTACAAGGACACAGCAGCAGCAACTGACTTGTTCCAACTGGATCACTGGCTGTAGCAGATAAGATATATTAAAATTTTAATTGTATTTCATCATGAATACAACTGTTTTGCATCAGTCACTATAGAAGCCCCATTTGACTATTCTCTGCTGGTTTCCAGACAAGAGAGGCCTCAAATTTAATTAGAAGTGTGAGACGCAGCCAAGAATTTGATAACTAACAGCAATTCTGGTGGAGCTAAAACCCCAAAAAGGAGAACAGTGAGAGATAAGATTGCTTTTAAATAGAGGTAGTAAATGCAATTTTGCTTTTGCTGTTGGAAATGCAAAGGTAAATGCCATCTCCAACGTACAATCCCAAGTTACTCTGTATGGTGGCAATATAATTTCAGTCATCTTGAGGCACTTTCTCTTCAAATTCCTGCCACATAATGAAGCAAAATAAGTTTATTTGCATAGATGATAAATTATGAGTGATCTGATCTCACTTGGTATGGTGACTCAGTGATCATGACATTCAAATCTTAAATTTCTGACAAGCAAAGAAATGAGTACAAGGATAATTTCAGCTATTTGGCAGGTGTTAAATTTAGGTAGCGGACAGAAAAGTACAAGGTGAAGAGTTTATGGGAGAACAAGACTCAAAATTTAAGGAAAATCTGATTTTTTTCAGGAAATATTAACTATAAAAAATATAAATATATTTCTGACAAGTACCACAAATATCGAAGTTAATAGCTAGCTGGAATAGTGATCCTAATCTTGGAGATAATTTTTCCTCACACACAGGTGTTCCTGAACTTTCCCTGTTCCACCCAGCTTAGGAGTTGGTGTCACACCACCAGAACACCAGCAGACATGGTACAAACCCTTTGGGGCTTTTTAATGTGGAGTCAAAAGCCTGGTCAAGCCTGAAGCCCTGTCATGACTACTGGTACTTCAGAAGTCAAATTGTCTTGGATATGTGAATGTCTAAACTGCTGTAAAATTGACATATTCATAGTAGATACAGGTTCAACCTCCTCAAAATAAAACCTCCTTCTTGGAAATAAGCTTTTTTTGGTGACATCCAGATCCAAGGGATCAATAATCTGGCCATCCTCCCTTTCAAAAAGGCTTCATGTTGTTGAAATCAGCAGTGCTGCTGGAAGTGGGACCAAAAATAAAGATTGCCTGAGATTCAATATGTGATCTCTAAATAAACACTAACGCCATTGACACTAGGGAACCCATCTGCTTCTTTATTTCTTTACCAGTACAAAATCTACGATATGTGATCGTAACAGATGTTTCATGTCTGCAAACGATGATATGCTGCGTTATTAAACCAAGAGGGTCATTAAACTGAGTTGTAGGCACTTTTCAGTCTGTGACTGCAAGATCATCAACACATAACCTTAGGGTTATGGAAAACCCTCTCATTCCTCTCCTGACTCAGTGTGTAACTCATGCAGCAAACACTCAGCAAATATCACAAACATCTCCATTAAAGCTTGAAAATGCAGGAGTGCCTGTAGGCATCTGTACAACTGTCGGTGCTAACGTGTCTTAATGACTTTTTTGCCAGGAGGATTTCTACATTTAGCTGCATTTTGAAATAGTCAAACAACCGTTGCCAACCTAGATAAAAATGTGAATTCTCTATTGTTTTAGGTAATAATATTGGATTGGTCTATTCCTTGACATCAGAGAAGTAAACAGGAATCTCAGTTTGAGCAAGGTGTCTTTGTTTTTTATTATTACTGTTATTATTATTTCTAGATTATTTTTCTCTTTATGTTTAATCAAAACCGCAGCACAAAGGGTTTTTCACATGTAGCTGCCTTCATTGCAATTCTATTCACACAGTATTCTTTCCTACTTGAACTGCTGCAAACACATTATAGTAACATAGATTTCCACAAATACGTGTATTTTTTGGCTCCCTTTAGATTGAAAAATGTCTATTTTCCATTTTCAAATATCATGTAAGAAGCTTTTGCTTTGTCTCTGAAGAATGACTGGCAGAGTAACATGAGCCCCAGAGTGAAGCAGTTTTTATTGAAGGATAATATTTCTTTATTGAAAACTTAACAAAAAAAAAAAAAAAGATCGGCTCCAGTCTTTCAGAGATCCATTTAAATTCTTTAATTAAAATGTATCTCTTTATTTAGCAGGATTCTTGGGATTCTTACCCATAAATTTTCATTGTAAATTTTCATAAATGCAGTGATATTAAGGGCAGAGTTATTGGGAAGTCTAAGGAGAATTGAAAAATAATATTTAAGGACTCTATATTCAGTCCAAGCAAGTGGTGTTAAATTCATGTGGAAAGCATGAACACTCTATAAGTTAATCACAGATCACAGTCAAATATTTGAATAAAACATTTACTTGTAAGTTTATTAGTATTTATGTGTGCATATGTGTACAGGACATGGCAGTATTACTGAAAAGAACAGAGAAGGAATAATTGTCTTTTTGTCTTCAGCCACTCAAAACTGTTCCTTTTAATCTTTTGCTGGCAAAAAACCAATGTTTTTGGTTCTGTCTTGCAATAGTATTTGAGTTCACAAATATCTTAAGAAAACCATTGATTTTTGAAAAACATTCATGGTTTGAAAGTACTTGAGGTTGCACAGACTTTCCCAGGGATAGATAGCAATACAGAAATGTCTAATCACTTTAACCTTGAATACATGAACTACACCTTGAGCTGCAGTCCAGATTTAATTTTTTTTTTTTTTTTTTTCCAGGAAAGAACAGTTATAAACATTGGGAGCTTCTGGAGAAAGATGAGACAGGACAGCTATGCTTACATATATTAAATGTACTGAGAACATGTACAAGCAGCTGCAAGTCTCATATGCGCATTTCCAAAAATCCAGGTAATTTGCTCTAGGTGGCAGTCTCTTTTGTCAAAATAGCCAGAGCAAGCAAGGATTGAATCTAGCAGATCTTCCTTGCTCTGTAGTAGCTTATCCTTCAGATGAGAGGAAAAGACATCATTGGAAGAGTGTGGCAAGAGTTCTACTCACATCTCAATTTTGTTGTTCTGAAGCGAGTACCACCTGATTATCTCAAAGTTGTTTATCAAAAATGGCCGGTACCCTAAAGGGGAATGAAGACATTGAAGCAAAGAAAAGGGATGCTGAGACAAGAAGAGCAGGGAGATCTCCAAAATCCTCACCTAGAATAATTTATTCTAGAGTACACTGTGCTCCCAAAGGACATCAGGTAGATGCATCTTTCATTGTGATTGATGGGCAGAGATCAGACAAGCCATGCTATTGTTTCACTGCAAAATATTTATGGATAGTTATTTCCATTTGTCCATCTGCCCTCCTTTGTGATGCACAGAAGCAAAGGTCTCTTGCAGGCTTATTTCAGGATGACTCTTTGGTCTCTAGTGTCTCTCTTGATATCTCCTTCTGCTTCTATCAGGTATCTTTGGAAGGCTCCAGTGTCTGTTGTGGATGTAGCATTTTCACCTGACCTAAACACGTATGATTTCTTCATCCTGAAGCAAATATCTCTCCATATTAGTGTGTGCTGTAGTAATACAGTCACTTTTCATGGAGAAATAGATAAAGCAGTAGCAATGGCCACTGCATAATCAATGTACAATGTTGGTCCTTTACTGGAAACGTTGTACCTACCAGTATGTTATTCTGGACTAGTACATCTGGTGCTTGTGTCTCCACCGTCCTCCATAAAGAAAAATACTAATATTACTGATGGTGAAAGCATGGCCAAGAAATTGGCTGTGGTACGTTCAAAAACACGAGACTTTCAAGTCACGTAGGCCCAATATTCAGAAAACTGTTCTGTGAGGGTGAATTTGTAAGTGAAATTTTCTCCTAGCAGTGGAAATTCAGCCAGCATGTGGGCAGTAAGCCTCTGACTTCAAAGACTCAGTTTCATCTCTACCTGATCTCAGTAAAAGGAGAGTCAAATGCATCTGACTGAGAATTTTTGGAGCTGTAAAGTCAAGGTAGATGCATTTTTCAAATATTCAAGCTAGTAAGTATCATCATTATATGAACCACAGAGTGTTACTATAGCTGACCAGCTTGGAAGCATTTCTATTTATCTGGACTTTTAAAAAGATTCTGTATGGCTGGCTGATGAAAAACTTTGATTCAAGCGTATTTAGATGCAAAATCATGGGCAGCATTTCTCCAAAGCCTCTTGGAAGAACTGAAATAAAATGTTTTCATTTTCTTTACAATTGTCATGTTGTGATTTGCTTTTGAATGAAGGGTTTTTTCCTTATTCTTTATTTTTATTTTTCTTTTTGAAGTTGCTGTCTTTCTAAGAAGAGATTGTATTTAAGATCAATAGCATTGGACTAAATGAGCCCCTCTGCTTTGATACTGAAGCTAATCGTCTCTTGCTCGGCCTTTGAAACCTTTCAGGAATCTTCTGTGCAGCATTATAATGACAGAGTCCTTAACATGAAACTTCTAATCTGTTAGAAAGTGGATTTCACAGGCTTTGTGTGACTAACTGGCAAGTTTGTTTGTATACTGCACGAAACTTAGCTGCCATCTATTCTTCCTCTACGTATTCTGGCTGCAGAAAACAGTTCCATTTCCATTTCCATTTCCATACATCTGTACAAACACTGAAGAGTCACCAGGACAAAGTTTCACAGGCGATGTACCTTCCTTGTTGTTCCAAGAGCTTTCTTGTTCTGTTCAGGTGCCGTAGCTCCCCAAGCAGTGCCACAACCCCGTAACCGAGCCTGCCAGTCCTCTAACCCAGAGCGCAGAACAGTATAGCACTGCAAGATCACTGTAATTTTTAAACAGAAAGATTGTTATATCTTGGACACCTCCCACAGGGCACCATTTCTTCTGTAAGAACTCTCAGTCAGACCTGTCCAATGTCATGCTGGGAGCCTACAGCAGAGTCTACACAGCCCCCGAGACCTGACTTGTGTTCCGCTCCTTCTCAGCATGTCTTGTGTCTTCCCAGTCAGGCTTCTCATCAAGACATCAAAAAATATTGCTATATTCACAAGGGTGACTGCTTTTTCCTTCTTTCATTAGTTTCCTGCTCCTAGACAGAAAACTTTACTGGCCTTAGGGTTCCCTAGGGTCCTTTCCAAAGTGTTTGCTGTAATCAGGGGTTTTTCCTGGGTTACCAGGGTAAAGAACCTCATTTTGCAGTGCTACACAGTTTCCCTCTGCAGAGATGTCTCTGGAGTTGCACAGTAGAAGGAGCAGCCTCTAGTGGGGAGTCTTACCATCCCGTGCCCATTATAGGAGGAAATCTGGAATCAGTTTTCAGGTGATAGAGTTGTACAAAATCTGATTTGTACCTTATAAACATGATTTGCAATTCATGTCCTGTTTTTCAGCGGAAAAAGTGAATAGGATTGGGCTGACTTTTGTTAGCAGAGACCAACGCAGGGAAAACATGGCCATTCAGAGACTATGAAAGTTGCTTCTTCATCAGCTTTTCTTTTGCTCTCCAGTCTCTGTCCTGCAGAGGTTTTGCTCTTTGCCAGCCAAGGCAAAAGAGCATACAGAAAGATAGATATCTGAAGAGAAACTGATTCTGCAGGCAAGAGATAAATTTTGGTGTCTGGGATTTATTCAAACATTAAAGTCATGTATTCCTTGCCATCTAAATTTGGAGAGCAAACCACAAAGCTGATGAAAGGTCAGACCTGTGCTTTCCATGTCTGCTTTTGGAGAGGAAAGTCCTACTTTTTGTGCATGAGAGCACAGTGTGGTGTTTCATTAGAGACCTCTGAAATTTCACCTTGTATTCTTGTCACCACCAGTCAGACGTGAATACAGGAGTTGCAGGTGAATTTAAACTCCCTTTCCAAAAGGCTACAGGCTTCCAATCCAGCTTACAAATGACCTGAGAAATCTAATTATCCAATGTAGTCTAAATTGTCAATGCTCAAGGCCAATAAGTGGACTGTAGTGATTGTTCGTTCTCTCTTTATCTCAAATATAAGTGGATCTGTTTGGAACTGACGTAAGTTTGAACCTTGAATCTTCCAAGACTAGATCAAAACACAGTGATTCTGCCTGATCTAAAGGCTTGGAAGCTTAATTTGCCTCCTAACCTTCAGTTATGGAGGTACAGGCTTTTCTAGCACAGATTTTGCAAAGATTTCTAAGAAATAACATCATTACATATTTGTTTATCAAGTTGGCATGCAGCTATGAAAAGATTTTATTGTATATGTACGTCTGCATTTGTGTAATTACCTGTTAAGAGAGAATTACTGCGTTTATAACAGAAATGCTTAGCTCTGTAATGATGCAGTCAGGCATCCTAAAGTAGTATCACACCAGAAGTCAGATTTTTATTTAACTGAAATAGAAAAGAGATTGTTTTGCATCTAGTTATCTGATGGAGTTTGTCCAACGCAACTGAATGTTCAAAAATGAGGGAGGGGGGGTTTGTGAAGCAAAAAGAGAAAAAAAATTTTAATGGTTTCTAGGTGGTCACAATTTCCTGGCACACCGTATCAATCAGCTGCTAGGAGCTAATCCCTGAGAAATCTGTACTATCTTTGACAAATACCATTTAATTCTGTAAAGGGTCATTCCTGTGACACTCTGTTGCAGGACTTGTTTTTGCCTCTGAAATTTTATGTCAGAATTCTCCTCTAATTGAGCTGTCAGTCCAAAGCAGTGTTGTGCTATTGATCTGACATCAGAAAGCCACTGACAGCAATGACCATGTGTCAGGCGATTTTGCCTGATGTGAGAAGCAGTTGAAATGTCCAGAATGAGGGGCAGCTAAAATGACACAAGCTCCTTTGTCTGCCACAGTCGGCAGATGCTGCCTTGTGACTTTGGTGTCCAGGGAAAGCAAAAGATTGAAGAGATTTGGGTCTCTTTCTTGCTTCATTTTTGAACACTGCAATATGTTGAAATAGTCACACAATTTTCCTGTCAAATCAGGTTTACACTGGCAAATTTTTCTGACAATTTATCTTTGTTCAATCACGTAACATTTTGTCCCAGAGGACACTGAACATCTTGTCAAGCTAAGTCACCCCAATGAGGGCAGCAAAGAGCACTGTAGTATCTCTCTCCGTCTCACTCACTTCTTTGTTTGGGGAAGTCAGGGCTGGTCCTTAGCTACAGGTGCGATGACACTTCAATGAATACTTCAGAGTTTATCTTAATTTTTCCAGGTAGTTAAACCTCTCTTAGGTCTTGAGGATCAATACTGAATAATTACATCACTTAAAGAAGCCATTTTTGTCATCTTAGGAAGGAATTTTTAAAGCTGGAATTAATTTTACTAGACTTTCAGATGAATACTACCTTCCTCTTATGGTGTTCCTTGATCAAAGATTCATTTGAGAAACCTTTTTTATGACTGCCATTATCCATTGCTTACATGCTGTTTTTCTGTGTGTTTTGCAAAGAACATTTTATTGTTGTTGCTGTTTTCTTTGTTCTTTTCCATGAAATTCTTTTTTTTTAAAAAAAAAAAAGTAGCTTAATATTTCTGGTAACATGTATTTCCTTTTTTCCATTGTATTTCCTGGAGTTTTCCCTTAGTTAAAAGGAAATAGTTCTAGATGGTTTGAATCCTTCTGGTTTGTGCTATTTCTCGAGAACAGGCTCAGTCCAAGTTTTTTGACAACAGAAAAAACTAGTCAAACCGAACAAAGCTGCAACAGATGCTGGTAATGTCACCGTAAAAGACATAAATCTCTTCCTTTCCAAGTTGTGTTTTGTCCTGTGGCTCTGTATTTCTCATGAGTCACAAAATCACTATTGAAAAGAATGTTAATAGGCCCAGGATCTCCCTTGCAGGATGGCAGAGTTATCTGGACAGTAAGAGAAATGAATTTGGTTAGTGTCTCTGAGAGTTAGCCCAGCCAGCATCAGCCTTGTTGAAGATGTTGAATAAGTGTACCCTGAATGTTGGAATAGGGTGATGTGACTGTACCAGGTGCTGTCAGCCAACGTATCCTAATCTTCAGAAGACTTTCCAGACTCACCCTCTCCATAGCCAGGCCTGGCAATGCTGAATTTATCATTCAGCCATGCTGCTATGCTCACTGAGGCATCAAGAACATAAGATATCACTGAATAGAAGGAGCAGCAGGCACCTCTTATGTTCTCCTTAGCAGGCGCCTGGTGAGAATCCTCAACATGTAAAACATCTCACAAAAGTACAGAGGTATAAGAGATACTATGTCTACGTTCCAATTAGTGTCAATGTGTTCTCTTTTTTCTAACTAACTGTCCAAGAAATTGATTTCATTGCTTTCAAAACTTTCAACAAACTCAGATGACCTGTCAAAGAGATGTATGAGCCATTAAAATCTACCATTACATTACTTCAAGCCATAATTAAAACTTCAGTCTCAGACTATTCAGACTGAAGTAAGACTTCACTCCTCAGCCATTGATTTTTAAGGGAAGAAAGTTTAACTGGTGAGGTAAAGCCCAATGAATCACCAGACTTCAGATAGGAAAAAAAAAAATTTAGCTCCTCCCAAACAATCTCCTATAATGAGTTTTAGTGGGAAAACAAGGGAGAGACGGGGAGAAAAGGGGAAGTAAGGCTAAATGATTCTAAATTGGTATTGTGTTTTTACAGCCATTTAGGGTTGAAGTCAAGTATGGTTTGACGTTTAATTGATATTTCCAGTGTTTAAAACTGACAAGCACTACATTAATTTTTACCACGTAAATCTGATATGACAATATAAATCATCTTGCACTTTGCTTAGCAACTGTTGCAACACAATGCAAGTAGAAATGCCATGTAAAAAAATTGTCTACTTCTGTCCACTAATCCTTTCAAGCTTTCTAAAACTTTTTTAAGTTACTTGAACAAGCTTTGCTACTTTATCTTTCCAATTTCATCTCTATGCTGGGGATTTTATTTAAAAAAAAACAGCAATGAAGGCAGCCAAAGCTTGTTGCTTGTTTTGTTTTTCTTTTCAGTAGTTGCTGTATTTGTCCTGGTGACACTGAAACTGCAACTCTTCCCCCCTGCTCCATGTGTTTGGTGGCTTCTCCCTGAGATACTGAAAAGGTGTCACCTTTATTTGAGTACCAGTTGTATCTTCCCATATCTTTATTGCATGCTGACTTTCCTCAACAGAGCAGCAATAGACGAGTAGCATAGCAATGATAGCATTCGCCATTCTTTGTATTATGCTTCCCTGAAATATGTACAGTCCTTCATGTCTTTTTTTTTTTTTCTGAAGAAGAATGTTTCGGCTGCTCCTTACTACAAAAATCAAGTTTCCAAGAGCTTAAAAAAACAAATCTTTGTTAACAGTATAATTAACCATTACAGCTAAGATGTCTCCTTAAGAAAAAAATCTGTTGAAGGTATAGACTTGTTAGGAGTCTAAACACATGCCATATAAAGGTAAAGTACAATACAGAAATAAACAGGTTAAAGGACTGAATCTGTTAAAAGCATAGATCTTGCTGATATCACACCAAGTGGTATTTCATTAAATGCCTTTGAAAAAAAAAAAAAGACCTTTCAAAAGATACAAAAGATATAGAGAAATAAATATGACAAGAGGGTTGAAGTGCCTGGGGAAATACCAATTTTTGTTATTGTTAGCTAAAAAGAAGCTCTGTATGAATATCTGGAATAAACCTCTGGAGAGCAGGGTTCACAGAGATCAGGAGAATGTATGAGGTTCAGCAAAGGTCACCTCTGTCCTTAATGCACTATTTATCTGTGTTATAAGGCTCTTAAGAAAATGGCATTTCTGTACACCAATGCAATCTGTTTAACAGGCTTCTACTGCATTGGAAAATCTGCTGTCCATTGGATTTGCTGTAGGGCTTCTGACTAACAGATCAATTGATCACTTTGTCCAGCATTTTCTAGTCTAAGGTGCTCATTGCCGATGTGGCTTGAAAGATAGCAAACTTTTAATCCCGGTCATAAAGCTCTAACTGAGATCATGAAGGTTTGAAAGATATTTGGGCATCTGAAAATCAGTTTTCCTAGGGCTCCTTCCATTTGCTGTTTCCTGATCATCCTACTTTCATCAGCCTATGGGCACTCTGCCTAGAGGCAACGCAGAAGTGTCTGAGGAATATTTGTTTCCACCTTCTCTTAGAATCACCGTTCTATTCACTACTGTGCTATGGATTCCATACCTGTTCTTGGTTCAGGGGGGAAAAGCTAAAGTTTTCCTTTTTCTAATTGGTAGGAAACTGGATCTAGTTTACCTCAAATGGGATAGCCAAGACCCAGCATGCAAGGTAGGGAAATGCACTCTACAGCTGATAGGAAATGTGGTGTAGCAGGATGGGTGAGAGGTGGACTCCACCCCACTCAAGATATTTGGGTACTTAAACCCAGGAGAGGACGAGACACTTCTTTCTCACACCTTAAGTTTCAATGATTAAACCACGAAATTTCAATTTTTTGAGGGGAATGGGAATCCAGAGATTCTAAAACTTCAGCCACTTTTTCACACCCAAAAGAGCTGCAGCTCATGGGGAGTGAAGATACTGCAGAAGTTATAAGAAGTGTCATTTCCACAGTGGCTGTAAGAATTTGATTTTCAGTCTGCCTTACCTTAAAGCACTTAAGGATCTTTTGCAATGAAAATTAGAATAAAAAATGAATTTTAAATTCTGCAAAATTTACCTTCTCCTGTCCACCCATGTGTGAAAATAACAGTGATGCTTTTGGGTTTGTTTTTTGGGTTTTTTTTTTCTTCTTTGTCAATCTTTAGTAAATGCCTGGAGAGAAAATCCAGGTATATGACAGGATATCTGAAAGTATACAGAAAATACAAATCAAAAAGCAAATATCAGTCATGATTGTAAAACAGCCCACTAAATGATCACCATAATATATATATATAGTATAAATACACATCCATTCCTCATTTTAGTCCACTTTTAACATCAGTAGTTTCTCCAGAAATGGTGGTGGAGGTAGCTGGGTAGGAAAACTGAAGTTTATCCATTTCTGAGCTCCCCCACCTCTGCTTATTTCTCCTTTTGGAGAGATTTCTATAAAAATAGCATGTAACTCTTCAATTCACAATCAGGCATTGAAATATCCAAACCAGCTTTGTTGGGCTGGATTTGCCTGACCATGGAAACTGAAAGAATATGGTACACAGATTGAGAAATCAATTTAAGAGATGTTTTTCATTGCTAATAGTAGTCATACACAAAGGGCAGATTCAGAGAGGGCACGAGGCAGTTTTCCCTTAGACATTAAAAAGATGGAATTCAGAAACTGTAATACTTTTCATTACATGATTGTTGTCTATTTGACTTACATTCAACAAATCAAGGCAAATCCTACTGAGGCATACATAATGCTTTCAGCAACAGATGCTGACAAGGGCATTAATAAATCATGATCATTATAAGAATTCTTAAACCAATATTTTGCTGCCAGATATGCTGTTTATTACAATTTCTTATTTATTTATGCAGATTGTACTAATCTTTGCATAAGACATTAATTATTCAAATGGCTGTAGCAGAGTAGTGTACAAAGGCCACGATCAACACAACTGGGGTCTGGAACAGAAAGCATCAAACAGTTGATGCTTTGACATGGAAAATGAGAGTCGAGACTCTGAGTCCAAGAGTTAATTGTGAAATGCTGAGTGACAGTCAAGCTCAAAAATGCCTAGATTGCACTTTTTTTCTCATTTCACCTTTTCCCAGATACTAGTCAGTGAAGAAATTGGAAAAGCTGGAATCATCATCTCATAAATGGCAATAGCCCCTGAAATTTAAGGACAGCTTTGGCTTTATCTGGCTTAAACTCAAAATGTTGCAGATATCTGGTACTCCAAATTGTATGTCTGATGTCTATGGAAAGAGACAAGATGCTCTGTCTAACCACCATCCTGCTTACCAACAGAAAAGACTGAAAGAAGAAATCTTACAAGCTTGTTCACCTAAAGACCAGATCACTTGTGCCCACAATAGTAATGAATTTCATTCCAGCATCCACCATATAGATTCCTAAGAGTTTTCTTAGAGAATGTCCACAACCACTGGAACCTCTTATTCTTTATCAACGACCTGAGTGACAAAATCAGCTGCCTCCTCCATCTCCAATGCCCCAGAGTGAGCAGACCAGCATCACAGGGTTTTCTATTTCTTCTTGTACAAAAACAAGACATAATTCAAGTGCCCTGGGTAGTGTCAGCTGCTCTGAAAGGATACCAAGGGAATACATTTGATTTTCTAAGTACCTTCCATATTCTGGTGAAGTCATGCTTAAAATGAGTGAAGCTCAGACACTGACTTCTTCTTACTCAGTTGTGTTTAAGGGCCTTTGCTGATCAGGGCTCTGGAAACTCCAGAAAAAAGACCAAACAACACAAGAGAGAAGAAGATTTCATTCCATGTAATTGCTATATATGGACAGCAATGCTCTTTTACTTCTAATAGCTATTTAAAAACTTACATAAATACTGATTTATGTGTCAAAGCTCTAAGCACTCCATTGATCCGGTAAATATACAGCTAAAGACTGCTTAGCACAACAGACTTGGTGGCTGTTATGCTCTATCAGACTAATGTATATTTAGCCCAAAGTTGAAAGCATGCATTATTTACTTGGTTGGCATTAGCAGCTTGATGAAGCTGCTCTGGGAGCTATTGTGAGACACAGAGCAATCCAGAGTGGCAAAAACAATGGCACATGAAGCCCTGACTTTGTGCCTCGCAGCAGCTGTGCAGCCTCGTGGCTTGGTTCAGAGATAAGTGTGGGGCTGTGGGCAAGAAGCAGAGGCACATTTTCCTAGGAGAGCTCACAAGACAGTTTTCCTGCACAGCTTTCTTCCCTCCCTCTTCAAGATTACATGAAGCTCCCACATGGCTGGACAGGCAAATAGCTTGTGATGGAGTAAAAAAGTCACTTCCAAAAACCAAACTGTGTTTGTTTTGCAACTGATCTAGGAGCCAGCCTTTCACAAAGGCCAAACACAAAGGGGAAGAGGTAACTATCAGGCAGTTAGATATGAACAGGACTGTTTTTGATAGTGTCTCCTGAATTAGGGATTAGAAAGAAACCAAAGAAACCAAAAAACCATCTGTATGAGAGAAGGAAACTCCAAGACAAAAAAAATTTGTCTCTGTTGTTGATGCGATGCATTATTTGCTCCTCAAATTCACTGTTTACCCCTTCGTGGTCCCCACTTCATAATTTTCCATTTTGGCCATACCTGAGCATGAGATTCCTCTTCCTTTCTTCCTTCTTTCTGTCTGCTGTGATACAAGATAGTCAGGACAAGGACATGTAGTGTTCATCATCAATTTAGACTCAGCTGCAGTCAATGCACTTTTCCTGCTGAATTCAGTGGGGGCCCTTCAGCACCAGTCACGTATGCTAGGGACAAATGGAACTTCAGTGCAAAGGAAAGATCCTGGCTCCGAGTCATTATTGTTAATCAGACTCATAGCCCATGGCTTTTCGTGACATAACCTCCAGAGTAAGCCACTCTGCAGGGCTTTTTGCTTTTCTTATTACTACCCAAAAAGATCTCCTTTAAGGAATGTAGTTACTTCCATGTGGTTCTGATTGCACTGAAAGCCTGATGATATCCACCTTCACCCTTTCCTCCCATGAGCAGTGCACTGCTAGAAGCATCCAGCTCCACAAGACACAGACTTAGGGACTTCTCTCTCTCCCCCAGCTTCTGTGAAGCATTAACCAATCCAGGGAGAAGTACAGGAAAGTGCTCTGAGGATAATACACCTGTCTGCTATAACAAGTAGACCAGCATGCACACTTCCAAGGTCAGACAAGGATACATCCCAAGTCAAACCCTTGCCAGACAGTTCCTGATATTAGCTCAGTAGTCAGAAGGTTTTAAAAAGTCACATTGTGATCTTTTGACTTGTTTTCTGTTGCTGTTCATGAGAATTTAAAGGAGTGGAAAGGAAGATTCGAATTTTTCTGTTGCTCCTGAAATGTTGGAATCTAGAGATAATATGTGTGAATGAATATCTAAGAGTATGGCAAAATCAGATATCTTCAGGTTCCTGAGATCAGGGAAAATTAAAGGCTTGCAAATAACATCTTACATTGCAAATGTGGCAGTACTACTCAATATTCCCTCATCTATACAAAAGATAGAGCTAAAATATACATTGAAAGCAATAAGAACTATTTTTGCATCTTGAAGAAAAGATCAGAGAGATTTAACAGATAAAAAAATTCTTGTCCTTTGAACCTTGTTTGGAAGATGTTCAGGTGTTGTTGGTTACTGCTTAAAAGGGGTCACTACCAGTTTGTGTTTTACTTCATCTTCTGTGTTGCCTCAGATAAATAATCAGACATATTCTGAGCTGTATGGTGGCACTTCAAACACTAAAATAAACTCCATTTTATTTCAACTCTACACACTCTAGAGAAAAAAGTTGTAGTCCAAAAAGTCCAGGTGTGTAAGCTTGCAATCCTGCTTTTCCTCATCAGCAGGATGGACAGGGAGCCACGTTCAGTGTTATGCACTATATGATAGGATTTTCAGTAAGGGGAATGTGAGTTATCCACAGATTGCATGAATTTCCCTATGCTAGATCATTTCCAGCATTGCAGTGGTTGGTCTGAACATGACCCTTAGCCTCTCTCATTGAATCTGTCTTTTGCCCTTGCAGCAATGCTCAGAGTTTCTTGGCAACTGAAATAATAGCTAATGTAAGAGCTGTGAATAGTCTCTGCAGATATTTTCATCTGCTTTAACTACCTTCAGAGCAAGATGCTTACCTGGCATTGTACGTGGTTTGTTGTGGTTTAGCAAGGGTCTTTGTCTGTCTCCTTAGGGAGGAGGCTGATCCTCTGGCTGACACTACCGTACCCAACCCACTGGTGTCACCCAGGGCACCATAAAATCTCCCCAGGAGAAAAAGTGTAGCCCTGAGGAAGAAATTGCCTCCATGGAGTGTCTTTAGTGCAGACTTTTGCTCTCTAACATGGAAAGAGCCAAAGACCAAAAAATTAGTGGGGAGATTTTTGACTGAGGAAGCATCTTTGCTTTTGTTCTTTCTCTTAAACTCAATTTTTCATCTTAGACTTTCATTTAATTTAGATAACTAGATAATCAATGCACAAATTTGTTCACAAGCCAGGTGGTGTGACTGGCTGAGCTCAGTCTGCCCTGCAACACAGCTGAGAGTGCAGGGGAGTCTTGAGGCTTAGCTTGGAAGACAGAGATTGTGCGGTTTATGTTTTATCAATTTCTACTCAAACTGATGAATATTTGATTCAAGCTGAGTTCTTTTTTGCAAATTGCCTTCTTCTGTTATGATATTTACAGCTTTTTAAAAGACTTTTGAAAGGATAGGAGCTATATTGATTAACTAGCTTCTCTCCTAACATGATTGTCTTTATCCAAATATTTTTCTCTTTTTTTTAACCACAGATGAATTATGAGTGGATGAACTGTGAAAATCATCTGGTTAAAGGGGAATGCTCTGAGACTTGCACTCTGTTAGACTCCTGACCCATTTTGGATAGACAGGCTCTCTGTGAGTAGGTTATTACTCACAGGCTGAATTCCTGCAGACCAGGGTATCCAGACTGATGTGTCCTACAGATCCACCAATCACACAGAACGGATGGACCCTGTAGAGGAGGTAAAACATGTTTTGTAGATAAGGAGACAGTTTCACATCATTGCTGTGATGGGCAAATATGTACTGTAGGGGGACTGTGAATGTCCATCACTAAATGAATGCCAAAGACAGAAAGTTTTTGTGCATCAGCTGAGTTTTTCTTTGGAAATTAGATTTCAGCAATGAAGTAGCATATACGAGGGGGAAGAAGAAGACTGAGTCTCCTTTCACTTCCAGTGCTTAGACTCCTTAATACAAATGAGACCCTACTCCTGAAAATATTTATTGCCCTGTGTTGTTTCTTCCCTATTCTGCCCACATACTATGAAATAAGCAAAATATTTCCAGTGTCCACTGAAACTTCAAGCGTGATAAGAAATGAGATTTCTGTAAGCGATACTTTCCCTCTGATTATGTACTATATTAGCTTGTGTACCCAGCTGAGAAAAAGTATTAAGCCTAGTATACAAAGAAAACGAATAGGAGGGTGATACTTAGCCTTAGGGCTGGAGGAGTTCTTAATTTCTTCCATTTCCTCAGCTCTTATTTATACCAAAGTCGGTTATGTTGCACAGTCACAGTTGGCTTGGGAGCCCTGAAAGTGGGGTGAAGGGCAGCAGGAAGAAATGAACTTTTCCGTTGATGGATGAAGAAATGTTTCCACGTATATAGCATATTTAAAAAAAAAAGACTGTATTGAAATAAATAGTGGTTCCTTCTCACCTTCTGGTGGCACCTGTCAGGTTTGGAGGGAATGAGTATTTTTCTAGTGTCTGCTATTAAATGAAGTGAGGTTGAAGGAGGAATTAATTTCCCTATAAAACAGAACCTTTCATCAAAGGAATTATAATATTTTATTTCTCAAAATAAGAGAAAGAAAAAAATCAGTTTTGTTCCAATGTTGAACTGGTTTCGTATTTAGCTGCTGAAAAAAGAGAGACAAACTGGGGCAGAGGGGCGCAGAGAAGGCAATTATTTCAGGTGAGTTTTTTGATGGAGGCAATCCCACAGCAAAATTATGATTTTCAAAGGATATGCAATGGAAATAGCAATTCCCTTTTCCTCCTCTCAGCCATGTGGAAAGGCAGAAAATGGTGAAGCCAAGATCCTTCTTGTTCTTAAGTAGTGCAGCTGCTCTGTTACTCAGATAGGTGAGAGATTTTCATTAAGTGCTTTCGGCAGTACCCCTATGGAGTTCCTCTGGTAGGGGATAGTGGACCGTAGCTAGAAGCCCAGTTATTTTCAACCAGAAGGAAAATGCTTCTTTTTTTGTGATTTAAATATTTTCTCCTTCACTGCCACTATCACTTTCCAAGCCTACGCCAGAATTTCATTTCTGCTGCTATCGCTACGTCAGCTGTCTCCAAAAGGGACTTCTGAAAGTCAAAAGTGGAGGTCAACACTCTAAAACCATTTTAGAAGCGACACACAGTCTTTCCACCCTGTTCTGCTGGGCCCAGTCCTCGTGGCACTACAGCACAAACACTGTCTGGACACCCAAAGATTGCAGAGGTGGAGGTGGGCATGAGGCTGCTGGGAGCTTGCCATGCCTTGCGGGATGTTTGCTGCAGGGCTGCACAGGACACTGCTGAAGGGGGAAGCAAACCAGCTTGGTGGAGACCAGCTCCCTCAGGAAGCTCACCTCTCCTGCTGCAGCTGCTGTTGACCAGCTCTTTGGAGAAGGCTGCATTACTTTACTTTCTAGATGCAGCTGGGCCAGCTTTTTCTACAGTTGGACAACTTTTTTGACAGAAAATGTGACATTTTACGAGTTGGTTTACAAGACCTTTATTCTGAATTGAGCTTTATCCTAAATGGTCAGTGTCTTCCCAAAACACAGGCCAGCTTTTCTTTGTGCTTCAATTCTTACATTTCCCTTTGCCCACCTGGCTCCAGTGCCCTGGGGACAGAGAAGGTTCTTACTCCATGAGAGGGCTGTAGCATGCACAGCAGACCCGGATGCCCTGGAGCAGATCCGGATGCTATTGTAGCACAAACAGCAGCAATAATGCTTGTAGAAAGCAGTACTGTGTTTATGCAAACTGCTTATGTTTATGCAGTCCATCCTACTGAGATGCGCTTTTGCTCCAGACCATCTTGGCATTTCACAGGGATATATCAACATTCTCTCTGACACAGCTCTCTCTTGTCAGAGCAGTAAACAGCGGGTAGTTCTCATTCCTTTCCAAGGTGATGGGCTGCCTAGTGGCAGAATCTCTGCATCCTACCTCTCAGCACTTCTAGGAGGATAGCCAGTTTACAAATCTCTGAGAGAGCTAACTCTCACTCTGTAGCAAGTGAAGTATTTTAGAAAAAAACACCATGTACCATCTTGCGCCAGAATGCATATCACTTCCAGTCAAGTAAAACATAGTTGTAGACTTTGCCTCTTCCTTTATTTTGATTTTGTGTTGCTATGTCTAGACGTATTTTTTGGTTAAAAGGGATTTGCAATCATTCTGTGGAACACCTAAGGGAGAACCATGGATCACTATTGATCTACTGACTACTGGAAAAGAAATGTGACTTGAAAACCTTCTGCCAGCACCCATCAGTTAATGCAATGGGGAAGACTCAGTCTTTCAATTCCTTGAAGTCAGCATTGTTGAGGCTTCTAACATAATAACAACATGAAAGAGTATTGGTTATGAGCTTGGTTTCAGAAGTAAGAATATTTCACTGAAGTAGCAACTACACTTATTTTAGGTATAATTTCCCCACATGCCAAAGAGAGGAAGAGTTTCTGGATAGGTCATTCCACTGCAATTAAGAAATCTTCAACAGTATTTCATTCATGGCACTGTTTTCCAGGATAAGATGTTGTGTTTATCGCTGCCTCAGTTTCCTTGCCTGTAAAATTGTGTAATCTGAAGCATACTGGAGAAAAGTGCTCTGAAAGAGCTGAATATATTGTTAATACTAACAAAACAAGCACTGCTAGTTTTAATGTGAGTATTTCTTCCTCAGACAACACTGCATTTACATCAGCGTACTGGAAATTTCTACTAAAGAGAGACAGAAAGCTCAGATATTTATATGGCATGGAAAAAAAAAAAAAAAAAGAAAAGAAAAAAGAGAAGGGACCTTGAAAAAAACCATTAATTGTGAGGATCAGAGCAATACAGTTAGTCATCAACCAAGTCCCTCCAGTGGTGGCTGGGCCAGCATGGAGGATCTCGGATTTGTCACATATAGATCAAAGAGGAATAAAAGACCAAAGTCCCAATAAACAAGGCAGGCTAGCTTGCTCATATGGTTGCTTTGATAATTGAGGTTTACAGAGACAGCACAGTCATGCTAAAATAATGCCCAAAAGGAGGCAGACAGAACACAACCTGCCTCTGGAAGAGTTTGACTCACATGCTGCTGAGTTATTCATGACATGTGAGCTCTGTGGAAGAGATCCTTTTTATTTTGTTTTGTTTTAATGTTGATGGGATAATCTTTTCTTTTGAAAACAGCCTCCTAATGCATCAGGACAGCTGCCTGGGATACACCTCATTTAGCGGCAATTGTGTCTGTAATGTTTATAACCCTCCCACTGCCATCCAACATACAGTCATCATTTATCTACTCATTTGACTAACACAATGTTAAAATGCCCTTCCAGCGCTTTGTTTTGCTCACTTTTCCATTCCCTCACTGTCCTCTTTGTCAGAGATGTTAAAACCTCTTTTGAGCAACTAACATCTCTGCATCAAGGATTTGTGACTGAAGGATGCTCTCCCTGTTCTTTACCCCGCAGCCTCTCCCTCCTGTATAATTACAAGCTTGGGAGTATGAGACATAATCTATCATTCCTTGTTCATTATATTTAACCGATGCACATTTTGGGCTTTTCAACCAACTGGCCAGGCATATGGAGCATGTTAATCTGCTTGTGAAACCTGAACTTTTAAAATCAACAATACCATTGTCTCCTCAGATGAAATCTCAGGAATGAGGTGGAAAACCCCCCAAAACACCTGAACTTCAAGGCCCCTAGTATCATATTTAAGCCTGACCTGTGCAGTAGTTTGTCACAGTCCAGATGTGACTACTCTGTTGTAAAAGGAACATTGCTATGTTTGAGACCATCTGCGTGATGAGAGCTGGGTGGGGACATAGTAAGAAATTCATGCAGTGGTACATAAAATCTGAAACCTCAGAAAATTAAATCGAGCTTTCCAGACAACTTTCCACAAGATGATGATCTTGAAACAGAATACAAACATGAGTCTATTTTTTGTTCTGGCCACAGCTGGCACATGTGGCTTTGATACCTGCCACACAGAGGAGATTGAAGGACACAGCTTTTTCTTTATGTGGCTAGGGTATGCCAATAAAACCTGTCAGAATGAACATGCTCCCAACCATTGTTGGCCTGATAGCAGAGAGGTCTCTTACACTAATGCTTCTTCTGAGTGTTAAATCCATGTGGCATCATGGACGCTACAGATAATCTCAGCCACTAAGGAGAACAAAATTTTTCTCAGGCAGACAGCTGCAGTACAGTAAACAGAGCTCAGGTTGAATGATCCAGAACAAAATGTTTTGTTTCCTTTTTTTTCCTCTTCCTTAACTTTCTTTGGGATAAAACAGATGCGCAGTCAGCTCCGTAATTTTGAGTGGCTCCTTGAGATTTAGCATTTACTTGAGCAATAACGTTACTCTGGGGCATTAAGAGCACACAAGACTGAAGATGTGAAATTTGTAGAGTGCATGGCAAGCATGAAAACTGGAATAAAAACTATGCTGGAAGTGGATTTATACTGTTTACCTCTCACTACTCATAGAAGTCACTTGAATAGCTCCCTATTCTTTTGGTATGGTTTTCAGTCTGCCAGGCAACTGTGCCATCTGACAGCTGAAAACTCCACCTGTAAGTATACTGTTGATATTTGAAGCAGGTTCCTGAAAAACATGTGGCAGTGTTGAAATCTGTGCATGTGAAGCTTTGGTCCTGAGAGAGATCCTGGGGGGAAGGGAAGAGGGGTGTCCTAAAAATGTCGTAAAGAGCTTTGATAAGAAGAGTGATCCCCCAAGAAAGCAGCACACGGTCTAAAATTGTAAAATGCAAGGTGATACAGCCAAGTATTCCTTCCTGGCAGAGCCTAGGTTTGCAAGGCACTGAAAACTGGTGCTTTATGATGTGTAGTAATGCAAATCTATCTGTTTCAAGGGTGTTCCTGCCTCCATGGGAAAAAAAAAAAAGAAAAATGACAAGTTAAAAATCAAATACTTGGAATGCTTTATGACAGCTGTGTGTGGTTGCTAATTACTCTGGTATCAGCTGCTGCTAAGTAAGCTTTTATATTCCATGCTGAGTAACATTTATTCTTTGGTCAACAGCAAGACTTGTGGAGAGCTTCAGCTCTAGTGTTTGTATCACCATACTGCTCAGTTTGTAAGGTGCAAACCAAAGCTTTCTCCTACTTTCTTTCAGCTAGTTTGACACTGCGTGTGGCTGTTGGCCATGCATTAATAGTACATAAGAACAGCTGCAGTGATTCAGATCAAAGAACCACCTGACCCCAAGGCCACAGAGTAAGGGAGTAAGACCCAGAAAAACAAGTGTGGTGTTCCTTCGATATAACCAACCACCCTGCAACCTAGGGACCTCCTGAATCAGAGACTGTATCCACATCTCTGTGCTGAATAGTCCTCAAGAGACCTATCATCCTCTCCAAATGCATCTAATTGCTTTCTGAATCCAGTTATACTTTGCTCCTTGGCATGTTCAAAAGCTTCATTTGTTACAGGCTAATGAGCTTAATAAGCTGAAGCTGTGTTTTTATTGAAAGGTTAATGATTGCAAACATTTAAATAGTTAAATCAACTCCTTAGCTGAGTGTGGAGTAACAGAGGAAGGGAACAAACAATCCTAACTCTTCTGGGAAAACTGCTGAGGAATTTTTGAGTTAGTGCAGATTTTGTATCCTTTGAGTTGCTGGGGCTTAACTCGTCACTGTGATGTTCCAGCTCACATCTTTTCTACTTTCTCTTCTGTTGTGTTGGGCTTAGGTCATATTAAATCCTAAACTGAGCCAATCTTTTTCCTGCAGCTTGTTTGTGTCTCAAGTTACTTGTGTCCTTAGTTAGTTTTGCAGTTAACATCTGTTGCTTCATACTATGTGATGATTTTACCTCCATGAATCATCCCTTAAGTTTCTACAGTCTGTGATGTTGGTCAATCAATCCACTGACAATAGCTTTTTTACTTTTAAAAGTGTATTGTTTTGAGCTCTTAAGGTGTAGTGGTTTTATCACTACAAGTCAAATTATTGCTTTATACCAGTAAAATAGAGCTTTGTGTGGTGAAACTTGAGAAAAACTCTAAAAAGCTAGAATGAGGCACCCCTGATGTATTTGATTCCAATCAAATAGCCCTACATTTTTGAAATAGTTAAATATAATTGTTAGTAATGTCACCTTGGGAGAATTAGAGGGTTTCCCTCTTCCAGGTGGTAAAAAAGTGTGTGTGTGTTATGCGTGTATGAAAAGAACATGAAAAGGGCATTTTTGTGTTTTTCTTCCCAGGAATGTTGGTTTGGTGCAGTGCCCAAGTGAGCAGAGGAGTGAAATGAAGACAAATGGCAGTAAAATAATTCCAGAGGTAATGTCACCATAATGCCTTCATAAGGAAGTGTTCCACTGCACTTTCTGCCTTTCCGTTTTTTTTTTGTGAGATCCCACTTCTAACAGAAATATTGGATATTCTGCCTCCCTGTCTTTCCTTCCTCAACTGGCCAACAAAAGCTGTTAAATGAAGGATTCTGCAGCCTGTAAGTCACAGTATAATTTTGTCAGGCACAGTGGTTTATCAACACAGATCTCTTATATCCAGCTGACTACAGGGATAGCCTATAAAGGCACTTAGAAAGCATACTGAACTCAACAGAGGCTCCTATTGACTTAAATGGGCCCTAGACCAGGCCTGAAATGAAATCTGCCGCAAATTGCCAGTTGACAGGGATCCAGGATGGTGGTTTTATTTGGAAGAAGCTGTGAAACAGAGAAGTAAAGCGGACGGGAGCAAAGCAATGGCAAAATAAAGATAATAATTTAGGCTCATAAATGGGAGAAAACTGCTAACCAGCAGAATAGGGCTCTGGAAGAGCCTCTCAGAAGAACTAGCAAAGGGGAAATCCTAACTGGTTCCAAGTTCAATACTGACAACATAATGAGACAGTTTCCAGGGTTCTCCCGCTTGCAACAGCAGGAACCAGGCTTCTTTTGTCTGGTCTTGCAACAATTCATTTTCTTTAATGCTTTTCTGTGTGGTTTCAAAGATCTGGGATTTTTGCTCGTGTAAACAAGTTTAGAGGCAAGAACATTTTGCTTTTAAAAATCTTTTTCTTAGTCATCTGAATGCTGGAAGAAGAATGGTGTTGGAATCTTTTCTTTGGCTTCTCTTGTGCTCAATGCTTGTCCCTGCTAATATCATTTTCCAACCAACTTTTTCTGGTTTCAAGATGTGGAAGGAGCAAAGGACACTGGATAGCACACATTCTTTGTGAATTTGTTGTGATCTGATAACCAGTCCCCCGCTCTTCTCCAGTTTTGTTTTGTTTTTGTTTTTTTTTTTTTTGTACTATGACTAAACAAGTCAGAGAAATATTGCCATATCTTAGAACCCACCCTCTGAAAAAACAGTAGATGTGTTCCCCTCTCTAGAACAGGGCATGAGCAACTTCGGGGACCTTCTCAGTGTCTATAATCTACATAACTTTAAATACTATGGCTTGCATGGAAGACAGCTGTATTCTCATGATTTATTACTTGCGTTGAGAAAACAGAAATATGGCTTCCATAACCATGGCTTGCTTATGACAAAAGCCATATTGCTTACGTTTCACCCCAAAAGCCTCTGGTACCTCCTTCATGGCTAACTGGACTGCAGGGCTGAAAGGCACAGTCCATTTCATTTGTCTGAAAGGAAGATGCAGAACCCAATGAACAAGGACTCTGGAAGGGGAACCATTTCCTTGGGAAAGCTGCAGGAGGATTTTGGCAAGGGTGAGAAGCTGGCCACTAAAATCCAAGTTCTTTCACAGAAGGCAGCAGGGTGAAACATTGTTTTAGAATCTAGATGAGTGGTGTTAAAACCTTTGTATTCTGAAAAGAGAGCGCTTAAATCATTGTGCTGATGGCCACCGTAAATAAGAGGAAAGAAATAGAGGTACAAGAGGATATTAGTCCTTAAATGGATGAAAAGTCTAAAAGGGTAGCCTTTTTCCTCTAGCTAAGGAGTAGAGTGGAGGTTGTCTAATCTCACAAAGAAGAAAAGCCTGAAATATCCTTAGAGGCAATGCTGCCTTTTTAAAGCACGCAGCAAGCTGATAGCCAAAGGCAAAAGAAGAAAGAGTGAAAGGGAGCAGCAGAAAGCTGAAACTCAGTGTGAACAGATACCCAAAAGTTAGGGAGCCTGAGGGTATGTGGTTTAACCAGACCACTGAGGATTTTTCCATAGCAGAGGCTCAGATGCCATATTAAATCAGCACACATAACATTAAGCTTTGGCTATTGTCTTCAGGCACTTATTTTGCACACTGCAAATTAAGATGACTAGCCTTAACCCTTTTCTGCTGTTGGTTGAGCTACATTAAAATGCAAATTCCTTTGCATTTTCTGCAGACACACCAGTACCCATCACTGAAGCGTGGCTATGGGAGCCATGAATCTGAGACATGAGATGGAGCCATCAGTCACAGAATCCCATAATCACTTTACTACACTCCCTAGTTCTGGAGGAATGCCTGGTACCACATGGGGCTTAAAACACAGTCAGTGCTTTGCACGCTTGGAAGACACTCATTTTACTGCAGGTCCAATTGGCTGTGCCTGACTGCAGGAAAACAACACAGGGTTTCTCCAGGTTTCTCTGTCTGTGGAAGTCAGCCCTTAATAGAACAGTTCCCAGTATTACTGGAAGCAGCAAATTTGACATGTATGTGGTTTGGCAAGTTTTCATCTTGAATAAATGAGTGTGGGATTTGCTTTAGCACCTGCTGCTCTTTTTACAGTGCCAATTTATACCTCAGTAGGAATGTTTCCATATAATGCGATTGTTTAAGGAAATATTCTAATTTTATTGTGCTTATCTATCTACTATTCAAGTCACATAAATGTTGTGGATATTAGTCCACTCAAATTTATACATTTCATTATTCTGGTAGACAAGTACTTTGTGGCCACGGTTTTGTTTCTTTTTCTCACACCCCTATTCACAGCATTATCTGAAGGTTTAAAATCAAAGCAAACTATACAAAACCCCATTGAATAATTTTTTTTTTTAATTTCTCTGTATATCTCTGAGAGCTCATTTAGCTGGGGTTATTTTGAAAGGTTATTTAAAGACATACATATATTTGGAATATTCAGCCTGAAAAAATCTAGCATAATTAAAAAGTAATTATGTAAATGCAGGTGTTGAGCTTCTTGCTAACCCCATGTTAGTAGTCTGTATACTGTCTGAAACCAGCAGTTTAAGTGCTTAGAACTGGAAAGTCTTGACTGATTTGTAGCCCAGTTTGTTTAATGGAGATGATACACAAGATTATGCTTCCTGGGATTGGAATTTAAAAGTGAATCAAAATCTCTAGAGAACCTTGATCCCTGTAGATATTCAAGACATAGAGGAAGTTGCTGAACCCAGCAGGAACTGATTTGATGGCTATGCAGGGAGAAGACAAGGAAATGGAAACAACCTATTGCTTCTTTTTCTGGTTGCTGGGATATAGTATGCAATATCTTAGGGATCCTATCCACCTGTTTGTTCCTGTTTGTATTTTATCCTTAGGATGTATTTCCTGTGCTTTGATGAAATCTTGTCATTCAAGAAACTACAGACTTGAACCTGCATTTTTTTCTGGGACTATCCGGTGTGAAAGGGATTTTTCTCATTCAGTTTTCCAGCATGAGGGACTGATGGATGCCTATTAGTTTTCCTTATTTTTTCCTCGCAAAAAACAAGGAAATTGGAATTATGCCATGTTCCTACAAAAACTTTCTATTGACCTTCAGCACAAACTAGCAGCTGGAGCTCAACAGCAGCCCTGAGAGGTGGCTCACAGTGTCGTGGGGTTGGAACCTAAGAACTAAATTTTTCCTGCCTCTCTTTAGTGTCTAGCTTGGGTGTTTCATTTCTTCAAGTATCAGGAGGCACCTCGAAGGATAGTGAAAGATTGGCCAAGCCTTGCAAGACATTCTAGAAGGGCATCTCTTTCATATTTAAGAGAAAAGGGGATATGGGATGAAATTGGTTTCCAGAGCAGGAGGTAAAGTATCTTGTGGAAGTATGTGGAGTCCTATGGAATAAATCTGGGCTGCGGTCAGCAGCTGGAATGCTTCGGAAGCTAGCACTTCTGAACGATGGGAAGGCGAGAGAGGAGCTGGACACTCGTGTCAGCCAAGATCCTAGAACAGGTTATCACAGTCATAACTGATACAATACCAGGCCCAAAAGAGAATCCTACACCACCAATAATCCTATTTTTAAGTGATTGCCATGGCTAAAGTTGGAGAACTCCTTCTACTATAAAAGGGGTTTTTTTGATAAAGGGTTATTTGCAGTCTTTGCCAGGCTCCTCCAGACAGTGCTCAGAGTAGCAAGACTTACTGCGATAGGACTAAACAAATATGAATGAAGAATCATAGTAAATCAGGCATTATTTTCAGTCAGAGCCACCAGGACAAGTTAGGCTTAATTTTCCTTAGCTAGATTTCTTATCAGTCGCTCTTAGTTTCACCCTTGTCATCACCATCACCAAGTAAACCTTTAAAACTGGGGGAAAAGTAGGTCAGAACAAAAATGCAATTTAAAGCACTTCCAGGAATATTGCACTCTTCCTTATTCCCTGGCATGACAAACCCCTTATCAGTGTGGGCACTCAAGGCTTTTTCATTTATCTGTCACATCTACCAAGGGATTATCATCTGATCATCTTTTTTTACCCTAACTGCTTGAGACACAGGCCATACAGCCCCTCTCTGGTGAAATGCATTACATGCAAAATCTCTCTGAAATCAAAGAGACAGGAGTAAAATAAAAGCAACTGCCCAAAAGCCCATAAATACCCTTTGCACAAGGAAAGAAAGGTAACTATCAAACCAGGAGATCGTGTTGTCATTGTTAGTGCTTATTTTAAATGAGCTATTTCTTCAATGCTGTTTTGGGTATGATTATGTTCGGGGTTTTTTTCATGAGAAGTAAGAGATCTGGCACTGAAAATCTCTAGGGATACTTGCTTCTGCAATAATAAGAAGTAAGCAAAAAGTTACCCTATCTTTTTTGGAAGGATGTGTTTAAAGAGGTGTCATTTTTAGACAGTGAATGCAAGTCTACTGCTACTCATCAGAAACACTCAAGTGAAAAATGTTTTCTCAGTGATTTTTGGTTTTGAGCCATCTATAAAGTCCTGAGCACGGAAAAGGCCTCAGTGTGTCTGAAAATAATTTGAAACTTGTTCCAAATTGATTTTGTCAGTGTAGTTCTGTGCTGTAGCTCTGTGCCCTGTGGAATCGAGGCATTTTTTAGGGAAAGGGAGGGTTACAGAACTCTCAGATGGCTCTACATAGCTTTCTGTTTTGCTCTGCTCTCGTTGATGAAACTCCCACCTGGCCAAGTGTCAAGTTCCTGAACCAGAACACTCCACCAATCTCTTCTCCCACTTTTTTTTTTCCTCTTGTTTTTCTGAGAGAAGGAGGGGACCATTGCTTGCCCGTACATTCAATATATCCCTGAAGTTGAATTAGATGTGTTTCAGCCCCACAATGAGCTCAGACAGGTCTGTACAGCTGCCTGCTGCTATCTCCTCTTTTTGCATTTCCTTTAAAAAGTCCTGGGCTACACAAACCACAAGAAGGACGTGAGACATTCCAGAGGGTGGTTCAAAAAAGCAAATACATACAAATATCTGTGCAAAAGCCTATCAAAGGACATATGTTAATTTTTAGTAAGGATTAAATTGCTCATAATGGAAGAACAGGCATTTTTCCTGAGGTTTGAGGAAAGTAAGTGTTCCAATTTAACATGTAAGAAGGTTTGCAAGAAAAATCGAAATCTTTAGATGTTTTGGGGTTTTTTTATTATATGCAATTGGTGACCTAAATTCTTGACTCTGTGCTTGCCAGCTGTCCCCTCTTCAGGGACTCCCACGCATTACTTCCTGTGAAGGTTATTCTGTCTAGAGTTCTCCATGCCATGTACTTGGCCCTCATATCTTTGTCACAATAACTGTCTCCCCACTTAAGAGAGCTGACTCCTTTCTAGTTATCTTTCAAGCGTTTTCTACTTAAGATAAAATCTTTTATGTTAATTCAAGATCATGAGGGAAGATGGGACATACTTTAGTTCTGTGCTGGGCATCAGAGGCTATGCAGAAAACACGTGAGAGGTAACAGAATGCCACGGTCTGCAGCAGAGAAACCTAAATGGATTATGTGCAGGTGAATAGATGTGCATTGGTAGTCCCTAAGATGCCTCAGGGAAGCTGGCAAGTCACCATGCATCTTGCTTGACTTGCCAGGACTAATGGCATTTGTTAGAAATTCAACACAAAAGACAGGCAGAGAAGCTGAACAAATTGTTCACGTTCATAGAAAATAGTGAGCTAGAAACTGTATTGTAACAAATAGAACTCTGTGTGTCCAGAGAGTTGCCATGGTATTCACAAACGTTACCCATTTTTCCCTTGTTTGTGTGGTTCCTTGTGATTTACCAGCAGTGCTCCTCAAAGCTATTCTGTTGGCACAGAGACATGATTTTAAGAAGTTTTCTTATCTAGCCTGCAACATACCATGTTTTTTATTCTTCTTCTTATATACAGAATATGTAGTACATGTTGAGTTAGCCACATATGCAGTTCTTCCCTCATCATCTGCTTTAAATCCCACTTGTTTCTCCAAATGAATGTGTAAAACTCAACTACACAAATCACTGAACTCCCAATGCAGTGCATTCAGGCACTCATTTATTCTAAAGTGATGCTATCCAAGCGGAGGAATTGAAACATGCAATGCTGTCCTCCACCAGATGTTGGGCTGGTTTAAATGCAAATAAACACCCAAAGGGAAAACAAGAGAGTGGAATATAATATACTGCTGAAATATGGGCTAGAGTTGTGCATAACCCAACTTTCTTATAGTTTCAGATTTTTTTTTTTAAGTTTCTTTGCAACATAATTTCATCCTTACCCCCTTGTGGTGGTATGTCCTGCTGAGTGCAATATTCTTGCAATGTTTTCCCCTTCATTTGCTTATATATATCCTCAGAGTAACAAGGATTATATTCATCTGCAGATTTTTCCTTTCCCTTCTGGAAATATTTATGCTCCCTGTGTAGAGCAGAGCAGCAGCTCCTCATTGCCGCTGAGTCTCCAGAGGACAGGACAGAGAGGTGAAGGGAGTGGGTTTTCTGCTGTCTACCATCAGTCCCATCACTCAGGGTGGTAAGTCAAATTTTTCACACAATATCTCTTCTCAGATGGCTGCCAAAAGCCCTACATAAGATTGATCTGTCTTAGGAGACTAAAACTTGGGCTGAAAATTAGATTAATAGCTGGAGACCCTTTACGTGGGGGCATAGCCCTAGGGGACAGGGCAGGAGAAGCCAAAAGATGACATGCCTTCACGACAGTTTTATTTCTTGCAACAGAAGGCAAAGGACAGGATGAGAAGACAAGGTTTTCCTTCATAGCTCTTTGTTCCTACCTCAAATATATCACCCCTGCAATCATCCTGAAGTTTCATTAATGCCCTTTTGCCACTTCTGACATTTGTACATTTTCTGACCTTCTGCTCTCTCTCTCCCCCATTCCTAATCGTGTATTGATACAGATTCTTATTCTTCAGCTTGCCCTTCTTCCTCCTCGTTCAGTCTATTCCCAGAATTGCCTTTTAGACTGTTCCTCACAACACGGTGTGGTTTGTTCTCTTGAAGAGTGGCTATGTTACACAGAATGATGGTTTCTGAAAATCATCCTGTCTGGAACAGGAAACTCAGAGGACAAAATGAAATCAGAGGAACTGACTCACCTGTCAAACACAGCAAGGTAAAAGCACAGACTCAAACCCCAGTGCTACTTTGGGTTTTTTTTTTTGGGCGGGAGGATTATTCTTCACATTGCTTTATCAAAGCAGGTACAAACAAAACCCCTGATGAAATTTTTTGGTAGACATGTCTTCACTTGTAGAAATTCATGGGTCTCTGAGTACAAATGTGTGAATTTGCTGCTAATAACACAGAAAATATTGCAAATTAAAGCAGTCATTGGCTGTGTCTTGCAGAGCCACAGGGTCCTCTGCCTTGGGAGATTGGCCAGGAAGTAAATTCAGGGTCTTGATTAATTGAGATCTTAGAGTTGAGATGGAATAGGGGAGCCTAACAGAAGAATACACGGGGATACAATAGGAAAAGAAAATGCAACCACATGAATCATTATCCCTTCTGGATGTTAAAGTGTCTCTGCTTGGGTTTCAAAGGGTTTTTCAGGTGGATGTGTCTGATCTTTGGCTTCCAACTGTGATCTAACACACCTTGAAGATGAAGCCATTATTTTTACCAGATATTTTCACAAAGGAAGGTACTTTGTGAAAGAAAAGGAAATTCCAGGAATAGGCTGTTTCTGAAATGTTTTTGGTTGCTGTGAATTTTGCACAAAAGTGAAAAGGGGTTAATTTTTGAAAGGAAAAAGAAGATTGCTGTCTATATACAATATATACATTGTTGTGTTCTTTCTTCCTGACCAAATGAAGGTTCAGCAGAGAATGCAGGTTAACACTGAGAAGTTTCAACACTTGTCTCCCTCCAGTCTTAACTAAAATAAATCATCTCTCTATGTATGTTGAAAAAAAGCAAATTTCATTGTTGTTTCATTGAATCTTGCACTATTAGAGCAGCCAAAATCTATTTTCCTTCTGGGAAGTTACAGCATGACTGTGCTGTGGTCTTTGCTGGATGATGCCCAGTTCCAGGCAAGTCCTCCAAAGGGAATATTCTCTGTTTGCTACCAGAAAACATTGGCACAAAAGGGTTGGATAAGATACACTTGGTTTGGGTTCCACGAGCAGTCTGCTGGCTCCTTGTTTTTCTTACTTTAAACTCTCCCTAGCAAGTTTTTAAGTCTTCTGTTGGGGTTAGTCATCTGATGGAAGGAGTTTCTTTGAAATTAAGGTTCACAGCCTCTAGAAGTTCAATAAATCATCAGAAATTTCAGTGAATGTTTGAAAATTTGATAGGCTGGCCCTAATAATTTTTTTTTCAGTAGGGAAATGGATTCTTTACTGACTCTTGAAATCTTCTGCAAACATCTCTACTGTAGAGTGATCTTTCCTATTTCTTCCTCCATGGCATAGGTAGTTGCAGTTGTTCAGCACCTTGACAGGGGGCAAACTCAGACAGAAAAAAATAAAGAGTAAGAGAAGGGTGAGATCGTGAATTATTATCTGCCTAAGAAAGCAGCCTCAGAAACAGCTTGCTAGGGGGTGACTGCCATGGACTCTGAGCCTATGTTGTACATATTTCAGATCCATCAATATTTTCCTTTACAGAGGCACCAGCGTGGGAGTACTGAAAGAAAGAGGAAATAAACAGGCTGTGTTAGTTTGTCTGGTTTCCTGAGAAGTGCTAAATTGCTCAAATGCTGCTGGGGCCTCTGCTGAGCAAACAGTTCTGAGGAAGCAGCTCAGCCCATCTCTCTGAGGCACTGTCTTTCTGTGGGTACAAAGCATAAAAACTTTAGCACCTGCAAGCCAGGTGCTCCACAACCTTTAGGCATTTTTTGGGTTTTTTACAGCAGATGTCATTTCTTTATTTGAAATTATTATGGTGTATTTCCTGAGTCTTCTGGTTTTGTGTCTTTAAGATGCAATGACCACTTTATTTTTTTGCAACTTTTTCCCAAAAGCATAATAATTAAGTCTATACTTTATAAAAGAGTAAATAACATATAATTCACATGACTCCGGGAGGTGAGATTTTAAGAAAATTGTTGAGTTACTCTGAGATTCAGAGCTTTGACAGGTCCAGTCTCTATAAACTTGTCAGAAAATTTAAGGCCAGGTCTCAGGTCAAGAAAACTAAACAAGTGCTTTAAGCAGGAAGCTGCAGAGAATTATATAGCAGCTATCATCTACTCAGACAAAGTCAGTGCTGTGGAAATCTGGGCTGACAGCTGATGGCTGGGCATGTGGCAGCTCTGGAAAAGGCCAGCACTTGCCTATGGCTGAAGCAGCTCCCAATTAAATTGGAAAAAGGTTCAGCCAATGGATCCTTGTCCAAACCCCATTCACGCATGTGAGCAAGGGCATCTCCTCAGAAAGGTCTTCTCTTGGCTCTACTTCTGCTGCTCATCGAAACTAAACATCTCTTACTTTGTTACTTTCTCCTCTCCTAATTTAAAGTTCACTTCCATGTATGTAGACCTACAACAACAGGTAGACTGAAGGTGCATGGAACAAAACGCTGTTTTGGTTTTGTCTTGTTAATCCTGAAAGGAAAATGGAAAAGATAATAGGTCTGTAAAGGAGAGAAGCAATAGTAGTGGGTGTATTTCTGTCAGTATTAAGTTGCATGGAGACTAAATTTGTTTCTGTGAGAAATTTCTCAGTGCCTTTCTCTGGGGTGGTACACAAGCCAAGTGACAGGCTGTGAAACACAAGGTAATGTTTGCTTTCATTAAGGTTTATTTCCCATTGCACCTTGTTTGAGAGCATCTTGCTAATTCAAAATGGCATGGGAAGAGCTGTAATATGTTTCATCCTATGTCTAAAATAAGACTTGGGGGTTTATTTTTGCTCACTCATCCTCAGAAATCTTGGACTTCTTAAACAGAGATTCCCAGGACATTATTCCTGCACTGCTCTGTGAGCATCTGTGAGTCCTGTAGCTACTCCACTGGCTACACCTTGCCTTCCTCCCAGTTTATCTAAGGTGCACAGACAAGCCACATCAGTCAAACTATGCTCTTAAGTTGAATTACTTCCAGCCGCATGGTAAAAGTGAGGTAGTTCCATAGTAACCAAGCCTCCCTGCTAGGGCACAGAGGATAAACTCAAAACCTTTCTGTCTCTTTGTTTACAGGTCTGCATTTTCTCTTTTAGTTTGGCCACAGCCCTGCTGTCAGCTGAACTGGCCATGGATCCTGGTTCACGCTGCCTGGTGTGTGGTTCCTCCCAGGTGATAACAGGCTGTCACAGAGGTGAAGGCAGCACACCCTAGGCACAGCTCCCTTGATTCTACTGAAAAGAAGGATCTATAATCAGCAGAAATCAGCAGTTTTGATGAAAAAATGTCAAGTTTATGTCAGAAAATGAAATGCTTAATATTCTGGATTTCCATCCAATTTAAAATGGAAATGCCTGTTTAATCAAGAAAACGGTTGGGGAAAAGTTCTCAGTCATCTGTATTTAAGTCTCCTTGATGACAGGTTTTTTTGTCCTGAAGAGCTTTTCTCAAAATCAAGTTGTGCTGGAATAAGTTACTCAGGATCAGCCCCTTGTTTCTGGATAGCACCATGTTTGAATATTCTTACTCAGTGTGAGCCTTATACCTGTCCGTACAGATCTTGTGTTAACAATTCATGCTGCAGGACAGGAAAACAGGAGCCTCTGATGTGATTTTCTCAGGAGTTTCCTCCATGGCCAGTAGGAGTGCAGCCCACAAAATGAATTCTTTAAGTGATGAGGTATTAAAGCAAAAAGGGACAAGTGGACTCCAGAAAGTACAGGGAAAGCTTTTTCTTCTCCTTGACATGAGACAGCAGAGTTGGCCTCTGCTCCTTTGCTGCACATTGATGAGACAAAGATTTAGAGAACACTTAGGTCCCTTAAGTCTTTCCTGGGGGAGCTCCCTTTCTGCAGAAATCTGTCTTAGGTCTCTCTCTTCTCTGTTAGAAACATAAGTCACTCTCTGCCATCCTCTCCCTTTCTCACACCGTTCCCTGTTTCTCATGGCTTCACCCATTTCAGTGGTTGAAAGCAATTGTTCTAGTCCTGGAGGTATAAGAGAGGGCAGCCCAAGGAGGCTCCTGCTTTGACAGAAAAGATGAGGGTGCTCCCAGCCAGGAGAGGAACATTCCTTTCTGTATGACCTACGCTCCTTAACCACCAGGGAGAAGGATGGGGGGTGAAACCTGATGGCATCATCTGCTCCATGAAGTGCCAGCATTGCCCAGGAGCAGGTCAGTTTCCTTGATGGCCAACAGTCACCCCCTGTTGCCTCTCCAGAGCATCCCTGCAGAGTCGATGGCCATCTGCTCCGACATCGGTCACCTCAGTTCTGGGGTGGGGAGGGGTCCCAACTGCTTCAAGAGTGTTCTCCAGACGTGTCCAGAACCGCCCCTCCAGCGTCACCCAGGCATGCAGCAAGATGGAGTTTAGGGCTTATTCTCACAGTGCTTCAGAGAAGCAAATGGAGGTTTTCTCTCTGCATCTAATCACTGGCTCCACCGCTTAAAAGCTCCACAATATCACTTGGGTAGAGACCTCAGTTCTCTTACAAACTTGACCCGAAAAAGAAACATTTTGGATTATTTCTTTCCCTTCCTTAGGTGTTGACCACAGCATCCTATTTTGATTTGCAAACCTATCACCTGCCCTTCAGACTTGCCCCTCTCCCTCCCCAAATAGGCCTGTGTTAATCATGAAAGTAAGAAAATATTCATGTATACTTTCTCTTAGCTTAATTCCTAATAACATTTTCTGCTCTGATTTTATTTTGTTAGTCTCTTTTTATATTTAATTTGGCATCAAACTAATTGAAATTATGTTCTATTTATGCTTTTTAGCAAATGGTTTTGGCTTCAAATTCTTAACATTTCATTCATGGTTGTTTGTTCTCATATTTAGCACATATCCAGCTTGCCTGCCTTGTAACTTCCAAATGAGAATATTATAAATGTGAGGAGGCTTATTAGATCTGGGGCTCTTTTTTTTTTTTTTTTTAATTCCAATGAGAAACACATTTTTAATATTAAATTTTTAATTTATCTGAACCAGGATGCATCATGGCCAATGTGCTGAGGAGAATTTCCTCTGCTTGATGATCTCAGGAAGGGGGATGTGTTCAAGGAGGGGGTGCGTGTGTCCGTGTTTTTCTCTCTACTTGTTTCTGTGTCTGTTGGTTGCTTTTCAAGATCTCTCAGTTTGAATATGGACCCAATATTGGCACAGGAATGCCTGCCCAATCTCTTCTCTAATTAAAGGATCTAATATCTAGCAAAAGAAGTTGCAGCTCTGCAAGGTCAAATACATTGAAAAAATTAACCAAAAAAAAAAAAACCAAAAAAAAAAAAAAAAAAAACAACAACAAAAAACCAACAGCACTAAAATAGGAGCATGGAGCAAAAATTTCTCAGTGAAATGGTGTGTTCCGCAACTAGATAGACATGAAGAGCCCACCTGGCAGCAGATTGTATGCATGGAGGAAATCCAGCACCCTGCTAATTGTGAAGCGTACTTTTCTGTAAAAGTGGCTCCATTAACCCCTGGAGCAAGAAAGAAAGCAATCCACAGGCAAGATCAGGCCTAAAATGTCAGAACTAAAGCTGCCTCCTTTGCTCGTCTTTACAAACATCTCATTCAAATACTCCTCCTTGACATGGAGAGCTGCTAAAACTCTACAACAAGAATGATTGTAAAAAGTGGGGGAAAAGTGAAATCTCACAGAAATAGATACTTCTGAAATTTCCTGTAAAAAGGTTGTCCTGATTTCCTATGCAGACAGCATGACTTTTGTCATGGCAGTGATGTAGAAATATCTTTGCTGTCCTGTGGGGTAATATCAGGGCTGGACAGTGCTTGTTAATCACAATCCTTAGATCATGTCATGTTTTCACTTGGTGTAACTTATAATTTAATGTCTTAAAATCCCCTTCCAAGTCTGCATGTAAAATTACTCATTTTTCAATCCTAAATTGTTGTGTCCTCCTAACAAATCGAGTCGATTACCTCATGTCCTATCGCCTTCAAAAAACAGCTAAGCTCCGCCAGTGCCATTAAGAGCATTTGACAGAGTAGAGAACTATCATTATAGGCCTCTCTTGATTACTCAGTTTAAATAAGCCTCATTTTAATTGTCTTTCTCTCTAGGTCATGTTTCCTTGACGTCTTATTACCCATACTGCTTTCCTTTGGACTTTCTCCATTTTGTCTAAATGTCTGTTTATGTAGGATGTATAAAATTATACAGAAGGCCTTACCGAAAGGCCTCATTAGGGCTTTGAAATAATTACATCTCAGGTCTTGTAAAACCAGTAACAGGAAAAAAAAGGTCTAGTAAAGATTATTAATTACAGAGAGGCTGTCTTCCCCGACCTTCACATTGGTGGTGGCCACAAGCCTATTTTGGAAGGTGGTCTACCCTTCTGACAGCAATGTGCTACAGATTTCCATTCACCCTGTGGCCAGCAAAAATCCTCAGAGCTTGGTTTGCACAGCTGGCTTCTCCTCCCTGCACTTCACCGAGACTGCTTTTCTGTTTCTCTCTGGGATAACTTGCATGTATCTATTCTGAATTTAATCTGATTAATTGTAGTCCAGTTCCCTCCTGTATAAGCATAATCTACCAAAGACAGAGAAATTAGCTGCTTCTTTCCATAAGGCAATTTTTCCCTTGTCACATGTTTGACAGCTCTTTTAAAACCTCCTAAAAGAAAGAGCCTTTCCAAAAGGGTCAGTAAACATGGTATGTAATTGAGATGTGTAAAACAAAGATCTGTGGGTCTGGCCGTCTGTTTTGACTCGTCTGGCTAGGATGAGTGCCCCACAACAGGCCCATGTTTAATGCCTGGATGTGGTGTCCGGTTGGTCAATGCTCGTGTCCGTCTGTTTGGAGGGCATGGTGCCCATTACCCATTGCTGAGGCACTTGGCACGGCTTGGGGCACGGAGAGCCTTGTGCAGGCAGTCCACACAGGCTTGCTGGGCTGCATCTGTTCGTCTGCATCTCCCACTGATGCATTTTTTGGCAGTGTCAGCACAGCAGCCACATGTCTAGTGCTTGCCTCATCTCTGCTGAAAGGGCCATGCCAAGGAAAACCCACAAGGAGCAGGGAGAAACTTGAAACACAAAACTGGAACTTGTGGTAACTGGTTTTCATGGGCCAGGCTAAAGGGAGCTCAGCTGTTGGAGTTAAACTCAGAAACAGCCTTACCAAAAGCACTGGTGCTGTCAGGCTTGGTAGAGGGGCTGGGTGTTTGAAAAGAAGAGAGCACAGGGGTCCCAAGGGCCTTTTTGTAGATACAACCTCTGCTCTAAGCCAGTTCACTCTGAGATTGATTTGTGCTCCTAGATACCTCCTAGAGTTATTGTCGGTGTACTTGAAAGTGTAAGAATTACCGTACCCAGAAAACAGGGACATCTAATCTGGTATCTTCTCTCTATCCCCATGCCCAGGTGGGAGTAAGAACAGTGAGCTCAGGATTCTGCTGGGAACGAAGTCTTGCCTTCTAATGATGACAGTGCAGGCACTTCCTGACCCAGAAATATTATCTTCCTGTCTCACAGCTCTCAAAGGATTCCTACACAAGAGCTTGTACAGTTGCTTTTGAAGCTGGTCTGAATAACCAGTTTTCCATGACAAGGAGTACCACTGCTGAAGCACACAGTGCCTGAAGAACAGCTGTACTCTACCTGTATACAAGACAGCAGATAGAAAACCTATTTACTCACTTTGTACCTCAGCAATCTTGATGCCTAAACATGCCATTTGTTTTCCAGTGTGCTGCAAGCTTGGCAGTGCCCGAAATGTACCCCGCAAACTCAGACTGCCTCCAGTACCCAGAGGTTATTGCTCTTACTTGTCTACCTTGTGTACCCTTGGCTACAAAGTGATTCAGCTTCAGAAGTAAGGAGAACAAAGCTGCTCCCTTCACTCCCTTCACCCAGTTAGGAAAAATGTGAGTCCAAATCCAGGCAGGCTGAGAAGCTATAATGACTCAAGTGCCACAATTCTTGGACAGCTCCCAGGACATTTGTTGAAAAGCTTGGGATGTTTCTCACTGCTTTCCCCAGAAAAAGCTGATAAAGGCACTTTCCCTTTGCAGTTGACATGAGAGTCTGAAGCCCAACATTATTTGCAGCAGGGTTAAATGAAGGGATCGCTCCCTGTGCAATAATTAAAATAATACCTACAGTGATTGATTATTTGTACATTAATACTGTTTTGCAGCCGCAGCTGAGAACCCAGTGAGAGAAGAATCTACAAGAAAAAAAAAAAAGGAGGTCAAAGAACAATTTTAAAAGATATAATTACTGCTGGTTTTGTTTCCGAAGCACTTCAAGCTACAGAGCCTTATCTTAGAGGTGCTTATGCCTTTGTTAAAACTCATCCCTTGTTCTTGCACTCTACCTATATAAGAATTGCTATACTTGCAGAAGGTCATAATGGTTGTGCCAAACTTAAAAATTCACCCCAGGTTTGGCTGAAGTTTGAATATCAATATTACTGTCTCTGCTTGCACAAGATGAAGCTGCGCTCAGTAGAAAAATTAATTTAAGTATGGGGTTTGTTATTGCTGATAAAGTAAAGAAGAGAGAGAGCAAGATAAAAGCCTATTTAGACATGAGATGTTATTAGACATTCTGTGTACTGTCCATAGGCCAGAGAGGATATAATACGTGCATAGAAAGGAGAGGAGTTTGACATTTTAGTTATCATGATATTCCTCCAAGTAACATACATTGGCTTAGCAGAACATCTCTCTGGTGAAGGTTTGTCACAAAAGCTAGATTTGGCCTCAAAACTGGAGTAATGCCTGAAAGCATAACTTTGATAAAGATGGTAAGATTTGAAGAAGAGGTGCTATGGCCACAAGAATCAGAAAGAAGGCTGAATTTGTTGAACAGTGGTCACATCTGACTGGTTTTTAATTGCCTCCTTTGAATGACTGCTGAGCTGGGAAGCTCAGAATATGCTTGTACAGAAGTTTTCGCACCTCTCAAAGGTGGTCATTTCTAATAAGTTATCAATTTTGGAGGGTGCTGCTGGAAAAAAATTGAGTAATCTTCAATAATTTGAGAAATAGGGTAAAGGAGAAAAAACTGAGATCCAAGAGGAACCACATTCTGAAAAACTGTTCCAGTGTAGATATTTCAAATGCCAACATCATCTGAATGCCACAAAAAGTCTTTTTCGGTAAGACTGTACAGTTCAATGTTGCTGGCCCATTTTTCTGTCTTTGGCAAAATCCTGACACCCACCTTGGATAGTCATATCACAGCTTTATCACTTAGACATTTATTTTGCACTCTAGTTTCCCCTCTCTATGCTTTTCTTACTTTTCTCAGATCTTGATTTAACAGAAGCTGTTCATTGATCCAAGATTGGCAAAGAATTTTTTAAAAGAACCAAACCCTGCAGGCAAGTAACATGTGTAGTTCCAAACCCAGTCTGAACTAAAGAGCAATATTTGGAGCTTGTGTGTTTGTTTTTTTTAAATTATGGCAAATGTTTTCCATTAAATTTTCCAAATAGGAATCCAGAAAACAAGGAGAGATAATAATAATAATAATAAAAAAAAAAGGCAATTACATTTTGTATTTCTTAGAACAGAAGCAATTTCAATTATTGTACAGATTAAATCCCTTCCTAAGGTATGCCAGAGATTTAGAAAAGGACAGTGCTGAGAAAGCCTATCACAGTGAATGTCATCAAATTTTTGTGCTGTTCATCCTAGGATGCTGTCAACAATTTGGGGAGAGATACTGGGGAAAAGTGAGGGCTATACCCTGGGTTCCTTATTACTCTGAAACTAAGTTCTCTTCCTTGAAAACTGTTTCAAAGAAGAGGTCTTTTTTGTATTTACAAGTGTCTCCCATTTGATTTCTATGAATAATTCACCACCTTCAGACGCAGTCCAAGCCAATCATTGCAAATATCACGCTATTGAAAGCCAGACCCTGGTGCAACAGTTACACGTGTGTGTGTTCCAACTGGAGCCACATCAAATGTCTGGTTAGAACAGGATGAATATGAAATCTTTCCACGAAAATATTCTGTAACATGGATTTTAAATGCATTCCTTCCCTCTCATAAATTTATTTGGTGAATGTATTCATGGAAAGCTGGAAATTAAAATGGAGAAGCAGATGAAGAGCCTTGTGCTTAGTCTTCAGGTAGAGGTAGATTCAGGTAGACCTCCCACATACTGATCTTCCACCCTCTAGTTCATTTTCTGTCCATTCTAAATTCTGAAAGAAGAGGTTACATAAAATGGATTTTCACAGGAATCTAAGAGAAAAATCTTTCAAAAAAATCACCTTTCATCCTGTTCGCTGTCATCGCGCTGGTCTGTGGGATGGAACAAGGACAGAGCTGTCATGTCACAGCACAGCCCTTCCTTCCCCTTCTTTAACCCGTCAGCAACACTGTTTTATCTGGCCCTGGAACAAGCCCTGATATCTATGACAGGTATTTTGGAAGCCCCTGAGACACGAAAGACAGCAAAAAGGTAGGTGAAAGAGTAGGAGGCGAGTAAAGTAGGTGAACTACAGGGCCATGGGAAAGTGCATGGACAGGACTAGGAGGATAAGTACTTAGGACAGTAAAGAACAAGTGCCAAAAAGAGCAGTTGGAGGTGAAAGGTAGGGATTTGGATACCAGACCTTACTCTCTCTGGCCTTTGGTATGCAACATAAGTGCAGCTGGAGTTGTAAGGTCTATTAGCTGTTCTGCACAGGACTGATTGGGATTCTCACCCAGATCAGTCACAAATCTGCAGTGCAGATCTCTGCTTATATGACCTTAAGTGAGCGAGCTGGAGTGAGCCCAGGCCAGCCGTGGCTGGAAAGACCATGCAGAGGTGTAGGAATGGTACAGAGAAACAGGAAGGAGGGGGTTCAGAGGTGGTGGTGTAGGGCTGTCACAGAACATCTGATGTACATGGTTTCTATTTTATTGCCAGTATCATTCCTCCTGAATGGGCTAATAACAGGATAAATTAAAAGAATGAGGTGCTTTGAGAGTGTAGAGTCACTATCAAAATCAAACTTTGCTTGTTTAAAATACTGTGCAACATTTGTGGAGGTTTCTCCCACCCTTGCTTATATCCAGCATAAATTTACTAGCAGTTCTCTTGTCAGTGTTGATGCTATATTCAGTTTTACCAGCAACAATGTATTGTGGAGTGAATTGAATTTTCCAGTCAGAAGTTATTAGATGTGCAATGTAGAACTGAATAATAAGCACCCATTCATAAGTGTTTTGCCCATGGTTACACAGAGTCACGTGCCTTCATCACCACTGTACACAGGGATGTCATTACAAGGACTCAATATGATTGAACTAAGTGGCCACTTCTGCTTTGTTATGTCAGATACTGTACTAATGCTATAACTTTGGAGTAGAATTTCTACTCAGATCTCAAATATGGGCTCCTAAGGAGAAAAATCTCACTGTTTCAGTTAGCAAAATCAATTAAAATTAGGTTATAAAAAAGAGGTTGATTACATTTTCCCATTCTATATATCTATAAATAGATTATGATCCCACCATTAAGTGAAAGTCTTCAATCAAGGTGGTTAGAGGTAGGGAGCAGGGGTGGACTGAAGTACGTCAAGCTTAATAAGACTCTTTGTGTCTGTCTTCAAAATATTTTTGAATATTTTTCTTGGGGAAGGGTCCAGTTTTTGGAAAGAAATCGTGTTTTTAGGATCAAGGTGAAGTGTCCAAGAGTTGAGAATCTTCAGCATTATATTACTACAAATCCCAGTGTGTAGAAGTGTACACCTAAACAGATCAGCTGTTTTAGATCTGGGAAAAGGTAAGGGAGAGAAAAAGAACAAGACCCGCAGTACTGAGACTCCAGAATTTCTTACTACAGACACACTATCACAGCATAACTTTGTTTTTTGCTTTCTCCTGCTGTCAAACTTCAGAGAGATTAAAATCGACAAGTCTGGAAAGGAAATGAAGCTTCTCACTTTATTACTCTTGATTAGCAGCAAATTATTCTCCTAACATTTACTTTTCCTTCATTTATTTAAGAGTGATTACACGCAAATAGCAGTTAAAAAGTCAGGGTTTTAATAATAGTTTTATTTGCCACTGTAATTGCTTCTGTAGCATCTCTGAAGTCTAAAACACACCCCTCCTGACATAAAATCAAAATAGCAGCAAAGCATATTTCTCTCTTTAAAGTACCCTCTCCGAAAGAGTATAAAGATGTAGGAGTTTATTTACTATGTTTCTTATTTAGTTATGTTACTGTGTATTTAATGTTATTCGCTATGTTTGGTCCCAGCTCGAAGGCTGTACCTGTATTCCCATATGGAGAAACCTTAAGATCAATTTTAACCTCCTGTTCCCTCAGAAGGTTCTCAAGTGCACAAGTTCTCTTAGCTAACCTGCTGATCCATCCTGTCCTGTACTTTGCTCCCCACTCTCACACTGGAAGTGGAAAAGCTGTGACTGGTCGGACTGTCCTGCAGTTTGGGCAGTGTGGGTGGCATTGATGTGTAGGAGCTTTTGCTCAGCCATGGCTTTATCCCTCCAAACTGCAGCTCCTGCCAAGCAACACCTGAGGTGCCATGGTGAAGTATCCACTTGGCTCTTCATTGCTGAATTGCTAAGTGAATATCTTTTTTTTTTTTCACCTCCAATGAAAACTTCCACACCAAAACCCACAGAGACTCTTACTTTCAAGTCTAGGTGGTAGTTTCTGTCCTCCTGTAAAATCCAAAGCTGGGACAAAAACTTAGCATCTTTTTCAAAAGGAGGCATGGAGCACCTGTCCTCAGAGAAAATTCTTTGACCTTGGCATTGTTGTGTCCTTGTTTTTTTTTTTTTTTCATTTTTGTTTTCATAATTGCCATTATGCTCATTCCTTCTGCATCTGAGGGCTAATACAGACCAAATGGCCCTACCTTTCCAGAGGTACTCTCTATCCTAGGAGAGTTCCCAGGATATCTGTCCGTCCAGATTCACTCTATTTCTTTTCAATAAAACCTAGCACTGGTGGGAGCTCCAACAGCATCATCTCAGAGTGAATGTGACCTTCTGGCGAAGGAAGTCAAGCAGTCTTCTCCCTCTGGGATTAGAGCATGGTTATGCCTCATTACTGTGAATAAGTTTTCTATGCGGGTTTCTGCATGCTGCCTATCTGGGCAACTTCACAGTATATGCACACGTAAATAAATAATTGCTTCCTTTAAGTAGACCCACAATGTTTGGGAGTTAGAATAAGGAAAGAATCCAACTTTCTGCATTCTTAGTAAGAGGTGTTTAAAAAAAAAAGAAAAAAGGACCTTTCTCATCAAACTCACAGGTCTCTGAGGAGTTACAAGGAGTAGATTTGTTAAAATCAGAATTGCCTGTTTTGCACATTTGCTTTTGGAATACCACCGCATTTTTAAACAAACTTTATTAGAATTCATATCCAGTTATGGAGCTGTACAGAACTCCTTTAACAAGCATAGTCTGGCTGGAGGCAATGAATCTGTCTTTGTCACTAATGATGTTTGTATTATTTTAACACTGTTGATACTGGGGATTTGTGGGGGGGCTGCAAGCAATCATATTTCAACCACAGCTCACCTGCCTTGCATGCTGATTAGAAAAACACTTTTCCTTCTTCACGTCAGGAGCACAGTGGGGTACACGAGGGGACGTGCCCAGAGGATTTCAGTCACATAGTCTGGTTGCTGGAAAAACCCCTTGCAATCCCAGTGACCTTTACCTATTCAGTGAAGGGGATGGGTGGAACTCCTTAGGCAACATTTTTCAGTAATCTGCATCTTTTTCACGGGGTGAGTGTGGTATCATGTCGGGAGGGTTTGTGATGCGGTCATTTGGTAGAAAGTCGTTTTCAGAAGAACTAAAGCAGCTCTTGTTCTTCCAGATGTGAAGGAATCCTGGATCTGGGTCTGGGCGAGGTCCAAGCTGTTCAAGTGCTGAGAAGGAGGGTGATTTAAGTGTCAGTTCTAGAACATGGAGGAGGAGGGAGCAGGGACCCACCCATGAAAAATTAGAGGTATCTCAGCTGAGGATTTTCAGAATAATCATTGTTGATTAAGCAGTAATATCCTGTTGTGGGTACCAGAGTTGCATAAATTCATCCAAGATCTTCCTCAGATCGGGAGGAAGTGGGGTTTTTGACTTCCAGAGGGGGTGCACAGGATATTTTGGATGCTGTCATGCTTATATATCCATCCTGTCTCCTGCCATGACACAGAAGTAGGACGGCACACGTTTCCCTGATCCTTTTCAACATCCCAGCCCTCTCCTGCGTTGGCTTGGACAGCAGGCAAAATCAGTTTGTGAACTGCAGTGATAGACATGTGTCCACTCATGCCATAGATGTATGGATAATAGCTGAAGGTTATTTAAATAAAGAAATATTTTTTGTAGCTTTTGAAACCCATTCTTTAACTTGGACTGTGAGACCTACCACAAAATCAAAGGTGCTCTCCTGTGCTCCAGCCCTAAAGAGACAAGCAATGTGACCTGGGTGAGCAGGGTCTGTTCGTGGTCCTCTACAGAAAGTGGGAAAGGATCAGCGCGATTCATTTTTATTCCAGTTATAAAAGATACTTTTTTTTTTTTTAGGAGCAGGTAAGATATTTTGTCAGAAAATGGTTCTCAGCAGAAACAAGTCTGCCAGGTTCAGAGAGTGGGTTGGATGCCTGCTTACTCTTGACGCCCTAAAGAAATGAGAGGGCTGTATCCCACCTACTGTTGTCAGGGCTTGGAGCTCAAGAACCATGACAAATGGTGCACAAGGCAAAATTACCAAAATGAAGGAGGGGAGAAAAAATGATCTACAGTAACTGAGAAACGAAAAAGGTTAATATTCCTTGGCAGTTGTTACCTAACTATTCTTTTTTTTTTCCTTTTTTTTAGTTTATAAATTTAACAGTAATGCCCAGGAATATATTGAGCATTTGAGAGAAAGCTCCACAGTTTTGAAAAAAAATGAGAGAGGAGAAACTAAAAGTCCTGGCACTAACAGAATACTAATTTGATTCTGTAGCAATTAATTAAATTGATCTTAATTAATTTTTTTCTGATGGATTCATGAAACAATCTGTAATTCTGCCACCTATGCTGTAAAAATGTAACATATTCACTTTGAATTTGTAAATGTTCCTAACTGTTATTTTTATCAAAGGTCAACCTGAGCTTAATTGTTCCATAGGTTTGATGTGGATAAAATGCACAAATTTCAGAGGTTACTTGCAGACAAGATGATAATGTAATTAATGTTGCCATCTGTGAGTTCTTCTTCATTACCATCACCCCTGCATGGACTAAATATTCAGAAAACCATTTAATCCTGAGTCAAGCCTGTGGACTCAGGATCAGAGTCCCAGGCCTGTGTGGTCAGTTCAGCAAAGTGAATGAGAAACAGTTTGTGAGAGATACTGACATAAACTGGCACCCCATGCCATGGCTGGATGTCCCCTTCCTGGCTGCCTAAAGGGCAGCACCCAGGACTGTGCAGAGAATTTGTCCTTGCCCACGCTTGTGTAAGACAGATTATCTGAAATGTCTTCAATACAACAGGGTTGTTTTAGTTTTGGTTTTGGGGGTTTTTTTCCAAGTAGTAGTGAGGCCTCCAGGAAAATATACTGAGGTAGAAAGAAAATCCCTTAAAAAAGTCTTAGAGAGCAAATCCTTTCTCTCTGACTTCCTTGAGTAGCACAAACCATATTCTTCCTTCCATATCAGGCCAGAGAGAATCAAAGACTCAGGGAATCTCCCTCTCTTGATCTCTCTGTTGTAATGGCCAAATATGACCCAGATAGAGCTGCAAGGCCCTGTGTGACTCATGGGAGCCAGTGTACCTCCTAATGAAATCATCCATAGTCCGGATGGCAAATCCAGCTTCCAAGAGACCCAAGAATTGAAATTCACTTATCCCTAATGGCATTTTGAACAATATTGCATGATTTTTCAGAGTGCTACTGTACTGGGCGCCCTCCAGATGTGTCAAATGGTGTCAAGTGGTTGTTCACTGTGGAATCTGCAAGAAAGGTTTTATGCAAAGACAGAAGACTGCAACTGCAGGTGACTCTTCTGCATTACTTGCACACTTTGCTAGCTTCCATGTGAAACCTGTTTGCAGGGTTCTTCATGGGTCTTTGAGGTACCTTTTATGGAAAACCTGTTTAAATTTCTTCAATTGGCTTGGTATGAGAACGTAAGAATATTTTGAATACACAAAAGTGAATTTCTCTTCTGCTTTGACTTTTTTTATTGTTGGTGTTTTTTGAAATATCAGTCAGAATACTTTATTTGAAATGAAAATAAAAGATATTCAAGTAGTTATTTTTATCTTAACAGATAGTTCTTACATTTCTATTTCCACATTTTCAGTTAATCATCTCTCTCAAGGAAAAATCTAAATTGAAATCTTTAATCACTTTATCATTTTTTAATGAGGCAGCAAGAGTTCAGCTGACAGCTTTCTAGTCGAAGCAGTAGGAAGGCTAAAAGAACTGCCTAATGCAAAGGCTGACCATCAGATATCAGGAAAAGGTATTCCTGGCAATTAAGCTTGCCTCTCCAATCAAAGCTTGCTGAAAAGGGCCGGAACTTAATTTTCAAGCAGTGCCTCCCACGGATCATTTTCCTGGCCTGGCCATACAGCACTGGCTAGAATTGTCTTCTGCTGGCACATCCAGCCTGAGCCTGGCCAGCCTTCTTGGGACTCCACATGGAGGATATGATGAAGTTCCACAGTACTTGATGCTGATGTCTGTCCCTTTCTCAGCAGGATCAGATCAGTTGTGCCAGCAAGAGCCCAGAGAGCCTTCTACTAGGATCTCTCCAAACCTTGATGTCTGGAGGACACAACAGTGCTGCTGCAGGGGGTCCTACTGGACCTCGGGGGTTTTGACAGCAGGATTGTGAATTATTAAAAGAGACATAATCAGCTTGTAACATTATGGTTCTGAATGCTTCAGTAGAGGCATGATTGATCTACCAAAGGAGGCTCTGGCAGACACGAGCTCCTGCCAAAGGTTTGACTGCACAGGATTGTGCCAGGGAAAGTTCCTGCAGACCATCCTGCTCCCACAGGCCATCTAAAGTTCAGATTTGACTTTTGTAGGGGTTTTGTGACTGTCTGAAGGCAACTTTCCTTGTTTTTTCCAAACCACCTCTGTTCAGTGGGGGTCATGGGGCTCCTCCAGGTTACAACAATAACTCATTAAATAGACAGAAAAAGACAGAATTCTTGATTCCTGGCCCAGTGAGTTTATTTTTATCCCATCTTCTGGTAAACATACAAAAATTCTGAATTATGATCTTGGATATTGTCCGCTGCATTTTTAGTGGGAAATTTCACAATGTATCGGCAAATGAAATTCAACTGGTTTGTGTTTTCTTATCCTGCCTAAGAACTGAAAATGCTGCAGTAATGAACAATATATCAAAATGTCAACTTTACATTCAACCTATTTGGAATTCTCAGTTTCCGAAAAAATAAGGCAATAGCTTTAAAAAAAGTGATGTCCTACAGACCATCATTGCAGTGCAGCCAAAACTCCTTGATATTAAGGGCTTCCTTTTCCAGGATGTAAAAGTATTACAGACAATTAATTATGCTGTGATTAGCTGAGACATCTTAACTGTAAATCATTGTTGCTTAAATACTGCTTCAAAGAATTAATTGGCTGCCTGCCAGCTGAGGGAAATGAAATCTAGCACTAGAAATAATATCAAAGCTTAGGCACCTGTGAAAGAGTCTGGGAGCAGTGTGGAGGTGCACACCTCGTATTTACACTGGGTACCCACCAGCGGAACTCCTCACAACTCCTGCAGTCCCTTGTGGCAGATGGCAGTGAGGGAAAAGTCCATCTGACTTTTCTTCCTGGTGCTTGCCCTCATAACACCACTGTAAAGCACTGTGGACTTCCTGTTGAGAGACAGCCACAGCCACCAAGCGTGGTCTCTGGCCCATATGGAATGTGCATTTGGGGCTATCCTAAGATGTAAGGAAGGCTCAGGACGCAGCTACAGCTTTTCTCCAGCCTAGCTCACAGCCCGTGTCTGCATCCAAACACTGAATTTGAGTGAATTCAGGGGAATTCAGTGTCACAAGTATGACCACAGTTTCTGGATCCATGCAGAGAAATAAGGAAGGTTCCTCAAGACCGGTACTCAATTACACCCACCTGACTGATATCAGTAAATCAACACCATGTGACAAACTTTGGACAACTGACTTCAGAACTTACAATCCAGATTTCAGCCCTCTGTGAGATGTTCACAGATATAATCTTTCAGATATGAGACAAATAGAGATTGCTGCAAATCTGATATCTAAAATGAAATACATTTAGCAGTCTTTGTAACTTATCAAACATGGAAATGTATCCACACCATAGTACAAACACAGCCAGCTTCTGACAATAATCTTATTGAAGTAACAATCTCTGCTCATGCTGCTATCTTTCAGATCATGCTGAAATTTCATTTAGAAAGATGAAAAATGAAATAAATGTCATTTACTCTTTTTTTTTCTCACATCTCTTCCATGTGTTTAGGGAAGACATTGCTTCTCTCTTTAAAAGTCATCAAAGATGTCTGGGGTCTGTTTTCTATGAAATCAAATTTTCTATACTCTCTGGCTAGATATTTCTTGAAGTCCTTAATTTGCTGATAATGACTATTGCAGAGAAACTCCTCCTGACATCTTAGGAAATCCAGATGAACTGTGCAGCTGGGATCCAACACAGATTTCCTTTCAAGACAGTGAATTAAGACCATGGAGCTTTACTCCAGACTGAAACAGCTGCCCAGGAGCAAGGTGGACATGATCCAGCTGTGTCTATAGAAGAGTCCCTCTGTGTATCAACCACAAAGGATTGAGTTGTTGCCTCCAGCCTGAAGTCATGTCCAAACTGAGAATGCTGTCTCACTTCCTTGATGTCACACAACAAAACAAAATTTGGCAGAAATTTTAAAGGAAATGACCTTTGTAACTATCTTGTAGGGACTGCATAGTTATGACCTCAGGTATCCTAGAAAGCATCAGTAGGCATGGAATTTCTTTAGAATCGCCTCACTGTCTCTGCTATGAGTTCAAGGGATGAGATTCACAAAGCAGACATCTCCCAGCCACCCCTAACATTGCTGAGAGTCAGTGGAGAGAAACAAACACTTCTAAGATGAGATTCATCCAAGCTATAAGAATTGTGCTCTATTTTCTCCTTCAGTAATTAGCACGGAAGCCTAAGGTGGTGACTACCTCAGTTGTAGTCATCCTGAACTGTATGGGATGAATTCCAAACACAATGAATAAGCTCCTCAAGAGTAATATTCTTATTTATACTACAAAGTATTCTGCATCCTCAGGATGCAGGAAGCTTTCAGCTAATGTAAGTATACTGCCAAAATGAATAGTCTTATCCTTGGCTGTGCAGTCTCTCCCACTCTTTTCTGCTGGGGAAAAAGGTTGATGTGGCCATGTCCTAAATTGCACAAACTGCTGTGGCTGAAAACAAATGAATTTCAAAGCTTCATATGCTGGTAAATCTACCATACCTTTAGTCACCATGTTCAGTGATTCCTTTCACTGTTACAAGATGGGTCATGCTTTACGTGTTGAAATCCTCATCACTAATTTGTAATCAACCTTTGCTTCTAGATTTTGCAGGATGCATTGTCAGCAGTTTCTCTGCATGTTTTCAAAAATCAGTTTTTTAAATTGAGTCAAAAATGTCACGGTGAGATCCTGTCTTTAAACAAACTGAAAGAGAATAGTCAGTACCGCTCCATCCAATGCTCTGTTATGGGTCTGCACTGATTTCTGATTAAACAAAAAATGTCGTTAGGTTTGGAGATCTAAAAGGATCAGCCCATAAAATATTTCATTTCACATCATGTGATAAGTAGCTTCCTCTCCATAAATTCTTTTCCAACTGGTGCTGGAGATAGGCTCTGTGTGGGTTTTTTTTCCAAAACAAATCATCGAAGTCTCAGTCTCTCTCGGTAATTGCAATTATTCACCATGTATTGTGACTTGCAAATGAGGCTTATGAAGACCATTCAGAAACAAGCCATCCACAAATACACAGATTAAGAAGGCTATTGAAATGCGTCTTGCTTTAGAAAATTTTGCCCTCTCTTTCAGCACGGGTTTTGTAGCAGTATGAATCTTGATCAATGATCCCTGTCTGCCACATGAGGACAAAAGGAGTGTTGTGCCATGCGCAGTGGGGTTCCAGGGTCTGCAAAAGCCTTGGACTCATGTCTTGCCCAAAACACAAAGCCAGTATCTCCTGCTCTTCTGGCACTGCAGAGCCCTAGGGCCTGGACACTCGATGCTGATACCCAGGGGAAGACATGAGTTATCACAGCTTGGTGGATGTATCACAGCAGTGGAGGCTTGTTTTAGACATGAGAGTTTCACTTGATTGAAAAGGTTGAAAGTTTCACTTGACTGGGAACTAAGTCAAGGTGGCAGTGGACTGCAGGGCTGTGGGTACTCCTTCCACAGCCTTGTGAATGGATCCTGAGTCCTCCAGTGAATCTGGGAGATACATCTTAAAGTTGCCTGTTCTCTTTTCCAGCCACTTTCCTCCTTAGCACAGTGTCTGGAGGGTTAATCACTGCCTATTTTGGGAAGTGCTTGGAGACCCAGCAACCCAGGGAGCTAAGAAGGGAAAAAGCACAGTTCAAAACCAAAATGGTTTCTTCAAATGTCAGGCTGCCTCAGGGAAACAAGAGCTCACCTCAGCTCCATTTAGAGTGATGTTGGGTAGAAGGGATTTTATTCTTTCAAATGTATGTGCATGTATAATGCATAAAAATGTAGTTAAATGCAGGCCTCTGTGTGACTGAAGAGAGAATATTAAACATAAACGGGTTGCTTCACATCTGGAAGGAAAGCAAATCAGCGTTGCTTCTCCACAGGGTGAAACTGAAATGTGAGCCTTGCAATCTTATTACTAGGCCAGGGAGAAATGAAATAGAGAGTTGAGAATCAGTATGAGGTAAAATATGCCATTAAACTATCAGATGAAATCGGGGACAAAAGAGGAGAAATGCAGGTGCAGGAGGAGAAAGAACAAATTTTGTCTTTTGGACAGATTGAGGGGGTTTTGTGCGATGGCCTGATACACATTTTTAGGAGCTGCTCTGTCTCAGTGAGTAAAACAGTAATTTGGGAGGAGGTTTCTATGATCTTCAACAATTTTTACCTTTTTTTCCTGTTTTCTCTGACAGTTTTTTTGTGTGCTTTGTCATTTAACACAAAGAATTTAAGGAAAAGTCTCTTCTGTGAACTGGTCTGGTAGAACCATAATCCAACACAGAATATCAAGTTGGTCAGGAAAATGTAGCTTCCATGCATGAAGAACATTATGGTTTCTCAGCCAGGTAGGAAATGTCTGTGATTAGAGGAATTTATTAAAACCACAGCTTGCATGATCCTTTTTCAGCTTTTTCCTTTCCCAAATACCTACATGGGAACACTGTCTTACTCAGCAGATAGCATGAATACATTCACTGAGTAGATCACAGTGAGTAGGTCACAGGTAGAGACACAAAGTCAGCTTTTCTTAGCTGATGATTAATTCTGCTTTCAATGAAAGGAATAATGTAATTGTTTGAATATATTTAATTTTTTTAAGATTATTTTCCTCCTTCAGTTTGTGGAGCTTTCCCCTTATATAATACACAGTTTCCAAATGCTGACTACTCCACCAACACAATTATTTATTTAAGAATTTTCTCTTTGTAATACACTCCTGACAATGCGTATGCAATATCCCTGCCAAGAAATGTGAAGACCGTTTATTTAGAGGAGCAAATCTAACATCAACCTTTTAAAATCAGCAGACAGAAGCATCAAAATAAATGCAGAACTTGCCTCTGAAACTGTCCCTGTGTGTGCTTAACTCTCCATTTGCTGATCCTTATTCATTATCATGAGGTGCTAATTTCCAATTCCTCATCATTTCTATCTGGTTTCAGACAGTTACAGCAAAGAACCAAAATAGATTTTCTGCCATTCAGCCCCCCAGCTGAAGGGAAAAGTGGAAGATTGAAACAAGCATCTTGACCACAGGTGATTGTCAGCAGCCGCACAAGCTCCTCAAATAACAGGTAAATCTGGGATGGCTGTGCTTTGCCTGCAGGAGGTGGTTTACACACTACTGAAAGTAGACTAGGATTAGAAAGAACCTCAGTACGTGATGACAAGCAGCAGGAATATGAATCTTTATATCTAGAGGCTGACATTAACTTCCATATGCTCCTCAGAGAAAGCTTTTCACTGAATAATCTGCTGAATAGGATTGGACTAATTAAAGTGAATTATTTGAAAGAAAGACAAAGTAGAGTTTATCAAGGAATTCACTCAGAGCACATACTGCTGCCAGCCTTGTTTTAATTTATCTAACACTGTTGTGGTCTACATGAAACTCTTTTAGGATTCTAGAGTGGCATTTTCCCCTTAAATTTTTCCTGAAGAATAGGGGGAGTAGTTTGGGGAGATGGTAAGCAGGATTTGGCTGCTGTAGAGTTGTGCTGGTTTTTTTCTTTGAAACATCTTGGTCTTACTTGAAGCTTCAGTCCTGGAAAAATTGCACTTCTCAAAAAATTTGTTTTGCTTGGGTTCTCTATCACACTGCAATAATCTTTCCCCTCAGTCAAGCAAACAGCCCATCTGTGCTTTATCATGAAGCTTTTGTTAACAGAAATTTAATGAGCCAGAAGACATGAGTCATAGTTCTGGTGCGGGCTCTGGGAAATCTCTCCTTCTAACCCAGTATTTGGCTGTACCAGTAGATTAAACAAGGCTAAAGAACATTCCCAGGTCTGGTGTTGATACAGGTGACCTACGGCTCTCCAAAATTATTTTTAGTTTCTGAGGAGGTGATCAGAGACAATTGCAATAGTCAGTTTTGGATGCAGCCATCCTACTTCTGCAAGGTAAAAGAGTTTAGTATTATTGTTATAAATGTTTTTTGATGCTGTCTAGCTTTAGTTCCACATAAGAGGTATGTTAATTTAATATCATAGGTAATGAATCAGTTCAAACTTTTGATTTTTCATGCTATGAGTAAGACTGCAGACCATCTGCTTAATTTCATTCATCTTGTTACCCAGCATGTTAGAACTTTTTGCCACACAGTTCCTCCTCTTCTTCATGCACCTAATTTGCAAGTGTGAACCCCACTTTGTGATTAGTCTTCCATTCGTGGTAGTCAAGAAAACACTCAAAATGTGAGAGTTCTCCATCTGTTATGGTAGCAAAGTTTAAATTCAACCCCAGTGCAACGTGAAATATTCAGCCATGCTGTATCCAAGCTGCTGACTGGATTCACTGAAATCAGTGCAGAGACTCTGAGCTCTTTCTGAGTGATGGGACAAGTTATTTATATTCTATATTCAGATATATAATTGCATCTATAGCTATGAGTGCATTATGATTTTTGTCAGTGAGCACGTCTGGTGAAAAGTTACTTATCCTATAAGCAGACTTTTGAGCGCTTTTCAGTCACCTTTCTCTTTTTTGTAGTTGAAAAATTTACATTTCCTCTTTTTGCTAGGAGTGGGCTATTTCTTGGGCACTGGTCATAATTTCTGGGTCAGCTAATAAACCCTCTTTTTATTTCCTACTTAAATGCTGTGTATTAGAGAACTGCTGAGTTGGAAAATGTGGGCTTCATTTAGCTATTGTTGAGTTTTGCTGAGAAAGGGGACGGCTAGTTCATATACTGTGTCCATTTTCAGAGGTAAAATGTATTTAATTGGGCTATTTTTGCTGCAAGTTCACAAAGTTTCTACAGCATGGACTCCAATTAAACAACTGAATCTGATATGAAGCAATTGAGACTGACCCAGCTGTCTTGTAGCACCACAGCAAGTTGCTGTGAGTGGTGAGAGGGAGCAGAGCTCCCCATGAAGTGCATTCACACCACAAAAAATAGAAGATGCTGGGGTATCTCTACAAGTTCCTTAAGAGAGTAGATTAGAGAGTACAGCTAACCAGTTCAAGCAAAACAACGTGAATCCCTTCCATTGCTAATAGCAGTGCTTGTGAGAGGTGGTGTGTCAGGAACAAGTAAACTCTGGCGCCTCACAGGATCAGACCCAGGGCTGTGGTTCTCCTCCCCTGAGCCCAGCTGTTTACAGTGTGAACAGCTCCACCCATGCTACCTATTGCACCTGCTTCACAGCCAGTGCTGAGAAATAAATACACAACATATTTATCTTCTTCTAAATGCCTATCTTATGTTGAGATAAATTGCACACAGTTCCTCTCTGCTTACGCTCAGAGGGCTCAAAGTTATTAGTTCACATTCAGGAATCTACTTTGTAGATATTCACTTTCAAACCGGTAAAGACTATGCTATTGCTCTCAGGTCAATGATTCAGAATTAGTGACTGATCTTAGCTCCCCTCCTTCTCATTCCATCTCTGGGCTTTCACATAGTAATAAAAAGTAATCGCCAGCTTGCTTGAGTCAAACAGAAAAAAAAAAAAAAAAGGAGTTTTCAGAAAGTTTGTTTATGTATAAATTTGTGAGGCAAGCTGAAGGAGAGAAGTCACTATTCATTTCCCCACGTAAAAGCCCTGTAATGTAACAACAGGCAGATTGCAGTTGTGATAGGTTCTGTTTGGGTCTCAGTTATGCTGATGAATTCAGTAAACCCATAAATAATTGTTTATGCTGCTGGCTTCAAGTGTGTGTGCTGTGGCATTCCTAAGCTGCTTTGGGATGTTTCTATGGGTGTAAACTCTTGGCAAGGAGGATTTATTTCTTGTATTGAGAACAGGTGGGTTGTGAGGTCTGGCTCTCCCGTCATCATGGTAACCAGTTAACTCTGCCATAGCACACACAGTCCCGGTGAGCCTCTGAAGTCAGGAAGAGCTCCTTTACTCTGATGCATTGGTTATCCAACCAAATTGAGGCATCTGAAAAGAGATGTCATCGATAGATCAAGTGAGATGCACACCAAAGAAGTCAGTTTCCCTACACCAAGAGAATGGACTCCCTTAACTTCCGAACACAGAATTCTCCCTGTGTCTCTAGATCTCATAAATATTTCTTGGGGTCTGAGAAATCCATTTGCCACAGGACCAGCCCTATCTCAGTAACGTTCCCTTCTTTCCCTGACAAGAGACTACTAAAGCTTTGCTTACTTGCTCTCAGACAGTTCTTTTGGAGAGCAAAAGTGTTCACTTCTGTATTCCCAAGATTAGCTCTTGTGCAAGATTTGGAAGCTGCAGAGGGCCAGGCTGGGCTCTGGGATGGCGTGGAGCTATGGTTACTAATGCAGGCTGGAACTGGTTTATCACGGCTCCAGCTTTTGGCTGTTAAGCAACTCTTCCAGTAGCCAAAAATCTTTGCAAAAGGGGTTTACATTTTCCTGCAATTAACTATCTGTTTCAATTATTTGGGCTTTCCAGCAGATAAAGATTTATTGCTGGGAGATCTGGACACCTCACCTTCTGCACAGAGGAGAGCTTTAACTTTCTTCTGCCCCTGCAGCTTTCTTTTCCCCTGGGCAAGGAGAATTCCCACTCCAATCTGCTTTCAACACCAATTGCAAGGCTTGCAGGTTTGATTGGAGCTGCAATTTCCTGAAGCTATCTTCAACAATATAACAACTTGTCCCATGCTTAGAGCTCCTAAAGGAATCTCTATAATTTCTCTGGATGCAGCAGCCTCTGCAGCATCCTTAGAATTGCCAGGTGAGATCACATCACCAGTATATCTTACCCAGCACATTTTTGGGGTCTTTTTTTTTCCTTAGTAAAACCAGTAATACAGGAGCTGCAGAAAGGTATAAATCTCAGGTAATACATGGTTTCATTGCACATTGCTGAATTCCTGTTATATCTCCTGATATCAGCTTTACTTAGCACATCCAGCTGTCTCTCTGAATATCATTCTTAGCACTGCAATATTAACTTCAATACCCCTAAAAACCACTTGTGGGCTTTGTGAAATATTTCAGCAGGAAACAATCTCTCTTGCAAGACCTAATGCCTGAGATGGAAAGCATTTCTAGGTTGTTTCTCCTTGAATATGCTGCAGCACCAGGATCTTGATGAGTGATTATTGGAGATTTCTAGAAGACCTGATGGAGTAAATCTCTTTTACCAGCATTGTGCAGTAGGTTGTGAGCAGAGAGCTTTGAGCTGCAGTCCTGCAAAACCCAAATTCCCCAAGGATGCCCCATACTTCCCTCTGCACTCTGTCACCCAGCCCACGGCCCAGGTACAGCTAAGGAGGGAGAGCAAAGGGACAGCTTGGCTTTTTTAGAGGAATGTGCAAATAGCCAAAGACATACACAGGGGCAAGAAAATATTTATTCCAGAAAAAAATCCTCTAATTTCTCAAAACAAACATCCCCTTGTAAAAGGAAGCAAAATACAAAAGATCATGAGACATGCCAAGAGAAAGGTACAAAGAGAGAGTGCTGTCATTAACTTCTGTCCCTCTTCAAGAAGAGGTGAATTGTCTGCTATCCCATATGTCCTCCAGTCCCACTTTCAGTTTTGATTAGTTCCTTGAAGGCAGATCATTTTGCTCTTTTATTTTCCCCTGTAGGAATAGGACTTTGATCACGAAATGGAATTAAAACAATGCTTTTAAAGATTTTTTCTTGTGTGGATAAAGATTTAACAGTTGTCTATGTAAGATGGAAAAGTAGAAGAGCCCAGTTCATAGATCCCAGTAGAAAAGTCACTTTCCTGGAGAAGATTTTAATGTAGGATGTCCTTTCTCCCTTTCTTCCACCTAGTCCTCTAGTACAGTTAAATATTGCAGCATAAAAACCTAAAGCCAACTGATGGGGGCTGAAAGAATCAAAAGCCATTAAATCATTACAGTAATGGTGCAGTGAGTGTGTTCTCAGGAAAACAAATACACTACAAGAGGCAGAAAAAGAGAAAGATGATTGGATGAAGCCAATTTAAAGTGAGAAATGCACCTTCATGACAGGAGAAGCAGAAGATGCTGGAAATAACAAGCAGTCGGGGAATATGTGGCTCCAGGAAATAAAGAGATTTTTCTCTCTAGACACCTGACTGTGCTCTTACAAAACTGTGTAAGCGTGCTGGTGTCAACAGCAAGACCAGATTAATTGTGAGCAGAATTGGGAACTACTGTGTAAATAAGGATAGCTGCACTGGAGCCATGAACTTAAGCAAGAACCTGTTGTTCAAGAACTGATTTAGTTTCAGAAGTCATTACTTTGCTTTTGGTAGAGTTCCCTGTAGAAGGATTAGATCAAGTCATTCAAATTCCTAGTGGGCATCTATCTACATCTGAAATCCTGCCACCTTCCCTGTTTGTCAATACACCAGCTAATCCATTAAAGATAACAGGGAAATCAGACTGCAGGAATCAAATTTCTCCTTGATATAGCCCTAAGCTAAAAGCTGCCTCTACCAACGCATGAACTGTAGTTTTCACACAATGCTGGCTAACCTGGATAAAAAGAGGTTTCAGTCTCCAGACTTATTCCTTTACCACTATTCCCTGACTGAACATTTCTTTTTAATTTTAATCAATTTTCCTCACATCTAACCAGGCTTTCTTTCTATCTAAATCCAATAATGATGATAATTTCATAAGCTATAATGCAGCTATACAGTATTTATGCTGTGTGGCAATAGACAAGAATGATCACAGCTGTCTCAAGGACTAGACAGAGCATGTAACCACTAGGCAAAAGCCTAAGGTGAGACAATTCTTTTCACTGAAGTCTTCCACCTTCAGAAACAGCTCAGAAACACCCACAACCTATTCCCTCAGCCCTTCAACAACTGCCAGTGGTGCCTTTCTGTCTGTTCTTGAAGGTGAAGGTGAGAAAACCAGAATTAATCTTGTTGGTGACACCAAAAGAAGTAGCCCTGCTCTGTGGTCTTGCTGCTGTCTGCACAGGCTTTGATGCTCACCAGACCTTTGGTGAATTGGTTCTGCTCAACAGACAATCAGAAAAGCACAATCAGCAAAAAGTAGTGTTTTTTGCCTGCTTTGAGAGTTGAACTAGTTCAGCAGGGGTCACAGGAACTGGCATGGGGAGAGAGAAAGAAACAGAAGGAGAAGGAAGAAGGAAGACCACCTCTTCCACAGCAGCAAACCCTCACTTTAAAGCAGCTCATCATGCCTTTAGTACAGTAGTTCCTATGACTTGAAAGGGAGCCCCAAGTATTCCTAGTGATTCCAGAGGGAGATGTGCTCATGCATCAGAGAGCAATAGAGGTGATGTGAAGTCACAATGAGATCTGTCTCTACTCCAGTCCTAATAAATGCCCTTTTCATTTTCCCTCAATGAATTTTTTTTCTGAGAAGAGCAGATCCTCCAGGACCATGGGCACAATTCAGAAAATAATCTAGATACCAGCCTAACTAAATACCCTTCCCCCTCCCTCCATAGCTCACCTCAGATAAACAACCAGTTAACTGGTGCTGACTCTGTTAACTAATTAACATTGGCTCATAAGAACTCATCTGATTACACCCTTCATTACAGATGGAAGAAAATTGTTGCTGCTTCCTTAATAATATATGGGTTAATGTATTCATACCCAAAATCAATACAGTTTTTTTTTCTCCCACTGTTAGTCTTGAAGGGAGTAATGGTTATTTTTCTAATCTATTAAGAACCGTATAGTAATTATATTTTTTTTATCCCCTTTCTCTGGAGCCTTGTTAGGTTATAAATTAATCATTAATTGATTTTAAAATGTAAGAGTTTGGAGTTTTAATTTTAAATAAATTTGAATTCTAATGCATCAGAGCCTGCCGCAAGCAGAGAGGAACCTCTATACTGATTTTTAAAATAATCTCATTGTCCATTTTACTGTTTTTCAGAATGTGTGCAAGTTTTCTAATAGACTGTGAGTCACTGGAATAGTCAGCAAAAGCTTGTACATGTTTTAAACTCCCATTGTTAGAAGAAGAATCCCAATTTTTCTCTCTGCCTATTAGCTGTGAAATTGTGGGAGGGTCCCAGATCTCTCTTACAAGGAAAGAGGAAGAGGGACAAAACTGTGCACAAACAGAGGCACACACAGGCACACATCCCTGTTTCTCACACGAGCCTGGCAGCCAGACCTGCACAATGACAGCTCCAGCACGGTGATAATCAAGTTAGCAGGGATTGCATGAGACATTTAAATATTGATAACAGAAATACCCCACTTTTCTTATGCCACTGAACTCAGCAGATACCAAACACCTTGCTAGGCAACTGATTACCAATAAGTAACATGTAATTCCACTCTCTAAAATCCCTGCAGTGTACATTATGAAACAAGGATGGATTTTTAATTCTTTTTCTTTTTTGTTTTTCTTTTTTTTTTTTAATTCCGTTTCTCTACTTTCCCTTTTCCTCCCACTTTCCAAATGCTGAGGCAATTTTGTTGGACACAAAAACTTCATCTCCTTTCTTTTGTAGTAATTTCCTAAGTTCTAGTATGTTTTCCCACACAAATACACATTTGGTAAAAAACAAGTAAAAAAAATTAAAAAGTAGTCTTCTGTTGTCTAACAGGAGAGAGAGAACAGATGTACCTTGCTGTGGAGGGACACCTTTGACCATATCTATAAATATCTGGCATTTTTGAGTCTTAGCTCATTTTACTGGCTGATGACCTGGCTGGTGAGGACGCATGGGGAGGCAGCTATGCCTGATTTAACTAATGCTTTAGGAACCTATATTTCCTATACAGCCAAAAAACATAGGCCTCATTCCAGGCAGTTTTGAAACTCACAGCAGTGCTATTAATACTGGAAGTGGTCTATGGCTCAACTACTAAAATTCAGCAAAAAAAAAATGTATATTCACCTCATGTAGGTTATTTTTAAAATGAGTGGGCTTAAAGCTTTATATTCCCATTGCTTCCTGAGCCTAAAGATTTTGTGATTTAAGGAGGTTTTTCATCCACCTAAGCCAAGAGGCACATAAGTTTCTGCTGAGGAAAAAAAGAATTAAGTGGTTCTTGCTTCAGTTGCTAGGTATGGCATGATGTAGAGGGAAGCAGTGCATAACTGATGGGAAAAGGTGAGATGTTCCCTTGTACCATAAGAGGAGCAAGAGCTAAGCTGTGCTCTATGAACAGGATTTAAAAGCAGCCTCTTGCTTAGTCAATTGCTTATCCAAATGAGGAGAACCAGGTGTAAGGAGAATTCATTACTTGTTGGCTTGGTTGATCAGTCCCATAAGTACTCAAACCTACCAGCCATTGAATAATCAGCAACTTCCATTGCTGGGTACATGAGGAAAATTCTGCATGTGTCACATAAAGGATGAGAATAACCAGGTTAAGCCATAAGTGAAGATAATCATTTGATGCACGGTCCAATGTATGGATAAGCAAGGACGGAAACACTTCAGTTTCACCAATTTGGTATCCTGAAACAATGCCAAGGACTGGTTTATTCACCTTGAGAAGGTGCATTGAATGCTCTCCATCACCTCTGAGCTCTGAATATCAGAATGCTCCTGAAACATGGCAGTGACATACTGCTGGTATCACTGTTCCTGTGTACAGAATAACAGAACATTTCACTAAAGAGTTCACCAGTCCAGCCCAGTGTGAAAGCACTTACAGGAGATCTCGCTGGAGCCTCCACCAGGCCCTGCTGGAGCTCTCCCCATGGCATCAGGGCTGTGCAGTCTGGCTAGTGACAAACAGCAGAAAAAATGAAGGCAAAAAAGTGCTGCATATGTGAGACAACCTTTTCCACGCTTTATTCTGCAAGAGGTTGGCATGGTCCTGGGAGGCAATATGAAGGAGGTTAAAGCATTAAAAGTCAGCCAGTTTGCAAATTAAGATGCAGGTCCCCTTCCCACTCACCTCCTTTCCTATCCTCACCTCCCAGCTGAAAAACAAATAGAACTGACTGAAACCTTTTTTTTTACTTATTTAAGAAATATTGTAATGCATGCTCTGAGGAAAAGAAAAATCTATGGTCATGCATATATCTCTGCTTGCTCCAGTCATCCTGAATATGCATCACTGCCTGCTACTTATGGCAGTGTTCCAGCTCCTCTCCTCTCCTCTCCTCTCCTCTCCTCTCCTC